>PVKZ01001888.1:0-300526 GCA_004027375.1 Macroglossus sobrinus
CATTTAATTAAAATTATCAAATGTATTGGCATCACATTGTTCATATTCTTCTATTATTCTTTACATGTTAAAAGGATCTAGAGTGGTAACTCCTCTGTTATTCCTCAAATCATCATTTTGTGTCTTCTCTCTGTCTTCTCGATCTCGTTAATGAGGTCTTTCTATCTCTGACTTGGTAGACTCTCAGTCCTGGGGAAGTTCTGGAAATTTATTAGCTCCCTGGCGATTCTCTGTTTGGCCTCATGGAGTTTCATTGTATTAATGCAGAGCTTAGGATTCAACAATAAACTCACGGGAACTGGTATACGAATTTCTGTAGCTCTTTTTCTGCTTCCTCACTGCTGCTTTGCCACATAAATAGAAGCCCTTCCCCCTCCCTACATGAGTACTGAATCTATCTCCTCAGTGGAATCTGTGAAACCACTGCCCTTGCTGGGATTCCTCTTTATGTGAAGCAAAGGTCTCCAGAAAAGGTCTCCAGGTGGAAACCTAAGGCAATTCCAGAGCTCACCTCACCGGTATCCTTTCTCTCAAGTGTCATTATCCTGTGCTACCTGTTTCCAACGTGTAAACATAGTTGTTTAATACATTTTGCCAGTGGGAGAGCAAGATCACAGCCAATTAATTACTCGATCAGGGAGATTTAGAATTTCTTTAACTTGGGGTATCTTTTGGATGTGTCATTCTATCACCTGTGGCCTCCTTGCTACCACATTTATCTCCCCTATTGTTAGAATCTAGCTACAGTTGTTCTCTGGGCCTCCCGTCTTGACAGATTGCCTTAAAAAAAAAAAAAAGCATTTGAATGATACAGCATTCTTTACTAACAGTCATGTATTCAATGAAATATCCTAGATTTTGAAAGAGCATTGGCAATTTAAGTGCTTATTTTTGACCAGTTTCTTATTCCTACATAACAGTGGTAGAATGGCATGTTAAGATGCCACCTTTTAAATGGCAAATTCTCCAGAAATTGTAATACAATCTTTAATCTTTCGTTGTGAAAGAGGTAGTCAAATGACTTTCCTTCTACAGAGGGGATGGTGTTAGACCATTAGGCATGGAGGAAAATACCACAGAAAAGGGAGAAATCTCACTCTCAAACTTGTTCCTTGGGAGTTTTCTCTCACTGTGGAACAAGCCAGCTTTCTGTTCTTCCCAGATCACCCCTGAAGTCAGCTCAGCCTCTCATCTTCCAGTAAGTCATGCAGGACGTGGGAGGGTTTTCGTCCCCTTTGGGAAAGAAGTGTGACTCAAGTAGAAATTTGAAAAGGTAGAATACAATTTGGAGTAGGCATTCCAATGGGGACCTTTCTTTTATAAGCAATGAAGAAAGAGAAAAATTACAGAAAATAGTAAATTCAATTATTATTTCTAGTTATAGAATAGAAATAAGCAAATTGAACAATAAGTCAGCATGTCCTCAATATATATGATACCATGTTACTCTCTCTGAGATTTGTTAGTATCTTTTATGCTAAAAATGAGTTTATTGTCCAATCAGTAACTAAGGCAGATACATGATTCTGCTTCAAGACTTCTCAGGATCCTTAATAATAACAAATATTCATGATAAATCTCTAAAAGGAACCTATACTAAGTGTACTTGACTTGTAGTATGTTGGATCCAGTATTAGCTTCTAAAAGCCAACTGTTTCACATATTTTGAAAGTCAGTAGTTAAACACAGCCATTATAAAAATTAAATTATATAAACTTAGTTAAATAAATTATATTAAAAACTAAGTTAATAAATACTCAAAATTTACCCCTTTCTAAGTATGTTATCAAGGGCAGCAGAATATGCGCTTCTAAATATGCCTCGTTGGCATATTGATTATTTTGAACGCTAAGCACTTGAAAAATAACAAATGCAGGGAGAGACTTCCTCTGAACTCCTCTTACCTACTTAAAGATAGATCCTCCAAGTAAACCTAAATTGTCATAAATTCCCTCCCAGAGAGTTTCATCCACCAGGGAGGATTGACTCTTGTCACCTGACAAGAGACCAGAAGTAGACACCATGCCCAAACTATCATACCTCCCATCTAATCTTCTAAGGGAGCTTATTCATCTTTCCTAAAAAATCATTTTTTCCCAAGAGGCTTATATCCCCTCCTCCCTTTTTCCTATTAAGATGGCATTTAATTCTGAATTCTAAGCCACTTCGGAGAGGTAGTCATTTTTCCCTGAGCATTATTCATGTATACACAAGGTATTCATGTTAATAAACTTCTCTTTGTTTTTTTCTTGTTAATCTGTGTTTTATCACTCAAGAAGGTAGAGGGAAATTATTTTTTCTTCTATACAGTTACTACAAATTACCACTAACTAGATTCTTGAAGTTATTTATATCTACTGTATCTGTCTAGTAGAAGTACTATAAAATGGTATACTATTCTGCATCTCTTCCCAACAAATGCTACAAATCAGGACTTTTTATTTTTTCAAGGAAGTTAGTTGTTAAACATTTACCACACCCTACCACCCATGGAAAACTATTTTCTCTGAACAGGTAAGACCAGTGTCCTCAGAACATATTTTTGGAAATACTGACCTACAGAAAAAAGTTCTTTCTAGCTCTCTATCTCCTAACAGTTTCTGTATTTATCCTCTGCCACAGCAATATCCAACTCCTACTGATTCTTACAAATCTCAGCCTGGACATTGTTCTTTTTGTGAAACCTCTGATCTCTCTGCACAGAAATAAGTAGATCTTACCTGCTTCCATTGAAGCTTGCACGTGCCACTGTTAGAATACTATTGTGCTATCTATAATTAATTGTGATTAACCCAACAAATATACATCTGTCCTTATATGTATGGGCTTAATGCTGGAAATAACACTGAACTTAGAGCCATGATCCATTCCCTGGAGAGGAAGATAAAATTGAATAATAAATCAAATACTTATCTTTTATCAAGTGCTCAGAAGAAACGTAAAATTATCTACATGTCTATTTAATTTACAAAATTGTGATTCCCTTCATATGTTAAAGGTTCTTTTCTATCATCTTTCTCTTCTTAGTGTCAAGCATCTCATAGAACAAATTTACTGAGGTAGAATATGTATAAGGAGAGGGGGAAAAATTTGCTTATAGGTTGTTTGAAATAACTGATAATTATTAAAGGATCCAGAAAAAATATATATGGCTAGATCAGGAATGAATGAGAAAGATACTTCTTACTGCTCAGTGTAAGCTAACTTACAGAAGAAAATATTATGGGAAGAAAAGTTAAGATATTTATATAAGTAACAGTACTAGAGATAAAATGGAATTAAGAATAGATTGTGATGGTGGGAATGGAAATAAAAGGAGAAATCTAGAAAATACCTGCATGAAGCATGAGTTGGAAATGGTGCTGGAGTAGAAGGTAACAGTAATGTAAAAGATGAGCTGTTGCTAATAGCCTAGAATATTATGACCTTAAAGCAATAGCTTCGATCTTTTCGCTGATCCAATCACTGGTGATGATCTTGCTTGGAAAAAGAGGTTTGGGGACATTTACATTGGAATGTGCCTGTAAGAGGTTCTGGGGGTGCAAAAATAAAATTAACTTGAGAATCATTGAGCTAGACCACCATTCATTTCATTGCATCCTCCAGATAAAAATTGTTATATTTTTCATTGTGCATAATAATGAGAATTCCCAAGCTTTCTAAAAACAGACAAGTTCCAAGTGTCCCATTGGCAAAAGTCCACTTAGAATAATATAAGCATTCAAAAATTTTGAGGAAACTCCCTTCATTGCTGCCAAAAGCTCCCAACCCCCTCCACCCCCACCCCCACAGCCGCCCTCCAAAAACCACATACAGCTCCTGGAATGATTTTGTAATTTCAACATGATTCACATAATTGAATTTGCAACCAAAAACATGAGCTTAATACATTTGAATTACAACCAAATTTGTCTTCTTAGGAACATCTTAATTTAAAACATTATCATATCATGAGAAGTTAGAGCACCCACATGTCTGCAAAACAAATGATTCAACAATTTCTCAGGAGTTCTCACAAAAGAAATGTTGCCATATAATCTGAAATAAGCCCAATGAAAAGACTTAAAAGTACTGGAATTCCAGACACAGATATGATATAATGAACTGCCCTCTCATATTTAGTCACATTCCTCTGAAGATGAACTTGGAGTTATTTGTTTTGAAATCCTATAACCATTAGTAATTGGAAATTACACTGGAGAAGTGCTTTTCTTCTTTCATATCACATTTAATTCTAAAATACTTAGAATCATAGGTATTCAAGTCAATTAGGGCCTTTGAAGTTATATATTCTAATTTTGTTGATTTGTTTGCTGTCAGTGATTTTTGATCACAGATTTTTTTTTTTTTTGAAATCTGGTGTTATCTCTGAACTCCCTGCTGAGAAAATTGCATGTTTTCTGCATGTTGCACAGAAGTTTCGATTTGTCAACAGCCTAAAACCTATTTATATGACTGCTGGAGAGAGGAGGGAAGGACCCAGAGGCCCCAGGCCAACCACCTCTGATTTGGCCTAAGCATTTTACTTGCAAAGAGAAAAATAAACTCAGCGAGGCTAGGTGACCTGATCAAAGGTCACACAACAAAGGAGTAGCAGAGTTTCCTCCTAACTTGTATGTTTCTACTACCTATTGGCAGTTTAAAGAACCAGAAACTATCAAGATTTTAGATGCCAGCCCCACTCGCCCTGACTGTATATAGTCATAGTAAGGTCAGAAGTTGGAGAGACTGGGTTATTTCTCAGCGATAGACTGAGGTTATTACGTGACTGGACATAAGGACATTGTCTATATTAATTGATCTGTCTGTAAAGTGAAACAAATTCTTTCTGGCCATTGCAAAAATAAGTGAGATATTATAGCATATAATAATATCAAAAGCATATAACTGTGGGGAAAAAAAAGATTCCTTAAAAAACATACTACTAATAACCTATGTTTTCCAGAGTATTGCAACCTAGGAAGAACTGTGAAGTCACAGTTTGCCCTGCTCACTGGAAAAATGAGTAGGACACTTCTCTGTTATTGCTGAGAGTTTCAAGCTGTGAGCCCTCGGGTGAAAGCCCGTCTCAGCTGCCGTGTGACATCTACCTTTCTCATGCTCCTTTGCCTCCAGCCTCTTACGGAGAGGCTTCTGAACACTGCCAACTGCTCTATCAAAGCCACTGCCAACTGCTCTATCAAAGCCACTGCCAACTGCTCTATCATCGCTGCTGGTGGTGTTTCTGCTTCCTGCTCATGCCACCTCCCCACCAAAGTGCCATGCTGCTGTAGCTGCCTGCAGGCATGTTATTTGCATGATATCCAACAATGAAGCCCAGTGTCCCGTTCCCCCACTCTAGATGTACCCCATTGGAAAGCAGATCATATCCTATTATATTTGTCCCAAAGCAATACTACTTAGCATACCTAATGTCCCAGAGATTTTTCCATTTCTAATGGCTGGTATATACTTGGTACCACATAAATAAATACTAATGGAAATGCATAATGGAGAACACTGGAATTGCAATATTGTTATTATTATTTCAATGTGCTCATATAATCTCTTGACTATGTTGCCAGCAAACATATAAGAGTCTTGGTAATCCTGATGAAATAAACACAAGAATATCACAGACTCCAAAATAGATTTATCTAAAATGGTATAAATGTATCAGCTTGTAAAATATTTTTTATTTCTTAAATTTGAATTTCTGATAAAGTTAATTGAGAAAGTTCATTTTATACATATAATTATTTAATGCTGGTAAATACAGTAAGAGATATTTTACTCTGTATCTTTTAGATCTTAAGATATTAAACTGGAAAAGTGAATATTTCAAATATGAATGTCAGTGTGTGAGTTTAAGAAAGACGAGTGGGTGGCCACCCGAGGGAAAGAAGGGTGTATGAAGATGAATAAAGTAAAGGAGTTTGAACACACAGTGATGGAAGGAGACTAGACTTTGGGTGGTGAGCATACAATGCAGTATACAGATGATAGATGATAGAATTGTACACCTGAAACTTACATAATGTTATTAACCAATATTACTCCAATAAATTTAATTTAAAAAAAGAAAAACAACAGGAAGTCATTTGCAAAGAGATTTAAAAACAATATTCACATTTAGAATTTCCTTTCCTTACAAGTTTCATAATTAAGGTAAATACATTAAAGCCAGAGAAATGAAAAACTAGAAATTATTCTTATCCCCATTTATTTCTCCAGAGTCTTATTAAAAATTTTTATTTATTCGTGTGACAAATATTAGCTACAGTATTGTAAGGCATATTACTGCTTTACACAGAAGATACAGTACTGAGTAAGCAAAATACAAATCATACTTTCAGGCAATTTATAGTCATATGGGAAATATGGACAAATAAAGAAGTAGTTACGTGGTGACAAATGCTAGGACTGGTGCCTTACCCTTCTAGGAGGAAGTGCCAACTAAGATTAAAAGATGATAGACATTAGGCAAACAAAGAGGATGTTTAAAGTAGAGAGAGTGGTGTGTACAAAGACCCAGAATTAAGAGTAAATGTTTGGAGAAATAAAATCAGTCCAGACTGGCTGCAGTGCAGAATGTGAGATGGGATACCTACTAAAAATGAAACTGAAAAGGTAAATTAATCAGGGGGCAAATTAAGAAGGATCTTAAGGTTCTTGTTAAAGAAGTTTAATTTTACCAAGAAAAATGGGGAAATATTAAAGTGTTGGTAGTAAAGTGATGGCATCATCAGGTTTACATTTTAAAATATTCTGACTGCAGCCTGAAAAATGTCTCCATGGAAAGTCTAGAGAACCAGGCTAAGGACAAAGTGATCTATGTAACTGTCTGATTACTATGCTTCTCTTTTTCTCATCAGTCACTGAGGTATTGCTTTAGGTATATCATAATTACTAGTTTACTTGTAGCTGCCATTTACTGGCAAAGTGCATTCTGTGGGTCACATGTCAAAGGTGAAATGAGTGATAGTCATCCATCAAGAACCTGCATGTCTAGTGAAATAGCCATCAGCTATCTAGTTAGAGAACAACTCCAGGGATGGCTTAATTACACAATGTAGAGGGCAATAGATATTCATTAGGGCTTGCAGTGATCTAAAGCAGAGATTTTCAATGCTGAACTGTAAAAACACCTGACAGAACTTTTAAAAAGATAGATGCCCAGGTCTCTTTCCAAACAAATTAAATCAGAATCTCTGTGGATTAAAATCCAGATATTCATATATTTTTTCAGGCTGAAGCCAGAATATTTTTAAATGTATTATCTTTAAACTCTCAGTTTATTCTAAGTGCAGCCTAAATCATGAGTCTTATGTTCAATAGGATTTTGATGGCTGACCTAGAGTGCTCCCATCATGAGGTTCAAGACATATGGACTCCATATTCCCTGATAAAGGATTAAGCTGTGAATTCACGTGCTTCAAGGCCTTACAGTCTCTTTTTGCACACACAGCAGTCACAGCAAACCGTATCAGATGTGTGCAGGCAGGAGTGTCACATGTTAAAGAAGACTTCTGTCTGGCAAAATAATTTAAATTTTTTCTTGCTAAAAGTTGGTGAACAGAGAGTAAAAATGGCCAAAATTGTTGTTTTACTGCTCTAAATTAATCATAAAAAAATGCTGTGTGCAAATTTGATAAAGAAAGAGAGGAAACAAAAGCATGTGTAGAGGAATGCTTGTGGTGTTAGGAAGGAGGAGAAAGAGAAGGGGAAATAAGATTAGAGAGAAATGGAGGAGAAACAAGCTGGTGAAGGGAGAGTAAACACGCTCAAACCAGGTTTTTCTGGCTGGAGGTCATCGACTGACCCTAAAGTATTTAACTTAACATGGAGGAATGTCACTTTCATGTCCTATCCTTTACTAATCTTCCCACAATGACCTGCTGCTTTTTTGCTGTTCTTTTCTCTGGGACTTGAAACATTATTTTCACTTAATAAATATTAATCAACTACAAGCATCCCCCCAAATATCTCTTCGAACCATACTGAAGATTTCGTGATATCTAAGTCCAAAGTTAACAATGATGTCTACTATTTATCCAATACCTATTATGTACTAGGTTTTATTTGTCGGGTTGCTATGCAACCAAATGATTTATGTATTAAGAGTTCCATTTTGTAAATAATGAAACCGAAGGCCAAGTTTCTTTTCCAAGATCATAAAGCTGTCTGAATCCAAAACTCAAATTTTTAACCATTCTGCTGAACTGCCTCTCACATGGAACTTTCTCAAAAGTAGCAATACAAAACAAAAGGATTTATTTTCTATTTTCATAATAATAAGGATAAGAGGGATCAAAACAAGTGTCTCAATCATGTCAGTTAATGGCATTTGGAATAAAGATATGTATATATTATATTAATCAAAGCTAAGAAAGAGTTGTTTTCTCTAAAATGGAGACTGTATAGCCCCTTTAACTTAGATATGCACGAACATAAAAATAGATAGAAAATTTATATTCTTATAGCTCTTATAAAACTATAAGACCAAAAGAAATATAAACAATAACAAAAAATTGTATTAACAACATTGATTTTGATTTAATATGGCAGCTGATGCTATTTTCCTGAAATAAAATCATCACCACTCTCAATATGAATATCATCCCAATATTTAATCAAACTTGGTTCACACAGGAGATCGTAATGTTGTTTGGCTTTTCCATGGCATGGTGACTGTACTATTTAAATATAAACTATCTTCTTTTATTGCATTAGCCTTTGACAATTACCTGTTTATATATTAATATCCCTGCTAAAGAAACTCACTCAGAGAGCCCTGCTCCAAATATTTCTTAAAAAGCACCTCTCCCCCATTTAGTATAAGGTGCTACTTCACATTTCTTTCTTTCCATTGAAAATGACCTCTCCTGAGTTTTATTTTTTTATAACTAGGTTTATCATGTCTTCTACGTTAAAGACAGCTATAAAGAATATGCGTTTTCTTTTGGATTTCCAACACAAATTCTCCTTTTCTCTTTTAGGAGAATCCCCCATGTATACAATACTAAAGGGGTACAGTGTCCCACTTCCCACCAAAGAATCTAAAGGGAGAAAACATTTCTCTTCACACACTGGTGATCGGAGGCCAGGCACAAGAGCCACTGTCTGCCAACTGGATTGTCTTACTCATTATTTTTAATTTAGACCAAATGACTAAGAGATAATTAAGATTAATGGTGCAAAAGTCAGACCCAATGGTCCTGTCAGTGACCAAGTGGTAGCAGTAGTGTCCAGCAGCTTCGGGCTTTGATTCCAAGATGGGCTCACCCTGAAACTTTGATTCCTGCTTCCAGGCTCTGCTCGATTCTCTGTACCCCTTATATTATTCCAGAGAATCAAAATTTTGCTATTACAGTGAGATTTATTTTCCCTACTTCTGGAAAAATTCCTAACAGATATCAATAATAAGAAGAGGCTTGCGAGAAACGAAAATATGGGGACTCTAGAATTTAATATTTACTTTAGGAGAGACTATAAGTAAGCAGTCTCTAATATTCCTGAATGAATACACCTATATCTTTCTGGATAACTTTAATACATTCCTAAAATCTTTGCTGCTAAGTGAAAAACCATTAAAATTTTTAGAATTCTATTAATTTTTATGAAATAAATTATGATTTGTTTTATCCCAAAGATATCCAATTTTCAATAGTTAAGAAAACATTTGAACAGTGAAAACAAGCTTACGTAATTAATAATGACAATTGAAAATAACCTACTGTTTATATATAAACTTTAATGCAATGAAGGGTTAATGTCCTCATCAAAAAAGGAAGAGGAAACTGGAATGTGGTTAGAAGTTAGTGGAGGAAGAATTCAAGGCAGTCATTCTTTGAAAGGTACAGTCTTCTTTTGCACCATTTTCTCATCAATTTTCAACTGCAAACTGCACTTTAAAATCATGCTATAACATAGAAACCACTGTAAGAGCAAAATAATTTTGTATATGAGAGTATTGTAAACTATAGAGACAGTACGTGCGCAAAACAGACTCAAGAATTATTCATTCCCTTTCACATACCTTTCATTCGGTATGTGTATACATTACACAATTTTGCATTCAACCAAACATTGTTAAAAAGAATATTCTCAGACTATAACTTCTGTCAAGCTCATTGATGAGTATGTCTTTGCCTGAAAGCATAATGTTGAAATATCGTTTCTTGTAGTATATTTTGTTAGTACATGTAGGGGTAA
Organism: Macroglossus sobrinus; assembly: GCA_004027375.1. Lineage (NCBI taxonomy): Eukaryota > Metazoa > Chordata > Mammalia > Chiroptera > Pteropodidae > Macroglossus > Macroglossus sobrinus. The sequence goes on from PVKZ01001888.1 coordinate 10,195, forward strand.
AAATAGTCATTATACTAAGGAAGAAAAGAGTCATTCATAAAGAAGTAAACTTTTCAAGAAGCAGTATCATAAAAAAATTATAAATAAACAATTATTATAGAGAGGAAAACCCATCTTCTAGGATAAGGTCTTTTAGGATAAAGTACCTTCTGGGATGAGGCTTTGAAGTATCATATTGACCAATCTATAGAATGTATGAATTACGTGAAGAATCCAAAGACTGGGGTATGCAAGTTAATTTATTGTCACTAGACCCTTTATTAAAGAAATTCTGAAAGAGGGAGACGTGAGTGTGAGTCTTTAGCCTGCCTCTCTCAAACCCAAGTCACCCATCGTTTTCCTTTCCTAGCAGGCAGACTCAAAAGGCAGACTCCATCAGGCTCTTGAGAAAATGAGCACAAGTCTTGGTTCCTCTTGTGTCAAAGGAGAACCTTGAAACCTAAAGCTGAGAGTCCTGGAGTGTGCAGTTTTGGGGGCTCCTGGATAGAGGCAGGCCTGCAAAGCTTCACAGTTGTATATAGAGATGCATGAAAGAATATTTACCAAAATGTTAAAGTTACCTGAGGGTGAAGAGCTTTCATTTTAGTTTAACTTTCTTACACATATTTGTAGTGGTAATTTTTAAAAATAATAAACTGTATTACCCTTATAATAAAAAAATTATAACCTTATTCTATTATGAAATAAAACTTAAACAAAAAGTTAATTAATTATAAAGTTTAAAAATCTAAATTCTTGGCTCAATTCAAAGACATTTAGAAACCCAGGGACTTTCTAAAACCTTTCAGATTGAGTCCTTAACTCAGGCAGCTGCAGGGCTGAAGTAGCCAAAGAATCAAACTATTTCTGGGTTATTTAATCTTTTGCTTTTAAGCCAAATTAATTAAGCCCTCCAAATAATGCATATAAATTTCTTAAAATGCCATGTTAATTAAGTTGCTCCAATACTGCAAAATGTTTATGGCAATAATGCAACAAAATTATAAACTGACACTTTTGAGTCTTTGCATAAATTTTATTATTGAAGTTTTATATTTGCTAAAAAAAATACCTGTATTTATTGATCTATCTAGTGCTAATAGGTGCAGCTGCATCATGTTCTTTAGTATATTTCTCTAAAAATGTAGCAATAACTACCAATAAACTGAGCATCTACAGATGCCAAGCATGGTACTAGACAAATTACATGTGTCATCTTTTTTTGAACTAAAAAGTCCTACAGGTTTGATGAGATCTTTATCCATTTATGAACAAGAAACTGAGCCTCCCAGAGGATAAAGAACTTGCCTAACTTCACATAGTTTGTAGCTGGCAAAGATAAGATTCAAACCTTGGTCAACCAGACTAGAGTGCAGTATGTTTTCTACTACCCCATGTAGTCCGTGGGGCTTCTAGGACAATTAGTGAGTATAGTGACTTTTATTTTGTTAAATCCTTCAAAAGAAATTGTTCAAAAATATCAATTGTTAAATTAATTTTCCTAGACTGAGTTCTCGGAATAGCGAAGATAGTCTGCTTAACATTCAGCTCCATTATCTTATCATGTTGGACTACATCCTTGTAAAGCCTGGTAAATATTTTTAAAGTATATTTTTAATATTCTAGAGGAATGTAGGAAATCCAGAAATAGGTCAAAGTAATTAATTTTGAAAAATTAAGATGAATTGGGGCAAAGGACTAAAAACTTCAAATACTGTATATCTTCATTCTGAAGTTTAGGTTTCATTCTATTTTAATGAAAAATCTCATAATATAATTAAAAGATCCAGAAATCAAATCTTTGCAAATATTCTTTGTTTTGAAAAATTTTTAAGTTAATTTTTATATTGAACTGTCAAAAAGGTAGCTAGTAGCTACCTATTACATTCAGACACAGTAGCTCTGTTTACATGGCCACTGCCAACATATGAGTCACTGAGTCAGATTGTGACATGCTCATAACGCTTCATATTTATTTTACCCATTACTTTAAGAAACAGTAAGGAAAAATGCGCCCTCTACAAGCCAATAATTTTAGCACCAATACCAAATTTCACATAACAAAAAGTTGCATTTCTTAAATAGTCTGGATAGCAAATTCAATGGTTATATGAAAGTTGGGATTATGTTTTTGAAGAAAAAAAAAGACTTTGTAACATTTGTCTTTTCCTCTTACTCATAGTGTGAAAAATATGGCAAACTGCCAAATCAAATATTTTGAAAACTGAAAATGCAGTTTCTGCACTTCGTATTGTAATCCCCTAGCATGTTCACGTGCACATTCCAGTGATTCACAGATAACACCACAAATCACAATTAAAACTAAGAAAGTTCTAAGAGCAAAAAGATAGTCATTTAGGAAGCGGATCTTCACCAGATGTAAAATCTGCCATCACATTGACCTTGGACTCCTGCAACCTCTGGAACTATAAGAAATAAATTTCTGTTGTTAATAAGCAAAAACAAAAACAAAAACAAAACGACAAAACAAAAACCCACAGAAAAGCAATTTTAACAAAGTGGTATTAGCCTCTGATTAATATATTTCCTTCCTTCCCCCTTCCTCTCTTCCTCACCGTACTCCTTTTATTTTTATTTTTTTCTGTCAAAGCTCCCATTGGCTTCAGATTTCAGCCAAAGTTTGGGAGTAAAATGTTTCATACCTTGAGAAAAGCGTTTAGTATATTTTCAATTATTTCAAGGTGATTTTAGATAAGAATTCAAAATTAAGTGTGATTTATGGGTATTTTGTACATAGGAAAAAATGCAAACCTAGAAGTGTTTTGACAGAGCTCAACAATTTATGAAAATCTTGACGCTTTGAATTTGTCCAAGATGGCAGACTATTAACAGTGTTTGTCTAAATTACAGAAAGGACCAATTTAAAGGTTTTGTTTAGAAATAAATTAAAATAATTATGTTGTAATAAAGTCAAAATCTTTAATCATTCATGTATGAAATTAACTTTTTTCTTGAAATTAAATATATGTTTTGAGGTTTTGGAAACAACTGAATAGTTTACTTGACTAAATAAGCTTAAAATTTACTGAGTATCAGCATAAAATTTTTTAACAAAACATTCACATAGAAACATATTTTTAATTTCCATAAATCTAATCTACTAAAGTCTAAAAGCAAGCTCAGAATTTTTCTTGAAAGGTCAGCATAGAGAAAAGGAAAGTAATCAGCTTATTTTCTTGAGCCTTTATAAATGTACCTTCTCTGCACAGTGCATTTAAAGCTCTTGACATTCACATTTGAGAAATAAATATAATTAGTAATTGTAATAACTTTTATTTTTGATGATATAGAAATTTTTCCATTGTATTATGAAATAATTTAAGTGAAGTCATGTCATATAACTTATCATGTAAGTGAAGCAATTCAAGCACAGGAAACTTGATTTTCTTGTTCTAGAAGAATAAAGAAATATAAATAAATGTAGAATAAATTAAAACTAATTAATATATAGTGATAAATATTTAACAAAAAACAATATGTAAGAAAAATACTTCTTTACTCAAAGATGTTCTACAGGCAATACTGTGATAAATTTGCCCACTAAATTCAATAAAGAGACTGAAGAAAGTGAAATAGTAATGCCCCATTTCCTGTGTGTTGACTTAACAAATAATTATTAATAACACACAAAATTTAAAGTGACATAATGCCTGCAGTGCTAGAGCTCTCATGGTACAGAAGAAGTATACACAAACAATAAACTAAGTGGGCAAGTACCACAACTGGGGTGTTGACAGAGTATCATGAGATCACAAAAAATGGAAATATAAATTATGCCTAGAGATATTGCAGAACATTTCAGAAAGGAAGGATGTTTCAGCTGAGGAACAAGTGATTACAAGGAACTCCCTGGACAGTTGCAGACAAAAGCAGTTATAAAGATGTGGAAGAGAAAAAGAACATTATACTTCAGAAAACTGAATATTTCAACAGAGCTTAGAGTATAAAACAGGGAGATGATAAGGATTTGCCCATTACATTAGGGGTATTGAAGAGCCACTGAAAGATTTTTATTGATTTTTTTTTTCTGTCAAATTATTTCCTATTCATCAATGGCAATGTTTAAATGAAGGAAAAATGAAGAAAATTAAACCTACTCTATATCTTATCAGCAAATTTTCATGTGACTTGTCATATGTTTTATACCACAGACCTACTTCTAAGGGCCTTCAAGTGCTACCAATGTAAGGCGAATACTGTCTCAATACTCCTGACGTCAATGGTGTTTCCCAAATCTCATCAAAATTTTCTCCACTTCTTTTCCACAACAATGAGTTCTTCTGTCAGTCTTGGTTCCTTCAGATTGATTAAATTTTCCCTAGACTTTGCAGACACTTATTTGATTTTGTGATAGTCTACTCTTGGTGCTAAGAAACGTTTTTTTAAATTTAGTCCTATTGTTTTTCTTCTAAGATATTGATCAGTTGTTGAGAAAGATTTTAGAAGTTTGCTCATCAAAGAAGCTTTGCCTGAAACCTAGAACATGTTTTCTTGTTTTAGTTCAGAGTAAGTACATGTAAGTGGCGCTACTGGGCCAAGTTCTATTTAAAGGCATTTGGTATACATGGCAAATTGCTTTCTGGGAAAAGACCGATTTCATTCTCATTAATAACATAAAAGATGTTGTTTTCTGGCATGCTTACTATCACCAAGTGTTATCTTTTATCTTTGCAAACAGCTGAAGGATTCTAAAGAGCCCTGGCAATAAAATCCAATTGCACTTTCTTGCTATTACTTCCGTCAGAGTGTAAGATCAATGGAGGGTGTGGAGTGTAGTGTGGTTGTAATCCAGGGGACAAGGTGGGGAGTGAGATAATCAAGATGAGAAATTAACTGAAGAAGAGATAAGAAGAAATAAGAAAACAAATCTGAGCAATAATAAGAAAGTACAAATAAACAAGAACATGATGTTCAGTGAGAGATGAAAAATAATTTAGAAAATTACTGCTTTTTACAACACACTTTTATACACATTAGCTTCTATAAATTTCACAATAAACTTAGAAAATACATTTTATTTTTCTGATTTTTCAGATTATAAAATACATTAAAGTACAGGTATATCTCGTTTTATGGCACTTTAAGAATATTGTGATTTTTACAAATTGCAGGTTTATGGACATCCTTAGTTGAGCAAGTCTATCAGTGCCATTTTCCCAACACGCTCAGATGAGAAAATTTTTAGCAATAAAATATTTTTTAATTAAGATATGCACTTTTTTTAGACATAATGCTATTGCACACTTAATAGACTATAGTATCATGTAAACATAACTTATATATGTACTGGGAAAGAAAATAATTTATGACTTCTTTTATTGTGATATTCACTTTATTTTGGTGTCCTGGAAGTGAACCTACAATATCTCTTAGGCATGCCAGTACACATTTAAAAAGTTGCATCATTAAGGATTCTACCCATTCCTACCTGTAACCAAGTATACTACACTTTCCTCTATACCACACTATACTATGCTAGTTTCTGAAATGATTGCGTTTTTAACTTGAGCACCTGAGTAGTAAAATAAACTTCTAGGCTCAAGATGGAGCTTCTCCTGCCTGAGGTGCCACGACAGCAAACCAAAACTTTGATAACTTCTGTGTCCTTGTAAATGTTCCTGTTGACTAGAGAGGCAGTACATGCAGCCAGCCAACCCCCAAACACCAAGCCAAATACCTAGTCTTTATACTACTTCCTTATTCCTTGATCTTTCTAAATAAGGTCAGATATGCAATCCTAGACAGTCAACTTAAGTCAAATATGTCTTTCTAATTTCCTACTTTCCTCTTTATAAAAGGGTGCAGCCCTTCCCTTGACTTTACAGTTTGTCTGGACTCGAGAGTAGAGATTCTCCAGTCCATGAAGTTTAACATAAAATTTGTTTAGGTCAATTGTTCTCTTTGATTATTTTAACATTGGTAAAGATTCCATTAACTAGACTAAGAAAAAGAAGATAAAGAGCCAACATAAGAAGTATTATCATGAATATAGCCATTCATTGAATGTGAAGTGCATTTGAGACATATGATTACAGTATTAAGTAGATACTGGGAAATGTAGATTTGGAATTTAAGACAGACAATTAAATCATAAATTTAAAATTTTGATAGTCATTAGGATATATTGGGAGCTTCAATAAATCCAAATTATAAAGAAAGACAAACCTTATTTATTAATTTGATATCTCAAATATATGAATATAAAATATTATATGAATGTTATGTACTTTTATCGATATGGTTTCTTTCCCTAAGGAAATAAAGTGACTAAAAAAAAAATCTAATCTATATACTATGCCAAGAGTAAGACTTCAGGGTAGAACAGAAAAGAAAGAAAGGGAGAAGGGAGAGAACAACACCTTATAAAGGACAAATGTTTGCAATACGTAAACTGAGTGAGATTTAAAATATATATCTGAACATTGTAGGTTTAGAAGAAAAAGAAGGAAAGGTTTTGATTAAACATGACATGTCAGAATTTTGCCATTTTTGTCTTCTCTGTAAAAAACAATATAAATTCATTCACAAATTTAGGCAAAAAGGTCATGGCTAATTAACACTGGGTATTAGATATTTTTATATATTTTTAAATGAATCTGTGATCCCCATCAAGACAATGATATATAATAAATTTTCTTACCCAGAATCTAGTTTTTTGCTTTTCTAGATTAAGGTAGTCTTATGTAATAGGTTATAGAATTTACAACTCATTTGTCCTAGTTTGCGATTTACAGCATAATTTAGCATTTTTTCATCTCATTACCTTCTTTTATGATATTTCATCATTCTTTAGTACATTTACTCAAATTATGACTTAAAATATGCAGAAAATATGCAAATCAACTATTTATTTTGTTATTAGTTAGCTACTTACAAAAAGAATAAAAGATAAGACTAATGGCTAGTTTGTAGATTGTTTCTGTGCCTTTTAAAATGGTAAGATACCAACAGAAATAAACAAAATCATAGCAGTAGGAGATGCAGTAATTTGAAAATAATATCTTGGAAAAAAATTACTTAATAACAACCTAATAGCTTCTTGTTAAATATGTTCCTAATTTTTGTTATTCTAAATTTTTGCCAAATTTCTTCACTATATTTTCAAGTGTTTGTTTTTGTTCTTATTCTTACCTAAAAAAACTCTTTTAAATAGTAGAAATTAAAGATTACATCCGGACTTTCATAATATCCAGGTCTACAAGGGACCTTTATAAAATATGAAAGAAAATGAATTGCTCTATTGTTTCAGATATTAAGTAGCCAATGAAATGTATATCTTCTCTTTTTTTCTCTTTGTTTTAGACATAACTTATTTTATTTTTATTCTTTATTCTCATAAACCACTATAATGATAATGACTTGAAAACTTACAGTGATGATTCATGCCTCTTTCAAATATATGGGCATACCAACATCAGTAAGATAAACAAATTAAAATATTCAAATAAATTGATATTTATGTTATAGTTTTCACTGTTTATAAGACCCCAAACCATAAATTAGATTATAAATTTAATTTGATAGTCTAGCGATGATAATTTCATTACATAAATGTAGCAATCAGAATTAAGATTATCATATGATTATTGTCCAAAGAGTATAAGTCTGAAAGTGATTGGTGACCTCACCAATCAGACAATAAATAGGGCAATAGGTGTAAATAGGGCCTGTCCCAGGCAAAGTGGACTTAATTTTACTCTCACCAGGCACTCAATCTTAAAATTTTCTCCTGGAGGGAAATCAAAAGGCAGTAATAAATGTATTTTCTGTCTGCGACCCATATACAGAATGTGTAACTTTAATGTAGCTTTAATTTCCTGTAGTTAATTTTAAAGATTAAAATATGTGGATCATCGCATCCTGAAAATCTTTGTCCTTTAATTAGTATGTTTAGACTATTAAATTTAATGCAATTATTAATATACTTGTATTAAAATTTTTATTATTTTTTTTCTTATTTGTTCCATTGGTTCTTTGTTTGCCCTCTTTTTATGTATTCTTTTGAATTGAGTATTTTAGATGATTTTAATTATCTCCAACATTACCTTATTACTTATATCTTGTCTTAAAGGGCTTTTAGTGGTTCCTTTTATTTTATAATATATGCCTTTATATTTAATATTTATGATTAATAAACACCAGTCTTCTGCTACATTTTTCCTACATACATGGCGGGAGAAGGTCAATCCAGTTAGAAGCTTAGCTATATTTGGAAATTGTTGTTTTTATGTTTACCCCTGGTACATCAGTGTCTTCAAAGTCACATGCAGTCTAAAAACCTTAAAACAGGATAATCCTTCTTCCCATCCTTCATGCTATTGTCATAGACTCTGCTGTCTTGGTTAAGCCTGAACCTTAGTGTGTTCTTTGTGCCTGGGTGTTGGAGATGGGGTTCAGTGATCCCTGCCTCTCCCCTAGCAAGAGCAGATTCCTAACATCTGGACCCAGGGAAGAGAATTTTTCTGTTCTTTCAGCACAACCTCAGTAGGTGGTCTGGGGACATCATATTTGTCCTTCCTCAGCTTAAGGCATTTGTTTTGGCTGGGAGAAAAATCTGGGTGGGATTCTGTGCCTTTCCAGCAGAGGGAGAAGTGCCCTTGGTCTGATCTGTCCCACAGGGGAGGCTTCTCCAGCCTTCCACCCCTCCTCCAGTCCTTCTTGTGGGCCTGGCGAGGTCCATGGAAAAGAGTGTGGCCTACAAATCCCTGTGGCTACAATTCTCAGGGTTCTTATACTCTCATGCTAGTCCACACTTGGCCTACTGTAATTTGTTGAAAACCTTAACCAAAATCTTACCTGCTTCTTTTGTGGTCCTGCCTTGTTCTCTGGCACAATTCCAGGTAAGACAGTACTCACTACTGTCCCTGGAATGCCTGCCTTTCCTTAGTTTTCAGGCTAGTTCATCACCTTCTTGTCTAAGTTTTATGACAAGCTCAAAAAAACGTTTATCATTTGTACAGCTTTGTCTTTCTTGATGCTCTTTTTCTAAACAAAAGCTAAAGTCTCTCCATTAATTTATTTTAGCTTTCTGTGATTCTTAAAGTCCTGTTAACAAATCTACTTCCACTCTCTTTATCATTTACCTTTGCTTTTCTATTGTCCACCTCTTTATCATATATGATGCTTCTGGGAGAGTTCGTTGAATTAACTTTCCTTGTCACTCATTCATCCTTTAACTGTAACTATTTATCCATTCATCTTTCCTATTGAATAGTTTTCTTCAATAATATTTTTTTAATCCTCTATTTCTGCTTTTTTTTTCCTTTCAATTTGCTCCATAATACCAATATCCTCTCTTATTTCAATTTATTGTTAATACAAGTCCACTCCCCTACCCCAGTTCCACTCTCTTACAAAGATTCCAACATTTTCTTCTTTAATGGTAATATTACCAGTGTAGTATGGCGGGTATGAGAAGGAAGAATAAAGATCTGCTTGGAGTCCCACCGATCTGTAAGATGCCCTGGCTCAGTTGGCTCTGGTTTTCCTGCCTTGTACAGACAAAGACACACGTCCAGAGCAGTGGTAGAAAAGAAAGAATCCAACCTGAAATCTTCATCTCATCCTGTCATCTTTGGTGCCAGATCCTCTCCTATCCTATGCTTTGAGTGCATACACACCAGGCATACCTGCCTTCCCAAATAAATTCCTGTAGATTTTATTACATTTTTAGCTCAACCTATCACCCTCTTACTTTTGTGGTATCTCAAGGGCTGGGTTCAGGAAAAGGAGTTGGTTACTCTTCTTTATTCATCTTCTTAAGTGAAATGCTTTTAAATAACAATGGAAAAAGACACTTTTGTTCAATGTCAAAAAGTCTTTCAGAGTGTATTTTTTACATTAAAAAGAATGATAGTTCACTTTAGCCCCAAAATGCCAGATTCCAGAGGAAACTGGCTCAGAAATGTAGCTTTAAAATCCAGCCACAGCAGTAAACAAATGATTTTAATAAAACAACATAAAAATTCTGGCAGCCTACCGAGGAAAACAATTTCTATCACATCACTGTGTACCAAAAGACTAAAGAATTTCACAAAATACCATATCATGTGAATCTTTTCTTTGGTTTTAAGGTTAATAATGGAAGAATTTTTGAACAAAATAGATGGGTATTAATTTAGAATGTTGGTATTGATTAAATCTAGTAATCTAATGAGTGAATACCAATATATTCTTAGGAACAAATCTGATGCTTTCTTCTACATTAAAATTGTACTTTCTTATTTCTTCTCAGATTTTCAGCTATAGCTAGCGACTCAGACATTTGACTTGCCTTTTGTTTTATTTTTAAAGCCCATTCCATATATGAGAATATGTAAAATCAAACCCATACAAGTCTATGTTCCTTTTATTGACAACTTATCCTGAGTCAATCAGTTCTATCAGAAACAATAACATGAAAACATGTTCCAATGCATCTGAGACTCAATGTGCTAGCTCAGTGTACCCACTACTCCTTAGGAAATAACAATTTCCTTAAAAATGTAAATATTCAGTGCAGGTAATGATATTTTCAGAATAACTAAAATATTCCATTATAAGAATTTCCAAAGTAAATCACTATAGGTAATTTTAAGGAAAATAAAATATTTTAAACTTTAGATTTATGTGGAAAAGATGAACTTGAGATCCCTCTCCCACACACACACACACCATGTTTTACTGAAAGTTTACCAAAATTAGACTATCTGGTTAGGAAACAAATTCTAGTTGCTTTATAAGTTGTTCACTTATAAGAGTATTAAATTTTAAATCTTGACTATTTATACTAATAAATAAGTGACTGGATAATGCATATTAGAAAAATCTAAGTTACATAAACATGAATCTGGTTCTTTCAAAGAGAAGCCCTAGATCACGACCACAACCCCAGCTGTGCCATGATGTGAGACCTCATCTGCTTTACTAAAACACTGTGAACTAAAGAACTAGAGAATGCCTTTATTTAGCTAGTGTAATCTATTTTTCACTAATGAGTTTTGACAAATGATCACCTCTAAACTTGATCTTGCTTTGTAGGAATGAATTTTTTAACCACTATTATTTTATTCATATCAGGCTCTATAGACATCAAGAATTAGAGTCTGTGATGGAAGTAAATTAGGACCTGAGGACATCTTCTGGTTCTTTCAAAAAATTATGAGACTAGAAAAAAAAAATTCAAAGTTTATCTAGTTTGATGCCCTTGGTCATTTTCAATCAAGACTGTTAAGATCAGGAAAAGTTTACTTCTTGGCTTTTTACTCAAGTAAGTCAAATTCAAACATAGTATCACTCACTTCAGAAACTTTTCAAAATAATTCCATAAATATTTTATTTATTTTTTATTGCTCCTTATTAATTTATTTTTACATTAAATTGATTAAGGTGGCATTGGTTAATAAAACCATATAGGTTTCAAATGTACAATTCAATAATATATCATATGTATATTGCATTGTGTTCACGACCCAAAGCCAAATCTTTCATCACCATTTATTTGACCCCCTTTACCTTTATCTACCTCCCTCTGCCCCATATCCCCTCTGATAAATATTTTAAATAAAAATTTAAATAATAAACAAAAATTATACAATTAAACTTGAAATATAATGTAATTTTATTTTTACCTTTAATTATTGGACAATAGCCTTTAATAAAATGTAAAATATAAAAATAAAACATTTATTTAGGAAAAATGGGATTATACTGTTTTTTCAACTTTTAAAAATCTTTAACTTTATTATTAAAATAATCAGCATTAAAAGCTTGATATATATATTTCTAAATTAGACCATATTAAAAATATATGAAGTTTAGGATTAAAATTTGGTATATAGGTACAACAAAGATATACCTTTAAATTAAAAGTGGATCAAAATATACATACCATGTTTTATTCTGTTTCCATGAATGTTCTCCATGCTCAGAAATATTTACCTACAATATTTTTTGATGGCTATAAGTAGGCCATCTAATGTATATATCATAATTTATTGAACCAAATCCTCTATTATTGATCATTTAAAGATTTTTCATGTTTATCTATCATAAAGAATTTTGTTTTGTATATTCTATAGCTAAACATTTGACTATATCCTTGATAATTTATTTAGGGTGATTTTGAACGAAATAAATTGCTGGGTCAAGGGGTATGTATTTTTTAAGCATTTGATATCTATTTTTTCCCAAGAACAGGTAATAGAAATTATTAAACTTTAAAACTTTACTTATCAAATTCTATAATAATCTACTAAAGAAAAAAATTTCTGAGATATGTGGAAATGAGATAGCCCCAGTATGAAAGAACAAACCACAGGAAATAGCATTCTAGTTTTTATTTGAAGAGTTTTGATATAATTTCATCACTACCTAGTAGGAAAAAAAAAAGCCATTTTAGTACACACCACATTTTCTTCCCCTAACTTTTGTTTTCTTTGTTATAAAGAAATCAAAACTTCATGAGGGCAGGAGAACAAAGAAGAAGAAAACATTTGATTTTCATTGTTTTTAAGTCCTTTAAATATCGAGTGTTTGAGTTATCTGGACAAGGGATTGAAATGATTTTAAAATTGAAAATATTTTCTCTGGAAGTTTATTTAACATTATAAATTTACTCTTTTCTTATTTTTTTTACTTTCAATTTTTACCATTACAAACTCACCTTTCTCTTATAGCTTCTTTTCAGTTTCCACTCAAATCAGAGAAGGCTGGTTGAGAGATAATTAAGACTTTGGTCACATATATACAATTTACAAATTAAACTTTTGCTTATTTTTTCAGACTGGATGAAAAAGAGGAACCCATAGAAAGAAATTTTTAAAAACTTAAATTGATTCGCTGAACTAGAGGGCCAGCAAACTTTTTCTCTAAAGAGCCAAATAATGAGTAGTAGTTCTAGCATTGCTGTCTGTGAGGTCTCTGTCACAACTGCTAAACTCTGCCTCTGCCATAGACAGGATTTAAACAGATGGGTGAGGCTGTGTTTGAATAAAATTTTATTAACAAAATCAGGTGGTGGGGAGATTTGTTGGCCCATGGGCTGTATTTTATTTACCCTGTCTGTACTGATCTCGCTTTCCCTCTCAAACTTTCCAAAGTTTCTGTTTTTTGGACTAAAAACCAACATTTGCATTTTCCATGTTATTTTCTAGAATGATTTCCACAACTTCATAGGAAGAGAAAAGAAAGCATGGATAAAATAAAATTAACCTTCAGTGCTTTCTTTTTCTTTCCAACAACCCCCTTAAGAGTTCTCTGTGGGTTCTATTCACCTCTGTAAGAGGGGCTAATTAGTGTTTACTTTCACAGAAAGTCTTCACTAAATGCATATCCTTGTGGAATTTGTCACCTCTTGAGTTCTTCAGTGGTGGCCCCTTACTTTTCAGTCTGAACTTTTAGATTGTTCCAGAGATCTCTGAATTGGTTCAGCCTAGAGTCACTGAGATTTCTCCTCTGGTCCGAGTTGGGAGCAGTGTCTGTCCTGGTACAGCCCTCTCCAGATTCAACAATTATATACTTTGCTACTCTGATATAACTCTTCATGTGTGGTAGAGAATATATGTCATATTTTTCTGGAACTGCCAGAAATGTCTCAAAACGAATTTTGCTCTCATTAGTGTAACATATCTGACTAGTTTATATCACAGACTTTTAAAATTTTACTTGGAACAAGATATTGCATAGCTTTGCACCCTCTGGCTGTTTAACATAATATTCAATACTGTTACTCAGAAAGTTGAAGACGTCTGCTACGATGAATAGGCTCCAAAAAGTCCAATTTCAAACATCTTGCAAATAATAAAATCCAAATTAGGCTACATTAAGAAAATTATGAGTCAAAATAAATTTCATGCTTAACTTCAATCTTCTACAAAATTTGACCAACAATGCATGAAAATAGAATACGGTTTTAACACTTATTTCCTGATACTGGATTTTACCCATATATTAGAAAATTATATATATTTCTAGGATAAATTTTGAACATTTTCATCTATTACTTCAGTGCCTTCAACCACTCACTTTCTACTGATCGTTTGGCATAATCATGTAGCATGTTCAGGCATCTATTAGAATAAATTTTTTTTTGCTCACTTCATATACCCTTCCAGCTATCCCTCTACTTTTCTTATTCTTTAACTAAGCATCTTATAAAAGTTATCTATTTTTATTCCATTTCCTTGTATCCTGTTACAATCCAGCTTTCACCCTATCACGCTATTGAAACCACTACTGCCCAGGTGACTGGTGAATTTCTTCTTGACAGTTCTACTGGGGACTTTTTACTGCCGGTTGACCACTCCTTTCTTAAAACACTTTTTTTCCCATTGACTTCCATAATTCTAACCTCTTTCTCTCTCAGATATTTTTAAAGGTCCTCTTCTGCTGCTTGCCCTTTACATAAACATGAAATATTTTCTTGGGAGCATTTGAGATCTTGTTCCCAGCATATGTCACCAGTTAGGCTCAAATAACCTTATAAAATTAAAAAAAATTATTTTTCTTCAGGTTGAGTCCTAGGCCACCTTCTCCTCCTGCTGCTCTACACGTGCACCACCAGTGATTTTATCAAATTGGTTATAAATCTCAAATCGTTGTGCCAGATTTCTCTGTGTAGCAGCACACTCGTGTGCATACCAGCCTACTGAACATCACTGCTTTGATGGTTTCTCAGCATTTGAAGCTCAGTGTATCCAAAAGTGAAGTCATCATCTTCACCTCTCCTCCAAGCACTTCTCTCTAGCTATTCACCATTCCCAGGCCAAAAACTTCAGTTTCCCCAACTCTTTTCTCTACTTCACTTCCACATTCGGTCAAAAATCAAATCTTGTCTAACCTACTGTCTAATAATTTTTCAGATTTTTCTCTTTCCCAGTAACCCCACCACTGTCCTATTCCAATTCACCCTAGTTACTCAATTAGGTTACTGAAACTGTCTTTTGACTTGCTTACCAGCAACCTTTTTTCCCAGGTCATTTTCTACAATGAAGCTCAAGAGCTTGAATGTGTTACTTTGATCCTCTGACTCCTTGTTCATAAAACTGCAGTGGCTTCCTGATGTTCTTAAGAGCTCAGGGGGCTCACACAAACTTCCCTCTGGCTAGGCTCTTCTTTTGCCCCTTTCACCTCACACACCAAGGGCAAGGCATGTTGAACCATATTACAGGCATCTCTAGTATAATTCTTTTAGCATCTCCCCCCGACACACACACTTCCACAACCAATCTTAGCTATTTCAATTGCCTGATTCACTTTTCGTATTTAAGTCTCAGCTTATAGATCATTTATACCAGAAATTCTTTTATGACTCAACCCATCTCTCAGACTATCTAGATATTCCTGTCATGCACTCCCATGACATTATTTCTCAGAAACTGCTTATCACACTTTAAGTATTACTTGTCTGATTTTTTTTTTTAATTTCCTCTACTAAACCACAAGGTCCATGTGGTCAGGAAACATTTTTATCTTGTCCATAATGTATGAATAAAAAGTAACAGATAGATACTGATATGGTCGCTGACCTTAAACAGCTAACAGTTTTATAGAAGAAACAGGTCTTATGTTAATAAACAACTTGATTAAATAAATAATAACACTTGGTCGAGAACAGTTCTATGAAGTAAAATTGAGTGCTTTGAAACAGAGTCCTGGAACTACTGGAGGATTTAATCAGGAGAGTGGCATGACGTGATGCCCTTGTAAAAAAAAAGTTTCAATCATTCATTCTGCTACATGGAAACCAAAGAGAAACAACAGTGGCAATAAGATCACTGGATAAAAGACTATTGCATTATTCCAGTGGGTAGCAATGGTAATAGATATTTACCTAATATTTCTTCTTTTATTTTAGAATAGAAAAAGCTCAGGTCAAAGCAAAGTAAGGATCATGATCAATAGTTTAAAGTAAAAAACATATAACTCTTGGGAAATCTTTGAAGATCTGACAAGGTCCGGTCATTTTTAGAGTATTTAATTCCATTTCAAGTGTCCTTGTTCTTGGAATCCATAATTCTGTCTTTAAAGTGAGATACAAAAGTATAATTTAGTTCTGCTCATTTTCCAGTTTTTCTCACATGGGATCAAAATTTTGGTGCTTGTGGTGCTGTTGGAAAAACTTCATAAAGGATTAACCCTCTTCAGCTGACCAAGTCACCCTCAAAGTCACAGCAGCGTGGGAGCTGCACACAATGTCTGACAACCCCAGAAAACATACATGTCTGTAGCAAGCACTTGTTTTCTGTAGTCCCTGTTACAAATATTTATTTAAGAATTCAAAGGGAAAGAGACCTGAGAAAGTGTGAGACTTTGAAGTAACTCCTTAGAAATTAAAATGTAACAAGGAAAAGAAGACAAAAGTCAGAGAAATAGTTTTTATTTGTACCATGCATGCTCTGTGTCTACCTGCCATCAAAAGGATAAACGACAGAAAAGGTACTGAAATACAAGATGCCTGGGGAAGACAAGCACCTACAGTTTTCAAATCAGGCATTAAAATTTTAGTCTGCTACAATCACATTTTTTAACACCTTCTGTGTAAAAGAATACAAGAAAAGCTAGTTCTGTACACAGCAGAAGCTATATTTAAAAACTTAATTTAAAAAATTTAAACCCATGCATTAAAAAAAGAAAAATGTCCTTTTATTACACTGCCCACCATTGTAATATAACCGTTTTAATTATGTAATATGTAAACAGCCAATTTCTAATTGACTTGCACAATGTTAAGGTCACTGAATCCCCCAGAACATATTTTCCTGATTCACATTTTCTTCCTGGCTATGTGGTGTGCCTAAATAACGCCAAGATCCAGAATTTTAGTATGGATGAAAACACTTGATGAGTCGGAGGATTATCTTCCTTTGTCTTCAATGTCTACTTAAGGCAAACATGCAGTTGCATAACTTTCACCACTGTGGTGGCCGAGAGTTGTTTGTTGCTTGGGTGTAGCAGCTGATGACTAACGGACCAGATCGTTTAAACATGGTCTTTCATTAGGAAATTCATTCCCAACATCAGAATCCATTTCTAGTTAAAGCATTCTAGACATACTCCTTCCACCTCTTTGCAAATTTGAGTTCCTCTAATTTACCTGAGATCTTCTTTAGGTAAATGAATGAGCTAATCTTCCCCCAACCTCTGCATTGTCCACCAGCTGGCTCATCAGTGCCACACCACAGTGAAACTTCTAGATAGTGATGAAGTTGTAAATAAATTCCCTCTTCCCCAGTTTAGTGGTAAGTGATGTCTCTTTCCCATCTGAATGGTCTATGTTGGGAAGGTTTCTCTCTTATATTCAAAACAGTTGGTTTGGGTTTTGCAATCTCCCCTTAATGAGGTGGTTCAGCCTAAGACATTTATCCCCTTTTCTTTTCTCTCCTCTTCTCTCTTCTTTTCTAATTTACAGGGAGGCAGCAAACACATTAGATTTCTAAGCTGTCATTCTAACTGATACAACAGACGAGTGAGAATTAGAGACTTGCCTTCAGGGGCTGAGAGCACTTATATTACCCAGCACCATTCTGACCATTCTTGATAACCTCCTGGCACAGTCACCAGAATTTACAAAAATTATCAGATTCTAACATCACTAACAATATGGCTTGGAAAATTATAGTGTCAACTCCTAATTATATTTGGGCAGAAGTTCATCTTAGACAATATGGTCTTTATGTTGTTTATAAGAACATCTTCGAGAGATAAATTTTTTTTGATAAACTAAACTTTCCTAGCTGAGCTTCTACAACAGAAATACCAGGGAGCTTTATCTTATGACACTGCCAATGGCACCCTGACATCTGAACTTTGTCCTTATCTTTGATTATAAATTTTCCCAAACTCTATTTCAAATTATTTATTTGTGAGAATGATAAAGTAAACGGGACTTTCCTGTACTGAATGTAATTTTACAGCTTGTTCCCGGTGTTTATTTTTGATTAAAAAAGCTTGTTGTGATATTTGAAAGTCCTTTTTTTGTTTCATTATTATAGGTTCTCAGGAAACATTTATCAAAGAGTTCTTGTGCATTAGAAATAATTCCATGTCAGTTATGAATATGTCAACAATGCTTCATAGGATGTGCACAATCTTATAACTAACAACCAGGGCTAACAATATCCTTCCCGCCTTTAATGCCACCCATAACTCCTGTAGAACCCAGATCCAAGCTAAGGTCACCCCGACTCCTAAAGAAATAAACAATCTTGATTCAGACCCCTAATTTCATAGCCTCACAGTCCAAAATCTTTGTCAAAACCTATGAATTCTCAAGGGCTTATCCAGCCAGGCATTTCCACAAGAAAGCTGGCTTTCTCCCTTAGAAGTATTCTCATCTCAGTTACTAGGGATTGAATTTGTGACTGAGATCTTCCAGATGATTTTATTAATAATAAACCCCTGCATGGCATTCTGACTATTCAGTAAAGACTGAAAATTCTCGTGAAACATTTTAATAGATAGAAATTTAACATTTGTATGAGAAGGAACTTATCCTCCAGATCCGAAGGGGTGAAGTAAAGTTCATTTCTTCCATTTTCCGAGGTCATTTCTCTAACTGAGGGTTAGATTGGGAAAAAAAAAAAAAAAGTAGTTTTTCTACAACAAGGAACTTGCACATTAATGCCTGCAACGCAGACTTCTGTATTTCACAAGTAATGCACAAAAATAATAGAGTGGGTACGGCTACTACATAGAGGGAAGGAATTTGGAATAGAGTCTGTGCCATCCCTATCTCTGGCCATGACGTGAAAACTGGGCTTTCCCTTTCTACAGCTCAGAAAAGGCAGGGAGGGGTCTAGTAGCATCATGTAGCGAAAAGTGGCGGACAGTCTCCTTGCTGGTCCTCACCCGCTCCGTGCTCTCTCTTAGAGTCTTTGGCTTTTGTTGTCTCCTCTTCAAAGAACATGCTTCCTCGAGACCTCTTCATGGCTCACTCTTTGACCTCCATCGGTCTTTATTCCAATGAAACCTTCTCAGTGAGACCTACCCTGACCCCACCGTGAAGCTGACATCCCATCTTCCCTCCCATGCTCCCTTGCTCTGCCATCCTCTTCTCTTTTTTCCATACTACTAAGTAGCTTGCTTACTCACTGTGGTTATGCTTTATTGATGGTCTCTCCCTACTAGTGTGTGAGCTCCACAAGGGCAGGCATCTTTTACCTATAGAAATCATTCCCTCTGCTTCCTCATTTCCCTCAACTCTTACCCTCTCTAAACATGACTTCCTGACCTAGCATTTCCCACTCTGTCGTAATACTGATCTGGCTCTTCCCCTAGCATGATGGTCAGTTCCTTAATCTGCCGTATGCGTTCAGCCTGAAACCCTGACCAGCAACTTTAAATTGCCTTACGTAGAGTCCCAGACACCTTCTATCCTTTAATTTTTAGTTTTGCCCAGCTCCAGCCTTGGGACACCTACTTTCCTCAGTTCTCATCTTAGCACCCAAGCACTAAAAGAAAAGGTATTAAGTTGTACACACAAGGATCACAGAAACACTGTTGTCTGTGTTTATTTAGTTGCTATAACTGTGCCTTCACCGCAGCTCAGCCTTTTATTATCTCTGCTGATGGTCTCTGCTTGGATCCTTTTCCTCAGTCTTCAGCCATTCATCCTAATCACCTAGTCTGGGTTTTGCCTCCACATTGACTCAGAGATAAATCTTTTATCACAAGTCCTTTCTCTACCATTTTGTACACCTCAAACCATCTCTGCATCCATAGACCTCCACCTCTGAAGTTCTCTGTATTTCTAGGTGCTTGCTCTTCCTTCTCTCTTTTTTCAGAGGAAGAACTGCCCTTCTCCATGCCAAAAGCAGCCTCTCTGTCTACATTGAGGTATTCTGCCTCTTCCAACTCTCCTGGAATCTCATTTCTTCAGATAAATCCTCTTCTCCAAATTGTCAGTCTCTTACTCTTCTCTGCCTATGGCCATGCTAATCTTACATCTTACCTCTTATTCTAATATATCTTCCAACTACCCACATTTAATATTTTCTCCCCTTTTGGATCTGTTTTCTTATAAATAATTTATTTCTCAAGCTTTTGTTCATTGTACTTTAAGTCTTTCATATGTAAAGATGCTCATTGTCAAGTCTCATTGTCAAGTCTCCATGCTCACCTTGGTGTCTGTGGTACAAGCCAATTTTAATCAGTCCTTTTTCAGCCCTTCCTCTTGCTTTAATCCCCGGGGGCTTTCCTATTCTCCTATTTTACTACCCACTTTTTCTCTGTGGGTTTCCTTCATGGTTTCTCTTCTTCCTCCCACTCCATAAATCAAGACATCTTATGAAGTTTAATCATTGACTTCTTCTCTGTTGCTTTTCCTCTTCCACGTCAATTTCTTCTGGGCATTTTCTTATCCTGGTCAATGATACCATCATTCTCTCATGCACTTTTCCAGATTCATTGGCCTATAGTTTTCTGATTTCCTTCCAGTATGTGTGTCTGGCACCAGCACGATCTTGTATCTACAAAGGAGATTTTGATCTTTCCTGAAAATAGGCTCATTGAGCATTATTTCCTTCATAGCAGAAGCCAATCATTATAGCACCACTGCTTGAACCCATCATACTCAGCTTCCACATTGCTCCAGAGGTACTCTTCATATACCTTATCCAATGACTATAACCTTCCACCTAGGCTCTCTTTTTGCTGCTCATGCATGGAAAGATACAGGATTGCATGAAGCCCAATCATCCAGCCAGGCCCTGAGGCAGGTGAGCAGGCAAGGAGGTGGCGCTCTAACACCATCTGGTTGGCTCATCCGGGGCTCTAGACATCATCTAAACTGTCCTGGGATCTGGCTTCCCCAAAGGCTGCCTGAGTACAGAGGAATTAATACTCTGTGGGATGAACTTGAACCAATAAGAGATGAAAGAGAACAAGTGTCTGGCAGGTAAAATCAACTTCATTCTTTCCTCCTTCCATCAGATAGTACAAGTCAAGTGATTCCATACAGCCTTTCCAGAAAAGTCCCCCGTGACTGAGCAACAACCATCTGTGTTTCTTTTAAAGCTGTAGTTACTTGGTTTTTGATTTCCCTCCTTGTCTATCATTCTATTTTACCTTATTTTTTCTTCTCTGAGGAATTATACCACCTCTGTGTCGTCTGTAAGTCTTGCATCAGGTGTCTACCTTCTAGGAAAACTAGACTAAGACAGATATTCAGTAATCCTCAGTCCCTCCGTCAGCCCTGTCTAGTCAGTTAATTATTCAATCACTAAGTTCTACTTTCCCTTCGTTTGCCTCTTTAGAGTTACCCTCTTAGTCACTGCCCTTATCACCTTACACCTGGAATACTGCAAAAAAAAAAAAAAACAATCTCTTGACTGGTTGTATTAGTCAGAGTTCTTCGAGAAATGAAACCAATAGCATATGTAGTTCCAGTCTAAAGGCTAGAAGGTTCAAAACTCAGAAAGAACCAAGGTTTCAGTTGGAGTACGAAAGCAGGAAAAATTAATATCCCAGCTAAAAGCAGTCAGGTTGGAGGAAATTTTCTCTTATTCATGGGAGGGTCAGCCATTTTGTTCTATTCAGGCCTTCCATTGACTGGTAACACCCACGTTAGGGAAGGCCTCTGCTTCAGTCAGTCTGCCAATTCTAACATTACCCTCATCCAGAAACACCCCACAGACACACCCGGAATAATGTTTGACCAAGCCTCTGGGCTAGTCATGATCTAGTTAGGTTGACACATAAAATTAACTGTCATACTCATATTTTCTCCTTCAAACTCTGATCTCCCAAATTCACTGCACAGTATAGCCAGCTAGTTTAACCTTCTCAAAAACACTATTTCAATCTTAAACAACTCTTCATTATTTTTAGTATAATACCCAAATACTTTTCCCTCAGATAAAATATTCTTCATTTTATTTCCCTCATTAATTGACACAACCTATTCTTCATCATTCCATTTATTTTCTATTCCAGAGATACTCATTGGAGACCCATTTTTATCTCATGAACAAGTTGCACTTCTCCATCATTGTGCTCATCCACCATCCTTTTTGACTATTTTATTCAACTTCCTACAGAATTTAAACTCAGTAAGAATAGAGAACTTATGTGTCTTGTGCCCCCTTACACAATGCTAAGTGTTCATAGCAGACCTCTGCCTGGAAACCTTGTGTGAACCCTAAGCAGAGGGAAGTAAGACATGGGAAAATGTAACTGTGGCTCAGCACTGATTAGCTTATGCCACAATGAGATAAATTCTGCAACGATGGTGTGGCTCCTTCCAAGCCATACTGTTGCACAATTGCTCATCTGGCTTGGTGGATACCTCATACATTGTGAGCTGAAAATCAGAAGTAGCTCTGAGGAACTAAATCAGAAGAAACTAAAGAAGCATAAGGGAGCTTCAACCCCTTACTTCCATTCTTGGTCTAATTCTAGCCCTACCTTGTGGCAACCTAAACCAAGTCTAAGCAGTCATTCTCACCAATCTTCAAGCCCAAACCAAACTATGTGGTCTGCAATATTTTCTATAAGTAACCAGTAAGTATTTGTTAAATAAAGGAGAGAAAGTAAATGAATAAAACACTTGTCTTCTCTTAGGAAACAATTCAGTCTTACTTCCTTCATGAAAACTTTTCGATCTGCCTTTTTACTGTAGACCAAAATGAGCTCTCCTAAATTTCTTTGGCAGTTTTGTGTGTACTCCTTCACTTGGTCCTTGATGATTTACTTCTCTGTATTGAAATTATTTCTGGAGGTCTATGTCTCACCTATGTAAACTTACTACAAGCTTTTTGAAGATAAATCCATATTTTATACCTCTTTGTTTTCCCAGAGTTAACACAATGTTTGTGCAAAGATTTTCCTTTCTTACTTTCTTTTTTCTCTTGCCGTCCTTCTCCTCCTGGCCGTCCTTGGCCATGTTGTCACCCTAGAGGTTATTAGGAATAGTGGAGAAGTGATACTTATATACACTCTGCTTCTAAGCTTCTATAGGCCAGGCAAATTTGGTTTATTATTTTTTAGGCCCTGCAGAACTTGCATATAAGATTTTTAAGTAAGTTGATATAATAAAGCTGGTTGAAGTATGAATGATGAAAAAAAGCAGGATACTAAGAAATGCTGATTCTTTTTGTATCATTCAAGAAGACGTTACTACTAGATAGAAATATAACAAAAACTTAACTGTAAGTAGGCAAGAGAGTTATGGATGGTTTAATTCCTCTTTAATTTTTATAATTGCTTCAAAATGTATCTAACAAGCATTTCAAAAGAAAGAAGCATTGAAATGGGCTTATATTATGTGCCTTCAATCACAATAAGCCTTTAGTGTAGAAGCTACTCTGCAGATTTCTTTTAAAACTTATAAATAATTTTTTAAAATTTAGGATTTTTAGCTTCTAGTCCCAGCATCACTATGACTGAAGTCAACATCTTGAGGCTATGATCTTTTCTTATTTAAAAAAAAACTCAGTCATCTCATGTCTGGCACCCTAAAAACTCACTTCTAGTCTTTTTTAGGATGATGTGGTAAGGCCCACAATACCTACTGTAACTGTATTCTTTGCCCTCAGATTCTATTAGGTCTGGAAAATTGCATTTGATTTCTAAAGTGAGAATCTGGGAGACTAATTTTAAAATTCTCTGATTAGGAGTCACCCTCCTAGAGGAATAATTAATTGTCATTTCTTAGCATCATCTTATGTGGAGGCAAGAATTATATTTAAAATTGAAATACATTAATGAGTTTTAACTGCAGCAGTATCTTGGCAATAAAACAAAACAAAACGAAACAAGAGTTTTCAGTTTTCTTTGTAATGATACTATTAAGACCTATGAATTAGTATTAGAGTATGTGAGGCCTTAGAGTCCTGGGAGCCAGTTCATGATTCATGGTCTGTAATAAACAGATGATACTAATAAAACATCATTTCCTTAGAATTGTACATACTGAAGCAATACATGGTCATAGTGATTTAGAATTACTAAAGATGAGCAAGGGAAACATGGGTTCACAGCTTCCATGAAAGCAATGCCAGAAATGATCTGTCTCACCTCTCCTCTGGGTCCTGGGTGAATTTTCAAAAACTCATATCAGACTAGTGGAGGACTTCAAAGTTATGGAACTAAATGTGTGTTCTTAAGTGACCATGGCATGAGCAAGATTAACTGCCATTGCTCATGAAAGCTAAATAAAAAGCCATTGTTTACAATCCCATCAGCATGGTAGGCAGAATAATGGCCTCTCAAGGATGTCTGCATCTTAATCCCTGGGTCCTGTGACTACTTTATGTCATATAGTGAAAAGGAATTAAGGTTGCTAATGGAATTAATATCACGAAGGAGCCAAGCTTGAGATGGGAGTCTGTCCTGAATTATCTGGGTGGCCTCAAAGCAATCATAAGTGCCCTTTTAAGTGCAAGAAGTTAGAATAGTGAGTGTCAGAATCAAGTGATATGAGACAAACTCGACTTGGCCATTGCTGGCTTTGAGATGAAAACGCCATAAGCCACCCAAGACTGGAAAAGGCAAGAAAGTGAATTCTTTCCTATAGTATCCAGAAAGACACAAATTTTTACCAACACATTGGTTCTAACCCAGTTGAAACCCACTTTGACTCTGAACTTTGGAATAATAAGTTAACAAATTGGTGATGTTTTAAACCACTGAATTTATGGCAATTTGTTACAGCATCAAAAGGACACTAATACCATCAGCAAATATTTCAAATCCCTGAATCTGTTTGTTTGAACAGCTGCTTTTAATTTACTACTAAGTAACCTCAGTTTACACATTCATCTACAAACATTGCCCTCATGTTTTGGGACAAGACCATAATTTTTTTTTGTATCCTTAACTAATGAGTAATTGCTTCACAGAAATTAAATAAATTGGTAGTCTTTCTCTCACCTCACAGGGCAATAATGTGCTATCAGTCAGCTGACTATCATGGACAGCTCCATCCTTCTGGAACTTGAGAATCTTACAGAAGAATTACAGTGTAAAAGTTTATCTCAAGCATTACCTCATTTCTCTCTGGTTTTTACTGTAATCATAAAATTTTAGTTATGGACAGTATTAAATTGTGTCCACTGCCCTCATTTTAGCATAAGGTACCAAGGCACAGACCGGTGAGTTATTCTATTCATTGCTGGTGAACCCAGCCTTAGGTCTCTTTCCAAGGCAAAAAGCTGATGCTATACATTTAAGTTTGTCTTGACTGGCAAGTAAGAGAACACTAACATGTTCTAACATATTTAATGTTCTGACAGCAAACTACCAAAGTGACCAAAAGAATATTAATAAAAACACAAACTTTTTCTTGAAAAGAAGCAAGCCATTTAATTGTAAGGATGGGGTAGAGGAGAATCTTATGGCATGACTAAGTGCCACTTGACTAGAGTATTTATATAGAGAAGGAATAAAAATTATATTATCTATAGTTTGGTTGTACATAACAAATCATCTTTTGGGTTATTTGGTTTAACATTTACTTTCAAAACTAAAATATTATGCTATTTTTTTTATTCAGTCTTCAAGCTGTAGAAAAATAGAAATTATCTTCAAATATGTGTCTGCTTGCTAATGAACCATTTGAAAGAGACAACAACTGTCTAAGCTTGCTATAAAAAAAAAATCATTAAGTGAAGTATATCCAGCCACATTAAACACCAAATAGAACTTTCTTATGTTGGATATTTGTAGTCGATCTCAAATTCAATTTTCTGTTCTTAGGTTGGGTCAAGAAGAACAAAACTCATTCACTAGGTATTTTATGAGGTCAAACATTCTTTTCTAGAAAAATAAAATAAAAGTGTGCAGCCTGTCTTAGAATGTTATTATCAGTTTGATTTAGAGACATTTTTCCTCCGTTCTCTGACTCTCATCCTCTCTAATGGCTACTTCTGCCTCTTTTCTTTTCGCCCTTCCCCCTTTTTCATTACTGACAAAGTAATGAAAGATGGCTGAATTGACAAATGTGCTTTAATAGTCAACAAATACTAAAAAAATATTTTGACCCTGAAGCATGGTGACATGGTCTGAGGAGTTGTTTTTGTTTCCCTTGATGGAGAAAGATTGGTATGGGTTTGGTTTTTAATCAAATGCCTAGAGACTTCAATTTTCAACTCCTCCACATCTTCTCCATCAGAATGTTCTTACTTTATTTTGCACAGCTAGTTATTTTATATAATTTTTTATTTTATTATTACTTATTATTGTACTTTCTTATAATTGGTAACTGGCACCTCAGACTGATGACTTCTCTTTTAAGTGTGGTGGACAATGTTTCTAATTACATCTATCTATTGCAATAGCTTAATTACCTTAAAAGCAAAACAAATACCATCAGATGTCAGATAGGCAGCAAATATATAACTTGTGCAAAAATAAAGGTAATTGAAATCAGTTCAGTGGGAAAAGAGGCAATCTTCAATAAGTTAGAGTATCATGCCTTGCAATTGTAGATAGCCATTAAGGTCATGTGGTCAAATTACATTGGTTTGTAATTTAAAACACTGAGGCTCATAAAATTCAAATGAGAAACTTAAGCCTACAAAATTCTTTGCAGGCAGAAATGAGACTGAATCCTGTCTCCTTCACTCTAAGACCAGTGAAATATTAATAAAAAATATTAATAATGGTTCTTGCTGTTGTGAAAAGCAAGTGTCTTCAGTTTCAAAAAACACCCACTTGAAGTCACTGCTTCAGTAAATCCTGATCATATATAGTGTGTGGAAGACTAGAGAAGAATATAAATGAGGATATAGCAATGCTAAAGTTAATATATCACTTAGAAGTTTCTAAATAGGCCATCAGATCGTGTATTAATCATTTGTACACATGTGTTTTAGTATAAAAAAAACTTAAAATAGCAATCCCCAAAACCTCTGTTTGAGACTATTAAGAGTTATTTTATTTCAGTTTTTTTTTTCACCAGTAAGTATGAGAAGTGGAAAAATGAAAATAAATTCTGTCTAACTTCCATTAATTCTTTGACCTTCTAAAATGTGGGTTTGTACATGTCTCTTTCAATTCAGATTTGAACACCTATCCTGTCAGGCACATACTCACTGCAGATACAAAAGCTTACAAAGATCATTTCCACTCTTCTAGTTGCTCAGAATTGACACGTAAGGCAGACACACCTTGTTTCAGTCATTGCTATATTATAAGTGACTGACTGCCCCTCTCTGGTTCAGCCAGTCCCAGCCCCTCTGTCCTCAGCATTTCCCTAGTGTTTTATGAATTATTTTCCTCAGTGTCTCCTACTCTATATGAATCTCTTATAAATTCCCAAAAGCCCACATCATAAGGAGGAAGGTTCAGAGGGAAAGGATCCCAGAGAACCTGGATCTGGTTCTAAACCAGTGACTTAGCACTCACTTCCCACATCCATCCTAAGCACCGAAATGACACCCTAAGACAAGAGAACACAGAACAGGTGTTAAGACACCAAATAAACATTACAAGCCAGTGACTGTTGTCTGAAGTTGCATATTTTGCAAACTAGCAATGGGCTTGGCAGTTGTAACTTATTTCAAGGTAAGCAATCTTTTTTTACAGTTTTAATATGGTTCCCATTGAAATCATGCCCTAAACGGAAACACGTAAAGAATAAAGACCTAACTCTAGAGGACTCAACTTCTTAGATTTTTCTGAGAAAAGAGTCTATTTCAATTTTGCTCTCATAGCAGCTACCATGCTGGTCCCCAGCAGGAGCCTAAAGACTCTAACTTTTGAAATGTCATAAAGAACTTTTTCTTGCTGTGAAGAAACATGCAGCTTTCCAGAAGCTACAGAAGTGAAACTTTTCCCCTTACTCTCTTTGGAGATTACTTGCACAAAAAACTCTGAACTCAAAAGGAAAAACAACCCATTATTTTCTAAGTCAATAGCATGTTTGCTTCTTACAAAGGCAACAGTAAATCCCTGAGAGAAACTGATGTTCCTTTATTTTATTAAAACGGTGGGTAAAGTCAGGTTTAGGTAGGACCATGAAGCGAAACTTCCCTTCGGCATTGCCCAGCCTCCTCTCTGGCTTTACATTCATTCTGGCAAATTTATTCCTCTGAAGTACTTAGCCCTTCATGCTCTGCTCTCATCCTGCAAAGAACTGTCAGCCCTTAAGAAAAGGATTGACTTCATGAAATTAAAATTAAAAATTGACTTTGTTTCTGACAGTGTTGTACTTAAACTATTTTGGGAAAGAAAGAAAAAAAAAGCTAATGCTACAAATGTCTAGAAATACAAAAAAAAAAATGTAACAAACATTTTTTGAACTACAAAGCTAACCTGTGAGGGGTTTAGGGGAGAGAAAGAGAAACCACCAGCAAGCAAAGAAAAAAAGAGAAAAAAGGGCAGCAGAATGATAAATAAAATAGGCTGGTGGCCCTGAGCAGTTTCATTTCTTTAAACATATTTTTAAGGATTACCTTTAAATTATGTTTAATCAACTACATTGAAATTTTAGAGGTAAGCAAGTAAAAAGTTCAAATAAATGTGTCTTCTAATAGGGAAAATTAATTTTTAAAAAACTTGTTATTCCATAAGCAATAAAAAAGAAGAAAAGAGCATATTTTTTAAAGTATATATTTAAAGAAGAAAATTCAATTTATATGCATAATCTTAATAAAAATCATTGGAGTAAATTTGCCAGTTCAAGGACAAAGACTTTAAGACTTGAATTAAAAAAACAAAGCCAATTACATGCTGTTTCTAAGAGATAGATGTAAACAGAAAGAATGAGAAAAATTAAAAGCAAAAGCATTTAAAAAAGATACACAGTTATACATAGAAAGCAAAAGCATAGATAAAAGTATGCAGAATATATCTAGAAAAAGATACTAACTTAAAGGAAGCTATAATAATTATATTAATGTTAAGCAAAATAGACATTAAGACAAAAAACGTTTAAAGTGTGAAATGTTACATAAAAAACAGTTCTAGTTCCACCTTACTTTTATGTATTAACACCGTAGTCTCCAAATAAGTAAAACAAAACTTGGCACAATGACAAGGAGAATTAGCAAATCTATCTTTACAGTGGAAATTTTAACAGAATAGTCAAAATGCATCAAATATTATAAAATTATTTTGATTTGTGTATATTTAATCAATGATCAGTAATTTTTTAATTATTGATTATTTGTTAA
Source organism: Macroglossus sobrinus (assembly GCA_004027375.1). Classification (NCBI taxonomy): domain Eukaryota; kingdom Metazoa; phylum Chordata; class Mammalia; order Chiroptera; family Pteropodidae; genus Macroglossus; species Macroglossus sobrinus. The sequence continues at coordinate 39,288 of PVKZ01001888.1, forward strand.
TGTCAGTGGTCACTATAAAAACAATTGCCCTTCTATTTACAATAATTCAAAAATATAATATTTTAAATACAGATTTTACAATAGAAAGAAAAATTTATAAGGTAGCAGGAATAAATATAAGGCAAATGCATGACATTCACATGAAAAGTAACTCAAAGACTTTTTGAAAAAAATATAGATTGTCTTTAAAACCTCAGCATTAAGAGAGATTCCTTAAACAAAGAACACAATTAATTAAAATGATACATTAAAAAATTTTATTTCCAAAATTATCCCATTGCAAAATTAAAATAAAAGCCAAAGCCTGGGAGGAGATATTTGAAAACAGTAAAGAATTAGAATTCTGAAATATAAATAAATCAATAAGAAAAATAAAATAATTTAAAAGAAAAATATGCAAAAGTTTTTATATGTATTTCACAGAATAAAAAGCTGAAGCCCAACTGACCAATAAACATAAAAAAGATTATTTAACTAAACATACTCTTTCTATCCCATCCAAAAATCATACTCTTTGGAATTTACCCAAAGAAGTTGCAAACTTATGTCCACACAAAAGCCTGCACAACTCTATTCATAATTGCCAAAACGTGGAAGCAAACAAGATACCCCTCAGAAGGTGAATGGATATATAAACTGTGGTATATCCAGACAATGAAATATTCAGTGCTAAAAAGAAATGATCTATCACGACAGACATGGAAAAATCTTAAATGTAATTAAGTGAATCTTAAAGGACTATATACTGTATGATTACAACTATATGACACTGGAAAAGACAAATCTATAGAGACAGTAAAAAGATCAGTGGTTGCCAGGGATTAGGAGTGGAGAGATGAATAGATGGAACACAGAGTATTTTTAGGACAATGAAAATACTCTGTGTGATATTATATATGATGGATGCATGTCATTAGATATTCGTCAAATCCCACAGAATGTACCACACCAGGAGTGAGCCCTAGTGTAAACTATGGACTTTGGGTGATTATGATGTGTCAGTGCAGGTTCATCATTTGTAGCAAATACACTGCTATAAGTGAGTGATGTTGATAAGGAAAGAAGCTATGCATGTACGTAGCTAGAGGATATATGGGAAATCTCTGCGCCTTCTTCACAATTTTGTTGTAAAACTAACAATGCTCTAAAAAAAAAAATGGATAAAGTCTTTTAAAAGATATATTTAACCTAGCAATCAAAAGTACAAATTGCAGCCACTGTATCGTTTCACATTCATCAGAATAGCAAATACTGAAAACCTGACAATGCCAAGTTTTACCAAGAATGTGTAAAAATAAAGCTCTTATTCACTGGTTGGATGGTACCTTGGAAAAATTTCTTTGAGTCCAATTTTCAAACTCTAGTTAGGTTGGAAATGCACACACTCTATTAATTCAGGGATTCCATCTGGAAATATCTTCCCACACAGGATTCGCAGAGAGAAAAGCTTCTGTCAGTAGTGGGTGTATTAGCAAGGAACTGGAAACAAGTCGAATGTTTATCAATGAGAGAATGGATAAATATATATTATTTTGGTCTATGTGATTTAATTCAACAATAAAACAAATGACCTAGTTCTACCGCTATTAATGTGGTTGATTCTCACAAACATAATATCAAGTTACAAAAAAATACAGTAGAATTTTATGTACATAAGACTTAAAAATGTACAAAATTGTTACATATTTTTTGCAATACTTATATATGTTTTGATGTAATTGGGGAGGAAAAAGAAGTTATCAATAGTATTGATAACTATTGTTTCCTGAGCTGGATGATCTGAACATGAGTATTCATAGTATTATTTTCTATACTGTTTGGCATGTTTTATTTTACATTATTAATTTTCTCTATATTATATATATTGGCAATATGAAATATATGTGTTTTTATATTATTTTTATGATATAGTTTTTAAATAAAGAAATGAACACTTAAAATGTCAACATTTTGATTTGTTTTAAAAACCATTACTGTGTTTTTAAACCAGAGAAATTTTTTTGGCAATGGAATCTGAGAATAAAACCTCCCTTGCCCTTAAATTATACTGCTCATTTTTTCTATCTTTCTGACTTGTAATGAGAGACAAATCTGAACATGTGAGTCTTAGTTTGCCACCGTGCACTTATAATTATTACCAAACCACTTATGCTCTGTGATGCATTCTAAATCATTGTCTAACGCTTATTGCTTAGTGAGTTCACTTTTTAAATTGCTGGCTCCAACTGATCCTCTAAGAGTCAAGGACATGTAGATTTAAACATGGAATAACCAGAAATTCTCTGCTCGAGCACTTTCAGGGCCAAACTAATCCTTTCAGTCTTTCTCTCATCTCTTCCTGCCCGTCACCCCTTTCTTTTTCTATTTTTTTCTTCCACATAGGAAAGGGAATGAAGAAACAGTAACTGTGCAGCCGAGGTCCCCATGGGGTCCTTCTCCACAATTTCAGTCCTTTGCTCATCCACTTCGTATTTTGCTGTTAGGTTCCCAGGAGCAAGCTCGGCTTGCTTGGCTCAGGATCTCGCCAAAATAAATTCATCGCAATTCACAGCTAATATACAGAAATTAAAGCTGTGATTTTTCCTATGAAATGTCCAGTAAATGATAATCTCTTTTTCCAAAAAAGTTATACAAGTTGAGGTTTCTACCTGGTTCAATATATCGTTTCCCTGAGTCATTTGGTCATTAGCAATCCATACCTTCTGAACCTAACTACAAGCCATGCAAAGCTAATTATTACCACAGGGAGTGTGCACAGCAACTCTTCCAGATGGCTCACTGTAGCATTAAGTTATATTTTTCTGTGCTGGAGATGGGGGAAATAACTTATGTATTTTACTCATTTTCATGATCAGAAAAATGGCAACAGGGGCAAATTCTGTTAAGACATTTAAATTATAAGTTTCCCAATTCATCTAAAGGAAGCAGTTCAAGATACATGCAAGCTTTTAGCTGTTTTTGCAACCATGTTTGTAAATCTGTGTTTCTATGTTTGTGATATTTGAGAGGAAAAAAGAAAAGAGCTGGAATATTCAGGGATTTGAATATAAGGGCTCGATGGAATTAAGAATGGTATATTCATATAATGAAATATTAACCATCCATTTAAATGTCTGAAATAGTAAAATAATATGGAAACATATTCAAGATATTGTTGTTAAGTGAAAGTAGATCTCAGAGCAGTATATATAGTATGATCTCTTTTCATATTTAAAAAATAATAATATGAAGGTGAAAGGTATGCAACAAGATGAAAATAATAATGGTTAACTCTTGCTATTGTGATCACAAATGTCTTTTTATACATTTTGTTTATGAGTATTTTTCAATTTTTTCATAACAGCCCTGTATTACCTGTGTAATAAAAAAGAGAGAAGGAAAAGAAGGCTACTGGATTTAAATCCACTTAAATTAAAATATGAAATGACAGATTCAAGCAGAAATCAAGTTTTAGTTTTTAAAGATGGAAAAGCACTTAAAAAACATGAAACTTCAATTTTCTTTTTCTACCAAATCCATGGGGAAAAAAAAAAAAGATTACTGGTAACTAAAAGCAAAGTTACACAAAAATTTTGTGTCAGCCTTTTATAAATGTTAGGTTTAAGAGATAGAGCCAGCTAATGGAGAACTAGGAAAAATTAGTCAAATGAAGCAGGTACTAATAAACTAAGACAAAGACAAAATCTCCTTATCGGTGCGAATTACCAACCACCCAGAAAAGGTACATATACCAAAATTTTCTAAATTGCTTCAGTTGTCAACAGTGGAATTGCACAGTTGGGAATATCTGAGATAAGAACTGAGCCTCAGGCCTAAGAAAGAATAATTATATATATCTTAGTAGAGAATTATTTTGATAGATTTTCACTTCCTTAGGGGTATATATCCTTAGATAATGTACTCTGATACAGGTGGTAAAAATATTTATTATCATAATTTCTTCAATTTCTTCAAATAGATGATTCTCTCATTGAGAAAAGATGACGATTTTTTTAAAATAGTGGTTTGATGTCAAAAACGGTTGCCATTTGTGAAAAAATTAGGTTTGCTTTTCCTCTAACATTATTTTATTAGTAGCACAGTCATCTAGGCACCTTGGAATAATGATAAAATCTCTAAATATAAGTATACTAAAAATTATTTTTTTAATTTTTATTTTATTGAAATCTAATTTTTGTGATTCTCTTATTGGTATTGCTGTAAGTAAACTTATGGCTTTTCCTTAATAATGTAGTTTTAGTCAGACTCATTTCTTTCTGTTTCCCTGCATATACTAGTAATCCAGGGTCAAAAATATGATATTCTTCAAATATAAATCAATAGCTTAATACTTCTCATAGACTTGAATGCAGACATCGTGAACTGTCACCCCTAAGAATTTTCCACAGCACAGTTGGGGGGCAGGGAAGGAGAGAGAGAGAGAGAGAGAGAGAGAGAGAGAGAGAGAGAGAGAGAGAGAGAGAGAGAGAAAACAAGAATAAATAGATGAGAGGCAAGGAGAGTATGGTATGTGTGTTATAAATCTAGTTAGAACTAAAGGTTTTCACAGAGTTTGTAAATATATTCTAGAAGAAAAACAGAAGTGAAATTACTTCTGCCAACACCCTCCTCCTTAAAAACTAAATGATATAGAAAAAGTAAAAGTATCTTCTCTATTACTAGACCCATATCTAGAGATTAGAGATAAGCCCTATAGCTTCCTCTAACCAATATGAAAAAAAAGTGAAAAAGCACTTGGAAAGAATTTATTCCAGTCAGTACAGAAATAGTTTATTAAAAACAGACCAGTAGGATTCCTTCAGGTAACTTGAGCCTGACTTGGAAAGAGAAGGGCTTCACGATTGCAGGACGCATCAGTAGGAGAGACAAGGTGGACCCCTGAATTCAGCTGTACCCTTCCTTACCCATTACCAGTTTACCTCAGTGTCCTGCTCTCACTTCATGGAAATGGGTTTTTCCACGTGTGCTACATATGAGAATTTCTATCTGGGTAGCCTAGAAGTTGTACTTTTTAATTAGAGGTCTTTCATTCCATGGATTTCATTCATTAAAAGGACCTTTCCAAGCACACCCAACCTGAATGATAGTTTTCCAATAATAGTAAATTAAGTTAAATTTTCCCAAACTAGCACTGTTATGCACTGAACTGCGTACCTCCCCAAATTCACATGTTGAAGTTCATTACTCCTAGGATCTCAGAATATGTGCTATTTGAAAAAAGAGTCATTGCCAATGTAATTAGTTAAGGTGAGGTTACAGAAGAATGATTCTCTTATTCTATATGACTGGTGCCAAGTCCTTATAAAAAGGGGAATTTGAACACAGACACACAGAGGGAGAACACTATGTAAAGGTAAATGCAGAGATTGACGAGTAATGCTTCTATAAGCCAAGAAATACCAAAAATTGCCAGCAAACCACCTAGAGCTAGGAGAGAGGCGTGCAACAGATTCTGTCTCACAGCCCTTAGTAATAACTACTTCTGCTGACACCTTGATCTCGGACTTCCATCCTCCAGAACAGTGAGACAATAAATTTCTGTTGTTTAAGTCACTCAGTCTTGGTATTTTGTTATGACAGCTTGGGCAGACTAATGCAAGCACTAAGAACAAATATGCTGTTTGGCTGCTTTTACTCTGTGTTATCCACAATAAAATCCACGTCACGAGTGCAACCACAAAAGCTAATAGCTGATAGGAGACATAACCCACAGGGTTTCTTTAGTCTTGTAATATATCTTACTGAAATATGTCTACCTTTAGCAGCATCACATCCTAGAGACATAAAAAGAGTGTTGTAAAAAATCAATTTCTAGAATCCTGGTAGGTTAAAACAAGGCAATTTTCTGAGGTGTTGTTATCAAAATGAAAAATGCTTAAGAAGAAGTGAAAGAGTTTTAAGAGTTTGTCTCCAGTTACTTCACTAGGTACTTTCTCTCTCCCATACATTTTCCTCTGTTACGGATCCCTTATTCTGGACAAATCTCGTTTCCTACCTACTCACCCATCCACTGTTTCCTACCTACTCACCCATCCACTCTGCTGTCATTTATACTTTCCCCAGCCTTCTACATTTTTCTTTCTCCTCATACACCCCTCGTCTTCTTCCACTATTCTCTTGTATACTTTTTAAGTAATCTCTCTTTAATGCTGCAGATGGAGTTGCCATTAACTTCAGTGGAGGCAAAGTGTGTGCAGAAGTGGATGTGGGGTTAGCTTTGCTGCTCCCATGAACCTACTGGACTTCTAGCAAGTCAAGAAAGTAATGAAAGAGTTTTAGGGGTGGTTTCTGGCAGCAAACTTCAACACTATAAATAAACTCCAACACTATAAATCCAACTCTTGCTAGATTTTGAGAAGTCCTTAAGCCAGGCGTGGATCAAACTCAAGAAAGATTGGATTAGACCAAGAAGCAAGTGGATGCTGGTGAGAATGGAAGGGGGTGAGAAAAGGAAGGTATTAAAGATGTCAATATCAATAACAATGATGAAAACTAAAACTCGTCGAACACTCATATGCTCAGTACATTGTCTCTGTAAAAACCCAAGACATCAATAAATATTTTTAAAATAATGGTAATATTTAAAAATTACATAAGCTGCAACTTCCAGAAAATAGTCTGAATGTGGACAAGAGATTATTTTATTTTCCTGGTTGTTCCATAGAAATTTGCTAAACAATTTTTTAAGGTATTAAATTTCTCTAGGGAGACTTAAAAAAAAAAATCTACTCATTAGACAGAATGCTTTAAAATTCCAGGAATTATTACAAATCTTTTTGTTTTTAATAATATACTTTATGTACTTTCTTATAATGATAGAAATGGAAAGATACTAAATTCAAGGACTCATCTTCAAAACTTATTTTAAAAGCGCTTTACTGGGGGATGATGAAATTGGTGGTAAGTTCTCCAGAAGTTCTCAGCCTCTGATCTGTGTTATCAACCTCTGCCTAGTTACATCAGAATTCACCCACCACAGTGGAAAATTTGCCATAGTCGCAGGAATCTAGATTAACTGAAGATGTCTGGAAGAGGGGGTGTTTAACCAAGCTGGAAATTCCTGGAAAATTCCCCAAAAAAGAACACTTTATATGCCTATTAATTCAATCAACATTTCACAAACACCAACTTTTGGGCAGATTATTGTGTTCTAAGAGTAAAAATGAGCAAGCTATACCCTCCAAACCTGGCCTTGAGTAGTTGATATTCTGGTTGGAGAATTACAGCCTAAAGAGAAAGAACTATGAATCTTACAGCATACTCTAAATCAAAATTTGGAAATATTTCTAAAAAAACCCCCAAAATGTTGATTTTTTTTCCCACTCAGGGCTATTTTTATGTTTTGATAACTGAAAGAAAGTCCACTAGAAATTATCTAGAAAAAGTCAGCTTATTTCTCTGGACATATTAACCCTTTTTAATTTTTACTTAGCAAACCCATAGCCAACGTTATTGTAGTTACTGGAAAAAATAGCCTGTTATTTATTATAACAACCATGTAAAATATGTATTATTACTTTTCCCATTTTATAAATAAGGAAATTGAGGCCCAAAGCCAGTAAGTAACCCACTCAGGTTTATGTAACTAGCAAGTAGGTTACCTTTAAGTAAGATAATAAAAGGTAAAATATAAAATAAACTATATAAAACAAAAAGGAAAATAAATTATATTTCATATTGGATTTAAATTAAATCAGAACAGGATTCTTTAAAAATTTCAATGCTGTGCTAAATAGGACAAAACATTCTGTCCTTGATATCTAAGAATGTGTGTGAGACAATAAAATGTAAAAAAAAAAAAATATTTCCAAAGAAAACCAGGTTGTCCTACTATCCCTTTCAGACTAGGTAAAGAGCCGTTAATCAATCTATGTGAATCTATCTTGGATCTATTTGAATGTTTGGCCTATGCAACCTCTTCTGGATAAAACATTTAATCACAAACTCAATATAATTAAGCTATAGTTTACTTTTCTGAAATATGAAAATTAAAAACATCACCTACATCATAGGATTATGAAAGGGTTCGTAATGTAATGGTATGGCATCCCGGGAGGATACCAGGATACCGGAAAGGAACACTCACCAATCGGTACACGCCTAAAAATAGCGTTTATGCTATTTAGAATGAAATACAGTTGTAGATAGAAAGGAAACCTTAATATCCACACTATTCAAAAGTAAATGCCAACACGTACATAGGCCAATAAATCAATGTGTAGTCAAAGACAGCTTCCCAAACTTCCTCAGTTCACCATAATTTTACCTTGTTTTTTTTTCAGGTTAGCAAATTGGCTTCCTGATCTCTCTGATATTAAAGATTTAAAATAAAATAAAGTAAAACAAAAAAGTTTATGCTTCGAAGCAATGTGATACAAAATCCTATGAAACTCTGCTTTTTGGAAAATCTTATGGAACACATTTATGACTTCCTTAAGTCCTCAGAGGAATTCTCCTTTTGTTGGTGGTGCTTGCCCTCCCAGGATTTCAAGTCCCAGGAGAGCAAAAACCATTTTGTCACTGCTGAACCCTTGGTTCTTATCATGCTGTCGGGCACAAAGTATATGTGTGTGCATATTAACAAATAGAAGGTTGGTATTACAGATTGAAAATGAGGAAGTATGAGCTACCTATTATAAAGGCCAATAATAATGAGAAAATACCCTGATATTTGAGTGCTACTCAAATCTTCATGTGCATTAAAAATCATGAGGATCATGCTACAAGGCAGGTTCCCAGTGGGACCTGGGGTCAGGGCCAGGGCTTGTAGTTCTGTAGCTAATTAAGGTGTCAGAATATACCTCCCCAAAATATGCCAATTAAAAGGATGATTTTGAGCTAAAGGAATAGAGAATCAGTAGTACCTAAAAACCAAGTATAGATTTCTCCTTTTGTAAAGGAGATTTCCATTTGTAAAAATGTTGCTGTATGAGAAAGAGAGCTAGCTACTCTAGGACACAACTCTTATCATCTGAGAGACTCTTATCTGCATAAACAAGACAACCCTTATTCACCGTACATTTCTTCCCCTGGCTTTCTCATAATGAGCACCCTACACAGTCCCAGAAGCTCCAAACTCATTTCCATTTGGCTGCCTCCTTGAGCCACAAATTTTCTTGGTTACTTCCTGTGTTAAAACTGTTTTGTTGTTGTTGTTAATCTGTCTTTATCATTCAGTTGAGAGGCTCAGCCATTGAGCCTAGGAGGCAGAGTGAAACTGACTGTTCCTAGGCAACAGTAAGCAGCTCACTGGTGCTGCTGGTCTCCTGACCACACTCTGCATAGTGAAGCCCTAGGTGTCAGCCATAAATGAGTAATGTAGCAACAAATACTCAAATCCAGTGCACTATGTAAAAGACTTATTTAATTCTCTCTGCAACATACTAAGTATTGCGGCATAAATTTAATAATGCAGAGATGAGAACATTGAGACTTAGAGAAGTACATGGTTTATAGGAAGTCCCGCAGCTAGTCGATCTGCCTACCTCTAAGTCTGTATTGCCTCCAAAACAGAGACTAGGTTCTGAAACACCAAGGTCATCACACCACAAAGAGAAAAGAGCAAATAGGGAAAGGTTGTTTTGGACTAAATATTAGTGTAGTCATATCTCTGGGTCAGAAGATTGCCACTTGAGCTCACCTCTTAATTCAAAGGACAGTACTCACCATGAAACAGTCTAGGTCTTTCTTTTTTTTCCTTTCTTCTTTTTTTTTTTTTTTACTATAAATTATTTTATTTTATTCCATTAATAAAAAGTATATACAGCTAAAATGAACAATATGATAATTTGATATACACAATCATCGTCAAATAATTGCTAAAGTCAATCGAATTAGCATATTCATTTTCTCTCCCCAAAATAGTTACCATTTTTTTATGTGGTTAGAGCACCTGAAACCTAACCTCTTAGCAAATTTCCAGCATTCAACTAGGTCATGCCATGTATCAGATCACCAGGTTTATTCAAACCACTAACTACCTTTGTACCCTTTGACTGACATCCCCCCCAATCCCCTCACTTCACAGCTCCTGGAGACCAACATTCTACTCTCTGCTTTTCAGAAGTTCCACATTTTTAGACTCTACTTAAAAGTGAGATCATGAAGTTTTTTCTCTCTATGTCTGTCTCCTTTCCCTTAGCATAATGTCCTCCAGGTTCTTCCATCTGTTCTGTTGCAAATGGCAAGATATCTTTCTTTTTTAAGACTGCAGTGTGTATACACACACATATATGTGCATATATATATAATATTTGTGCTATATATTATAATTGCTGTATATATTGTGCTATATATAGAGAACAATATTTTTATTCTTTTACCTGTCAAAAGACACTTTTGTTTCCATATCTTGGCTATTATGAATAATGCTATAATAAACAGGTTTCTCATTAATACGGATTTAATTTTCTTTCAATATATACCCTGACCAGGAATTGCTGGATCATATGGTAGTTCTATTTTTAGTTTTTGGAGGAACCTTCATATTGTTTCCCATAATGGCTGTACTAATTTATATTCCCCCCAACAGTGCACAAGGGTTCCAAAAGAGCTATGTCTTAATGCAGACAAATCAGGGCTTAAAACTGTTCCACCTGCTCCAAGCTCCAAGCTGTATGAAGTAAGTCATCTCACCTTTCTGAACTTTGATTACCTTTTGTGTAAAAATAAATTTTCATCATAAAGTTCTAAGATAAGATGTGATGATAAAACCATTTTACAATACCTAGCACAAGGTTAATTATGTAGAAGTTGTTAAAACAATTTTGGATCTTTTTTCTTTTTTTTCTTTTTTCTTTTTTCTTTCTTTCTTTTTTTTTTTGCTACCTTGGCTGATTTTCACTCAGTTGTGAATTTGGTAGCACAGATAAACCTTCTGTTTACAAAACTAAACAGTACTTTGGTATCTGTAGCCAAACATTTCTAAAAAGAGTTTGTGAACAATCTACCCCAGCATATTCTAACTCTAAATTTTAATAATGTCTGTAATAAAAATGGAGTGACTATCTCTTGCTACTTTGATGAGAGGGCCAAGATGAGGTGGACTATGATATTGCTTAAGACCCAAAGTGATCATTTAAAAATAGTTTTTATGTTAATAACAAGTCACGGTACTCACATCATTTTTATGAGCCTCTATGCTCAGAGGAGAATGTTCTGACTTACTTATTACTATTTTAAACATAAAGTATTAAAATTTGAAGTGAGATTGGTTCCAAAGGGCCTCTTCTTTATGATGTAGCAGACAATTTCTTTCATGCAAAGATTCAGGCAATTTCTCAGGAATGTGTGGCTTTGGGGTATAGATGCTGAGCCCATGAATCAAATGAGCTTTTATAGTAAAACATTAATCTATTCTCCTTGTGCTTTCCTTAAAAGTATTAAAAAGAAGTCACTTAAGAATTGTTGCTAGGAGATTCTAGAGACCAATTTCAAGAAACAAAATTCTACTTCCAATTATCTAGGTAAAGTCAAAGCTCTATTTTAATATCATGATATTGAACCCCGAAAGGTTTAGTGTATATTTATCTTCATAAAAAGTATCACCTTAATTCTGAGTCTCAGGACCAAATTCTCTGAATGCCTGACTGTAGCTATCTGTATCACAAATACCCTCCAAAAGATTCACTTGAACCAAGAATAGGCTTTTCAAGTGGAAAAATCACAAGAAAAAAAAAAAGAAAGAAAGAACAACAACAAAAAACAAGAGTCAAAAGGATAGGGATTAGAGTCAGTAAAGTAAGGAGGAATGAAAAATCCATTTTATGCAAGATTATTACTAAGTGCCTTAACATGTGTCACATTTTTAAGAAAAATTAAACTGAGAGGAGACATGATAAAAGGTATATACTCTGGTGGATTTTTAAGAATCACTTAATTATGGATCTCTATTAGCCTCGGTAACCCCAGAGAATTTTTTCTAGGAAAATCCAAGGTCATGTTTGTTAGCTAAGCTAAGGCAAAAGTTGAAAGTTGATAAACAAATCATCCATGTAATTATGAGGGTAAACAGCTGATAGTGAAAAGTGTTTCTATTGTGTTAAATGATTTTGTCTAACTGTAGGCTAATCCAAGTGTTCTGAGCACCTTTGAGGAAGACTAGGCTAAGCTATGAGGTTCAGTAGGTTAAGTATATTAAATGTATTTTTGCCTTACAATATTTTCGACTTATGATGGGGTTTCCAGGATGTGACTGCATCATAAGAGTGAAAAAAAAATAGCATGGAATAAGCATTGCTAAAAGAGTCACTTAAAATAGAGTAAGAAGGCTACTAGGGAAATGGTACTTCTTGTGCCTCAGTTCTCAGAGTTGCTGTTAAGTTGCTAAACTCAGCTCAAGGTTGAGCAGGAGACATTCTGTTACGACTGCCACATAGACACATATGGACTTTACTCCCTCCCTTGTTTGTGTACTGGAGCTAACCAATCCATATTAACCTAGGCAACAATCCTTCATTTGCATGAAAGAATTACATTTTATAATTTTGCCTTTATGAACCCTGCTTTCTTTGTTCTTTCCTGTGCAATTTGGGTTGCTACCTGAATCTCCTGGGTTGCAATTCTTTTTACTCATATAAATGCTTTTTACTTTTTATTACAGCCTAAACCTTTTTGGTTGACAGTAAGTTGAGGAATATCTAAACTTTATCACCACCCCAGTCCCACTATTGGTGTCTCATTAGACATTTTATTCCTTCCTCATTGTCTAGCATCGATAATATTTAGATGGCTTTGTAGAAGGCAGAAAAAAAATTGGACCAATTTGTCCATAAAAATTATGATGCCTGACTCATGTAGAAATTGTTTTTAACACTATTATCAATACTTAACTGAGATTTTGAATGTGTTTCTCCTGCATAAAGAGTTCCAGACTTAATATCCATTGTTTTACTCCCTCTGACATTAGGGTAACACAAAAAACAGTAACATGCAAATATCTCAGAAATATCCTTGATAACAATACATAGGATGAGATATATGAATTAGTTAACATCATTAATTAATCTCTGTAAAGAATCTCTTAAACCCTGATTTTAAAGTAAATGTTTCAATTTACCCCTAGTAAGTAAATTTTATGGAAAATCTAGCAATTGATATAGAAACTTTACTCTCAGTTCTATCAAGATGAAAAGATACTGAATAATTTGAAATGTGATATCACAAAAAGCAGAATTTTATTCCTCTGCCTCATGTAGTAGATTATTTTAATGGATAAATAAAAATAAAAAGGCTTTCCCCCAGATAAAAAAATGAGAAACAGCTGAATTTTAATTATTAGAAGGAAGGAGAAATAAAAGAATTTGCTTGAAATTTCTGAAACCCATTAAGGGTTTAAACCAGAAAATTTCAAATATCATCACAGAACTCAGTCCCAAGCTTTTTTCCTCTAAAATTGTTCATTTTCATCACAGACTTTTATCCCAAGATTTAATTTACAAAGTTTTACTATGAGTGTGATCTTTCACAGTGTGTTATCCATTGTGGGTTTTATTTAACTTATGCCGACAATGATTTTTTTTAATGATTGGATTTGCAGCTTATACCTTGCTAATCACCAATAATGGCTATCATTACAGATTTTTTTTTTTTTTTTTGCTAAGACCTGAATCACATTTTTTTCTCATTTTTCTATTCCCCTCCCCAGAAAAACGCCAAGTGAATAAAAATCCAAACCTCTACTGCCATCCAGTGGTTCTTCTGAATTTTTCCAAATAAAACATCTTTGCTGCAGAGAACCATGACTAGCATTTTAAAAGGATTTTTTTTCTTAAATAGCTAGAATATTTTTTAAAATTTAATCTGAAACAAATATAGATAAAACTTTAAAAATAAACTATGAATGTCTAATGTATACTTATCATTAATGTCATTTTAACCATAGCAACAAATAATAAATACAATAATAGCCCATTCTCAACTTACGTTTGACATGTGATTTCCTTAACTTTTTATTATGAGATAATTAAAGAGTCACATGATGTTGCAAAAATAGGATATATAGTCCCATTAATAAACTGCCAAACTCTTTTCAAATGATTATACATTTTAGTTTTCCAACCAGCAAGGTATGACACATTCATTTTCTCAGCATTTTTACAAGCGCTTGGTCTCATAGTTGTGTTTTATTTTAGCTATTCTGACAGATGTGTAGTGATATCTCACTGTGTTTTTAATATGCATTTGCTTAATGGCTAATAATGCTAAACATCTTCTCAGGCACTTGCTTATTATCCATGTTTTCTCTTTGGGAAATACCTGTTTACATCTTTTGCCCATTTCTAATTTTTTTTTTTTTACTGTTGACTTTTGAGAGTTCTTTATATATTCTAGATATAATTCCTTTGTCAGATATGGGGTTTGAAAATATTATAGGTGTCTTTTTATTCTTTTAACAGCGTCTTCCACAGAGCAAAAGTTTGTTATTTTAATGAGGTTCAACTTATCAAAAAAATTGTTATGTATCACACTTTGGATGTCATGTCCAAGAACTCTTCCTAACCCTAAATCCTGAAGATACTCTCTTTTGCTTTATTAAAAAATGTTTTATAGTATTATATTTTATATGTAAGTCTATGATTTATTTTGAGTTATTTTTTAAATTAGGTGTGAAGTTGAGATTGAAGTTTATGTTTTAAGATGTCCAATTGCTATAGCCCTATTTGTTGTGAAAACTAACATTTCTCAATTGAATTATTTCTGCACCTTTGTCAAAATCAGCTGGGTGTTTGTGTATAACATGATTTTTATATTACTTGATAGTTAAACACTTTACACAATGAATTCCAACAAGTCTTTTGATGAAACCAATAAACAAATATTGATAAGAGATACTTTTATAAAAATTAAAAGGGAAGCTGAATAACATTTGATGACTTTTGCTAGGAATACAGAAAATTATTCAAAATGAGGAACAGACTCTTAAATAATCTTAACATCAACTGCTGAGTTAAAACCCAATTTTAAATGAGGAGTTGCATAAATATCAGCAGAGAGTGGAGTCTCTGAAATGACTTCCATAGTTTAAATCCTGGGCAAGGCCTTTACTAGCTACAGGACCTTAGGGCTCTCATTACTGAACATTTTAATTTTTGCATTTTTTTTTATCTTCAAAGTAGAAGTAATAGTCCACCTATCTCTCCTTGTGTTCTTGAGAGGCTGAGTTAGTAAATGTAAAACACTTAGAACAGTGCTTGACAAATTAGGTATTCAATAAACATCAGCTTTCATTAATTAAATCAGATATTAAAAGTCTGAAAATTTGTGACAGTTTGAGTAAAATATATCTTTTAAAATGAAATATATTTATCCTAAATCTTGAGCAAATTTCCTACTCTAAGTCAATTTTCTTATTGTAAAATAGGATTGTTGTGAGGAATAAATGAGCTAAAATCTCAGGAGATTTTATCACAGACTTCTGTTACATAGCAAATACTCCTTTAGTAAATGCTACTCTTCTAAAATTTAAAACATAATTTATCATAACTGATCAAATATTTCCCAAGTCTTAATGTGTACATAAAGTACAGTATTAACTACAAGGGTTAAAAGCAATAAAGGCGGTCTTAATGCCAGATTGCATTTTATAGTCTACGAATAAAATTAGTCCATTCAAAATAGAAAAGAGAGGGAAGCTATTGCTCCCAAAGGCTTATATGAGGCTAACTAGATTCAATATCCATGATGCCCAAATATAGTTTGGGTGCTAGCAAATTTCAACCCCAACAACTCCATTGACCCAGTTTTTAAAGACAGGGCCAACACTGAGCAAACCCATGAAAATTAAGTTCCTCTGATACTCTAAAAGAAAAACCAGATTAAGTAAATCTTCTGCTATGAAAGAACAGCAGAGTTTGATCAACTTAATTAGTGTACATAAGAATTGATTGTTGGTAAAGAAAATCCCACATGGTACTTTAAAACACTCTGGTTACTTATCTTATGAAGATAATGATCTTACTCAAACTATTTTAAAAAATATGTATAGAACTTATCTACTAAGTTCCTGGAGCCTCTATTAACACCCTCGGTTGAACCAAATCACTAGTCCCCACACAACTGCTCCACCAATTTTCAGCATATAGAGAGTGACACCTAATTGATCTAGCCCACTTCACTGACAGCAAATTCCTCACTTGTCCAGAGAAACAAGATGACTTAGAGAAGCCAACTGGACCCATTATATGCAAAGCCAAAGGCTATACAGGGAAGTAGTCACTAAGCAAGTTCAAGATTTAAAAAAAAAAAAAAATTATTTAATGCTTTTTCTGCATCATTGACATAATCACATGAATTTTATCTTTCATTTTCTTAATGTGTTGTATCACATTAATTGATTTGTGAATATTGAACTAGACTTGCAGCCCAGGAAGAAATCCCACTTGATTATGGTGTGTGATCTTTTTTAATGTATTGCTCAATTTGGTTTGCTATTATTTTGTTGAGAATTTTTCCATCTATGTTTATCAGGGATATCAGTCTATAATTTTCTTTTTTTAAAATGTTTTTGGTTTTGGAATTCAGGTAATGATGGCCTTATAAAATGGGTTTGGTTAAAGGAATCCAAATGAGTTCATCTTAAATCATGGTTATTAACACCTAGCTCTAAATGGAGGATTTCTGATGATATTACATTCATATTTAATTAAGTTTTATCAGTTTATCCCCAAGAGAATGTAACTCTCATTATTTAGTAATAGCTTTTCTCTAATATTCTGATATATGCTCCTATAGCCACAAAAACTGTCTGAGTTGATTGGATTATTATTTCAAAAATAATTTCCTTGACACATAGCTGACAAGAGTACAGTAAGCTTCCTAGTTGATCAGTATGATTATCAAAATTATACTCAGCTTTTCTAAAAAGGTTACTTCTGGTGACAGAGTATCCACAACGTAGCTAATGATTAATAAAAATGTGTTGTTTGAATAAATGAACATATTAAGTCCAGAACTGGTATAAATATTAGACATACACTTTTTTATTCATTTAAGTCATCGCCTTATCAGTCTTGAAACAGTAATAAGAATTAGTCAAAGTCCATCAGAATCAACCAAAAATGTTTAACCAGCTATAAGGAAGAGGAATGGGTATTTCTCTGAGGTACTTCTTTCCCAAAACAAAAGTCAAAACAGAAAGAGCCAATATCTGGGTCTTAATATTTTTTCCCCAGAAACTTTCACTAATTTATCATTTTTAACTTCAGCTAGGTTCTTTAATTTTAACTTCAGGCTTCTTATCAAGAACGCTTGCCAATAAGCTTTCATCATGGGGAGACTGTGCTTGTTAAGTTCCTTGAGAGGAGAAATGTTCTTTTATTGTCATTCTCCAGGCCACCTAACAACGCCTTGGCCATTCAGAGGCAGCACTGTATTTCTTGCAACCAAGCTCACTAGGAGCTCTCTAATCCTTCACCTAGTTTTCTGAGCTCAGTTACAAGGGTTGCAAGATGAATGATGAAAATAGAAAGGCTGTTGGTTAGAACATTCACACACACCTTCTTACAGCACAAGAGGCAGAGCACACCCTCTGAACGTCACAACCTCTGCCTTTCAGAGGTTCAGCTGGCACTCCCTGAGGTGTTCAAGGAACGCACCCTTCCAAAAGTACAAATTGAGCAAGATTCTGTTGTTGAGTTTGTGTATCATTGGGTTTGATTACTCAATGCTGGAAAAGGCAATACGATATAAAGCTTAATTCTCCTTCTCAGGGCTTCTCCAGTATAAAAAACAAACTGCTACACTCTTTCCTTCCCACACAGACAATTTTATAACAAAATTAATTCTTACCTCTATTTTTTAAGCCACAGAATGAGTCTGATTATTTTCTTGCTTCAGAATAATGATAATAGACACACCAACATAGTAGGCAAAATTGGAGCAAACATTTGGATATGCTCAAAGATGACAAATTTATGATAGCTGGCTAAAAACTTCTGGCCACTGAGAGAGGATAAGGAGTTCAGGTGAAGAGCCTGTTGTAGGATGAGGTTCTGTCTGCCTTTGACACAGAAAGGAAGAGGATTCTTCAGAGCCTGCAGGGGAAACACATTGTATTATATGACCTCAGTGGCCCACTACAGCAGATTGAGACATATGGGCAACACATCAGCACCTCAAGCAACTGGTCTCCAAATGTATCCCTCTTCATAGATGCTGTGGCTCAAAAAGCTTTAGTTTTATGTACTTCTTTAAGAATAGACCCATTGTTATTATCTTGAAATGGAACATCAGAAACACATCAATTTTATGTTTTTCACTTATCTACAGTTCAAAGTATTATAACAGTTGTGTTTCTTTTCTGTAAGAAACTGCTACATCTTGACCCCGAGTTTTCTTTCACATAGTAAACTGAACAGTTAAAGGTTTAGGAGATTTAGCTCATGAACTAAATGTCCACATTAATCATTTTGTCGAGTTGGAATTACTTGCTGGTGGAAAAGAAACTGCTATAATAGTTCGGAGCGAACATCGAGTTTTGTCAAAAATCTGTCACCTTCAATGACAATGAAAATTACGTTTAAAAAGTCACTCTGTCTGTTTTCAGAAGCTAAGCAGGGGCAGGCCTGGTTAATATGGTTAATACTTGGATGGGAGACCACCTAGGAAGACGAGGTGCTATAGGCATAAAAAAAAGTCACTCTGCTTCTGGCTTTTCAGATGTGCTTTTTTACATATCATATAAGATAAACCTATGATAGTAATTAAAGATATCAAATATTTGGTGATGAAATAAAAAAACAACTTAAAAATTATTGGTTAATTTTTTGTTAAACATTAATCAAAAAATGTTCCAATCTGCTCCATTGGTAATTAAAATAGTCTATTTTGACTTTATTCTTTAATTTTATTTCTCTGAAAAAAAAGGCACATGATACTCTTTTTACCAGTTGAAATGACATTAAGTTTTTAAGTTGAATTAAACTTGGGGTGTTGGTGCAGTTATTTACTAAACAGTTTTAGTCCCAAGCTTTAGGAAAATGAAAACCTTCATAGTGAGTTAACGGGAATAATAAAGCTACCCGCAACTCATCTATAATTAGCAAGTAGCAGCTCCCATTTTTTTGTAAACTGATATATTTTCCCATGGAGTAAACTAACCAATTCCAGGCTTCTTATCAGTGAACACTTGCCGCTAAGTATCCCTTGTGAGGCGACTGTGGTTTTTAAGTTCCTACAGAGAGGAAACTGTACTTTTTTATTCTGCCAGCCACCTAACAACACCTTGGCCATTCAGAAGCATCATTGCATTTCTTCCAAACAAGATCACATGGAGCTCTCTGGAGAAAAGTTGCTTTTTTTTTTTTTAATGTCCATCTTAATGAATAAAATATGAGGAATGGGGAAGAGCTATATTTTAGTAAAAGAGGTCATCAAACATCAGAGTCTAAACCCTGAGAGGTAGTGACAATAAAAGGAGTTGCTTTCGCTCAATTTCTTTTCTTCCTTCATCTGACAATGGAAATCAGATAAAAAATAATAAATAAATAAATAAATAAATAAATAAATAAATAAATAAGAGAGGGAATTAAAATAGCTGCACCTAAAACAATAAAATTTTTTAACATTAGAAATCACCTGGGAAATGTTATATCTTTATGTCAGAATCTTAGAGTCATATAGGAAGTTGTATGAAAGGGCCCACTGGGACACATAGATAAATAGAAATAACATATGGTAAAAACATGAGAGAAACTGGTCTGCCTCTCAAATAATTACTGTTATTTTATGTACATAGGTGAACAAAAGATCAATAGAAATTGATTATGCCAATATGTAATAAAGACCTTTACTAAGTTGTAATGATTGCCAAGCTTCTTGATTACTATTATGGTGCTGAGTAGAAATACTTTATTTCAAAAATTCTTTCAAATTGTCTTAATCCTATGTGTTAAGAAGGAGCCAAAAAAGAAAGGAAAAACAGAAAACAGCAAGAGCTCAGCCATTAGGCAGACATAGACGAATACAGTCTATGTACTTAGGGAATTCGCAGTCTCTGGAGGCAAACATTATATAGAGAGGTGAATTAAAATGTAACATGGTTAATGATATTACAGAGATGTGAACAAAATGCTGGTGAAGGAGAGGGCAAGTATGTTTCCTGAGGGAAATCACAGTTCTCACAGTACTTGAGATGGATATTGAAGAAAAAACAGCAATTTGCCAAAAAGAAAAAGAAAAATGCAAGTGTGGTATCCACATCAGGGGGAAGAATAGTCCTGAAGTCTGGCATTTGCAGAAGAAGGTCCGTGAGGATGGAGCCTAAAATGCATGAGGAAGGCAAACACAGGAGAGGCTACAAAATCCAGTAGAAGCCAAAACAGAAAGGTTCTTCTAACCAGTGAGGAAGCGGTTATCCAGCTTTAATATAAATCAGAATCACCTGGAGGAGGGTTTGTTAAAATCGAGATCACTGGACCAAGAGTTTTGCTTTCAGTGGGTCTAGGCAGAACCCAAGACTTCACTTTGCCAGCAGGTTTTCAGGAATGCTACTTCTGCTAATCTAGGGACCACCCAGTGAGATATCCTTATATAAGGTGTTCTGATTTCATCTTGAGGGCAATAAGCGACAATAGTGAGAGACAACAGAGAACTTTATGGGAGAGAGATGAATATTTGGCTTTGGTTTATAGTGCGAACTATCACTGGAATATGAAATCTGGTAACAGTGCTTGGGGTCACAGTAGTGGGGGGAAATGAGAAGGCAGACTAGAATGTCCTGAGAAAACAGGGTTCTTAAAAACTTACTGCCAGGAAATATGCTTATTTTGAGACATTAGCACTTTTTTTTTTTAATTTTAGAGTCATTCTCAACTGTGTTGGTGATTCATAATATGGTAGGGTAGGTAGTCAGTTACCTACCCCAAGAGAAGGCAGGAATGTAATGGGAAAGCAGAAACAATTGTGAAGACCCTCTAGAAAAGGAATTTGAATACATGTTTCAGATGTTTTTAATTCATTCTCTTCGACTCAGTAATTCTACTTCTGAAAACCCCAATGATCTTTTGGTATGCCCACTTAGCTAAACTAGAGTTCCCAGCTATTCACCAATGCTTATGAGGTGTTGCTCTGAAGGTATTTTTTAGATGTGATTATAGTTCATAATCAATTGACCATAGGTAAAGGATATTATTCTATTGAATAATCTTTTTCAATCAACAAAGGGTTGAAATGTAGCTTAGCCTTTCCAGGAGAAGAAATTCTGTTCGTGGACAGCTGTTTCAGCTCATTCTGGAGAGTTCCAGCTTGCCCTCTGTCAGTCTTCCCAACAGATTCCACACTTGCCTAGCTGGCCTCCAGAATCAGATAAGCCAGTTCCTTGCAATGAATCTCTTAATGCATATCTACTATGAGTTCTGCTTTGCTGATTTAACCCTGACTGATACTCTAAGTAAAAGAAATTATATGAAATTTATGAAAGTTTCATGCAGTAAGATGTTGTTGAGAGTATTTTTATACAAGCAAACTTAAATGTTTAGGCCATATTATGGGATTAACTAGAGTATTACATGATGTAGTCACTTGGATTTTTTAAATTAACAAGCATGAAATTTTTGTAATATTGTAGGGAAAAACTATGATTTTAAGTTTAAAACATAGGATATAAACTATGGAGTATGGTTACAGTTGTATAAAGATGCATCAAAAAAAGCCTAGTATGGAACTTATATTAAAAAAGGTTGTCATTGAGAGGTCGAACTATTTATTACATTTTTAACTGGGAAAAAAATTAAGTAAATTTTAATCTTAAAAATATTTAGCCATTTATGTTAATGCTACACATTCCATCAGAACTAAGAAAATTTCCAAATATATGTTATTTTTAAATTACTGCTTTTAAATTAATTGTTGACTTTTCAAAGAGATCTTGTACTTTAAGTTTTTATGTGATGATAATATATTTCTACCTTATACATAAACTTGAATAATCATAATTGCAAACCTATTGAGCTCCTTGATTCTAGAGCAAATAACATAAATGAGATGACACTAGAAATCATTGGAAAGGAAGAAATGAGCACTTAGAATTTCAAATACTTTTAGTATTGAACCCTAACAATTTGCCTTTGTTTCAGTCACACGTTGTGATACATTACATAGAGTGCTGGCATATGCTTCATGTAACCAACACAATTAGTTAAAAAAAATAAATACATAAAAAGCACAGATAAGATAATTATTATGATCGTTTGGTAAATAATTGCCTAAAAACAGATTTTGAGCTGAATGTTTTTCTAGCAAAATTTAGCCATAATTTTAGCAGTTGTTATAACAGGAATATATTTTAACACTTACATATCTGATTCTATGCAAAAAATAATAATAATAATTACTGATGCTTCGCATAACCCCGCCCCTCCTTCAACATTACCACTCCCCTCACACCCTGCTATATGTGTGTGTCCTGGCATTTCTATGCATATGTATCTGAACATATCTTCCCTCTCTTCAGCTGTCTTTGAAAATCAACAGTTTTTGTCAGAAAAAAAAAGAAATAGATGGAATCAGGGCTATAGACCCATGAGATTATTTACATAGTTAAAACAATCTCATGTGTGTACAGAAAGAAGGTATGAAATAAATTTTGTATTTTCTAGAATTTATTCAGTAAAGATAAAAACTCAGTACTATACTTTAGTCCTAGCTGCCACATTCAGTTATTTATCATCTAACCTATTATCATTTCTCAAACATTTTATACATTTTTTAACAATATTAAACTGAAAGCAAATACCTCTAGAGTAGAAACCATTGTTTTATGTTATTTTTTTATCTTGTATAAGAACCCCCATTTTCTTATATATCATGAATATCTTTATTGTGCAAGTATGAGTGTATAGTCATAGAAATACTGATATTGCAATAGGTCAAAAATTTAAAAATGTATCTTCAAGGCACAAGAATTTAGATACCAAATGCAGGGTCAGCGGGTATTCTTTTCTGCTTGCCTTGTGTCTCTGGATCATGGAGAGACTCCAGGTTCTTAGATTTGAAAGGAGTCAAACTTTGGAAGATTCTGAGATCACACAGCAGGGGTTAGACTAATAATGTCCTCAAATATATGTGTGCCTCCCTTCCCCAAAACTGCTGGGGTTACCAGCTCCTTTCGAAAAAACATCTTGGTGATTCGTGCTTCGTAGTCAGTAATCCTGAACTCTATGAGATCATAATCATAATTTCATACAGAAATTTTGGAAGGAGTCAATAAACTTTGGCAATGTGCTGTGGGCATATGTGCTTGTTAGAGAAAACATGTAGTGATCGTGAAGACTTGATGACAATTCTGGATCCTCTTCTCTGAAGCATCTGTTTTCATTTATCTTCAGTCGTTCATCTGCTCTTCATTCAGGAAGGTTTATTAGTAGCTTGGACATATTTAAGCAGTTGAATAGTTGAATCTACATAGAAAATTAATAATATAGTCGACAGTCAAAAAAGATTAAGGCAGACTTTATTATTTTATATATATATTTTCTATATATTATATATAGAAATAACTACAATAGAAATTCCTCTTTTAATTGTAACCTTATTGCTTTTATTTGTGCTGGACTCATGTGAATAATAATGATGTTAGTTTCTAAGGCAAGTGCACTTCAGTCCTACAATTCTCAACCTAGAGTTTTTATGTTCTGAAGGTGTACAGTCCTGTGCCATGAAATAAATGTGGGCTTTTATCCTGGAGCATCAGAAGAACTCAGTCATATGTAAAGCATTATTTTTCATGTTAAGGCAAGTTAGGTTTATTTTATTAAATAGAATGAGAAATTTGTTTTTAAACAAAACACTTGGACCACTTTAGGCTATACCATCAGAACGCTAGAGCTACCCTTCGAGTCTTCTCAACTATTCATTCACTCTTTCAATCTTAAATAGAACACCAAAGGCAAGAGACATGAAAGAAAATAATTGGTAAATTGGACTTTATTAAAATGAAAAATGTTTATTCTTTTTAAAAAAAGCCATTAAGAAAATGAAAATGCAAGCCAAGAATTGAGAGAAATATGCACAACACATATGTCAGACAAAAAACTTGCATCCAGAATATATGAAGAACTCTTAAAATTTAATAATAAAAAGACAAACAACTCAAAAAATGCCAAACTGTTTCCCAAGGTGGCTGTACAATTTCTACTAGCAGTGTATGAGAGTCTAGTGACTTATTAACTGCGTGATCTTTGGCAAGTCAGGATATCTCTCTCCAACTAAAAAACAATGGTAGAATGCAAAAATAGTCACAATAAAAGTCCTTCCTAGAAGCTGTTTCCCTACCCTTTGAAACCTGGCAGGCCCTGTGACTTGCTTGACCAATAGGATGCACTAGGAATGAGGTTGCTGTGGTAGTCCCAAGCCTGGGCCTCAAGAGGTCTTGCAGGTTCCACTCTGGAGTTTTTGGAACCCAAGAGAACAACATGAACAAGCCTGGGCTGGGAGGCTGGAGAACGAGAGACTTTGTAGAGAGGCCCTATTGTCTCAGCTAAAGCCTTTATAGACCATTAAGGCCCCAGCTGACTCACCAGCTGATTGTGAGTTCACAGAATTCAGCCACATCACCAAGCCCTCGTCAAGCCTAAGAACCAGCCAGTGAAGCCCTGCTCAAATCACTATCCACAGAATCGTGAGTTCAATTTAGGTTTGATATTTTAAGCAAGTAATTTTGGAGGTAGTTTGTTCATTATAATAGGTAATTGACTTAGAAATCTCATTAGTAACATGGGATAACACAAATATCTACCTAATGGGATTGTTGGGAGATTTAAATAAGATAATATATGTAATCCATTCTGCCCAGTCAGAGTAAAGACTCAAATATGTTAACAATGATTGATTGGTGTTATTGTTGTTATTGATAAAAATTATCCTGTCTCCACAAAAAGGGGCTTTTTCAAAACTCTGGCACATCGTGTGGCTAATGCATTATCTCATAGCCTATAAAACTTCTCACTTTGAATAAATATTTACATCACAAGCGACAGTGCTGCACTCCTACTTTACTTACTGCCAAAATTACTCTTCTTGACAAGGAAGATTGGGGCACTTCTCCAGATGATGGGTATCAAATGTAAATATGTTGCTGGTAAAGAAAAGAAGAAACTTTATTGTTCTTCCCCTTAGTCATCTATCAGCTCATATTCTTCTATTAAGTGAAGTAAGCCTTTTATCTGTGTGGCATCAAGTTGGACCAAACAGATGTAAGGAAGGAGAGTGTGGAAATAATATTCAAGAAATAGAGGTTCCAAGAAGACCACACAGAGCAAGCTTGAGTGGAATATCTTGTAGCTTACTGTTTTCACATTAGCTGGGACTCTTTATAACATTCTATTAAATCTTACTACAAATAGTGATGTCCATTTTAATATAAGACTTAAAATTTTATTTCAATATATCTCTTCATGCTCTTAAGCCCCAAAACATAAGATATATTTCTAAAAAAAAAATTCTAAAAAATATATTCCTAAACCTATAAAGGCTGATCAAACATTAACTCTTTTTAAACTTCCCTGTATTTTTTGTATTTTTTGCATAATTTAAAATTTTTGTACAAAGTCTTTCTCAGCAGTACATTAACTGCTATACTAACAAGTGTTAATGTAGTTCCTGTCTTTCCCGAAAGGACTATTAAACTGCAAAGCTTTTAGGATTTAGAGCATGGATGTAAATATTCAGTCCTGGTGTTTCTAAATCACCTTCCACAGTCTCAAACAATGCTACACTTGAATAGCTCTGGCAAAATGTCTTAGAATGTCGTCTGTGTTTGTATCAAGTTATGTTACATCCAGAATAAATGCTTAAAATAAAGCAAAGCCTGCTGACATATTTATTTTCAGGATAGTTCTGTCATATGAACTTTATAATCATATTTGAAAATCCAGCTGTGGAAAGGTATGCATACTAGATTAATGGCTATTGGGCTTTTGCCAGACCACAAAATTGAACTATAGATAGTAAAAAAAAATTCTAAGCCAATGTTAGAGCAATTCATCTTTTAAAGTTAAAATCATCAATTAACCACCTAATTTCTGTCAATATCAATATAACAATCCTTTTTGTGCCTGTTAAAAATAAAAAAAGATTACAACATTTTTCTGAAATCTCCCTAATAGTTATTCCTGGCTTTTAAAAATCTTATGTTATCTAAAGCGTTTCTATAAATATAAATGTCCTCTGTACCCAATGTAATCAATTTTCTATTTTCAGTAAATTCCAAAGAACTCTGCCCTGCACAAGAAATGTTGGCTCAATATCCTCATGGGTTGTTTCTATTAACAAACGTGTTTATTAGAGAGGCACGTTTCCATGTGTTCTAGACTTCAATTCCAGGAAGGCAACAGGTTCCATTTGAAGCATCTTTTTCCTGCAATTAGGAACAAAATTGTGTTTATGACTCCAAAAATTGCTTGGGCCACAATGTAAGGATATACTAGACTTGAATAATTTTCTCTTTAGGCTAAGGGCCTATATATTGATCAAACATCTGAACCAGAAAAATAAATGGTTGTGATTAACGCATACATTGCCTGAGATCTTTGGCAGTTCACACATGAACCATTTAAGACCTCTGCCACCCAGAGACCCAGACCATTTGGGGAGATACTTTTTATTTTAAATATGGTTATAAAAATTAAAGTGAATTTTATCTGATGAAAATGATATGAAAAGTATTATGTGTTACCAATTTGAGAAGTCGATAAATGCAGTGAATAGAGCCAAGGCCTATCACGTACAGCCTATGGAAATGTGTTCATAAGATGTGGTTGATGCAATTAATAGAATGGATCTAGAGTGTTGCCAATGTTGCATGTTCAAAGAATAAGCAAATGCTATCCCATTGTTTGCCTTTTTTTTCATTGCCATTGCTTTCTCCTACTCCACTGAAATGAAGGACATGGTTGAGCTTAGAATGTAGGGATCTATTTTCTCTTTATTATCTCAGCTTATACAGCACACAGTGCCTTTGGACTACCAAACCTACAAAAAAAGAAAACTATCTTATTTGCCCTGCCCACCTCTTTCTCTGCTGCTTTTACTGTTGAGCTGTGTCTTCATTCCTACCTTCCTCTGCCAATGTCTGTCCCCTTCACTATGCTAGATATACAGTACTTAACCTATATGTGGACTTAATAGACAGTGAGAAGAAAGCAAAAATGGGCTACTTTGATACTTCAGCAATGTTTGAATTTCTCTAGTGATCTTGACTGACTATTATTTTTTTCTAAAGTCAGTTAAAATATTTAAAGAAGCAGGTTTTCTATTTCAAGAAAGCATGTATTTTCCTATCCTCCATCATCCCCATTTATCATGGCAATAAAGGAATACAAAAGCTATATAAACCCACATGAAGAGTGTAAGTGAGTGGCAGAAGTTTGAACAAATTTCTCAAAAAGGGAAATCAGATAGGTAAGTGTTGCCTAAGCAGCAGGAAAGAAAAAGCCATAGATTGGGCAGTATCACAGAAAGAACTAGAGCTGAGGAGGGCGCCAGCTTTCCAGGCAGAAAGCTAGAGACCCTCTGGACCACGTGAATGAGCTCCACTGAAATATCAGAGCACAGCAAGAAAAGGAAGACATGAGATCCAAGAAATAAAAGACTAAACACAGGATAGAGGCCAAGGAAAGTTCCATGATGAATGGTCTGAAGTAGGCCTAGGTTGGAACAAGAGGATGGGAAGATTCTAGGAAGAAAATATAAAATGATAGACTAAAATATGGTATAAACATATTGGAAGGATGGGTAGATACGAATTTGTGTGCTATTTCTTTCATTTCCATAATAAGTAGTCCAAAGATAATGCCTAAAGTAGACCACACAAACAAAAACTCTAACCACATTCTTAAGAAATACACAGACACCAGATGAAACGGTTAAAATGGTCAAAGTTTTTTCCTCTGGAAAGTAGGGGTCAGGTGAAGAACTATGGGGATTAAAAAAACAAACAAACAAACAAATTTGAGTTTACATATTCTTTTTGACCTAAGGGTAGAGGATGTTATTTGTAACTCATCCAAATTCATGTTTAAAAATTTAACAAGACAGTTCAGTAGTCTATTTTTACCACAAATCTATCTTGAGCAAGAATGTTGATAACCTGAGGTTAACATATATTCATTAGCATTTTTTAAAATAAATCAGAGAACAACATAATCTAAAAAAAAATACCTCTGCAATTGTTTTTCTTTAATGAAAAAATAGTAAAAATATGAAAATGCTATAATTTATAAACTAATCTGTAAATTGCAAAAAATAAAAATATTATATTATGGTGAGTGTGTATTTAAACAAAACCTCCTATTGAGAAGTATAACTTTTATGGACATAAAGTCACAAATACCCACTGCATACTCTTAAAACACATCCTTAAGAAATGAAAATAGCAACATCAAAGATTTATATGTAGAAATGTTTTCTGTCATGACATTGTTTATATTTAAGAACTTTATAAACCAGCAAAATATACAATAAAGAAATTATTTAAAAGATTATGGTGTCAATACCTGGCACCTGGAAGGTCAAATGTCAGTTATTAAACTTCTAGGAAAGAGTATTTTATAGATATTAAAACCCAGATTTTGCATTTAAAAATATTTAATGACATGAAAAATGCTCATGAGTTTTGTGAAAAAATATAAATTATATCTAAAATAGAAGCATCACTTTTAAATTACCCACACAAGTTGCATAAATACACACATAGAAAAAAAAGTTAAAAAGTAGATACATCAAAATATTAACAAAGGTTATTTCTGGATGCAATTTTCTCTTTGTATTTTTTAAAAATTTCAAAATGAAAATAAAATGAACATGTGTTACTCTGAATATGTTCAAAAATGAACATATGTGTTATATATTTAGGATAAAAACAAGAAGATTATATATACTTACATAGTTATTTTAATAGGAAATATGAAAGCTGAAACTATACTAGGCTTTCTTATCTAAAAAATTTGAGTTTACATTTTCTTTTTGACCTAAGGGTAGAGGATGTTATTTGTAACTCATCCAAATTCATATTTAAAAATTTAACAAGACAGTTCAGTAGTCTATTTTTACCACAAATCTATCTTGAGCAAGAATGTTGATAACCTGAGGTTAACATATATTCATTAGCATTTTTTAAAATAAATCAGAGAATAACATCATCTAAACAGTCTTATCCGTTTGCTAAACACCACCCCAGAAGCGATGGACTACCTTTTGAACTTTTTTCCTTTAGTTTCTCATAGCATAAAATTTTTAGTTCCCATGAGTAAAGTACATTCTTAAAGCTATAAAGTGTGAGAACATTATCCTGGAAGCAAAATGTTACTGTTAAACTACCAAATATATTTTAGCATTGACTATTTTATAACTTTTATAACTTTGAAGATATATCAAACAATTCAAAAACATGTCTCCTTTAACTTTAGCTTTTACAGCTTAAAATCACTAAAACTGTACTAAGAAGGGAAGAGTGAACATTTCAAAAATTCTTATGACTTGTTAAAATGTGGAATTTTTTTTGTTTGAGGAAAGTGCCTTTTTGTGTCTATTCTTACTCATCCTGATTCACCTTCCTAATAAAATGGAAGAATATAATTGTCATTACTTTTTATACCATAACCTTAAATGCTAACAGTTTGTAGTAAATGTTTCTATGTAACTTTATGTACCAGATTTTAAAAGTCATTTTAATTCATATTGTTAAATGATAGATTGGGCTTGGAAAGTTAAGAGCAGTTGATAACTACTATGTAGAATTTAATTAATTTGAGTTGTAGAATGATAATATCTTTTACATGTATGAAAGTATTATGGTTTAAAAAATCGTATTTATTGACTAGTTCTTTGCCATGAGAAAAGATTAAAGAAATGTTTGATTTTTTTTCTAAAAAGTACACACAATTTTTTGGATACATCATTATATCCATAAGGCCTCTAATAATAACAGCTATATATTGGTTCATGCAAATGGAAAGCCCATAGGTAATCCTGGCTTTGGAAGAAGCTTTTTCCAGCATTTCAAATGTCTCACCATTGTACCTTTTGAGATATTGGCTCCTTCTCTGGGTTCCGTGTGGCAGCTTTTCACTCATGCACAAATAACTGTATCGACTCCAGGCTCGCCTCCTCATGCTACACTTTACAGAGAAAAAGTCTCTTCTGATAAGCTACTGTAGAAATCGATAGAACTTTCTCTTTTTGGAAGCCCAAACTCTTAGCCTGTAGTCACCTACTCTACTGTCAGTCAATGTCTGGTAATAAGTAGAATGAGTTATAAGGTGAGTGGGCCCACACCTGATCACTTCATTTAAAACTACGTGGCTCAGAAAGGGAAGGCATTGTTGCCCTTTAGGAAATACAGGTAAAATCCCCAAAGGAAGAGAAGTGCAAGAGCAGACAGCAAATAAATGTCTACAATATAAATTACAATTATAGAGATTATTCCATATTAATAATTACTATGCTTCGTCACTTTTCAGAAAAAACAACCAAGACAAAAAAATCAATTCTAGTCATTAATTCAATGAGCAAAATGAACAATTTAACATGCTTTTGTCTTGAAGACAGGTCCCAGGTTGATGAATCCACAGTCTACATTGTAATATCTTCAAGGGAACAGAGAAGACAGGGATGGTCCCATGACCCATCAGAGATCATCTTTGATAGTATTAAGAAACAAAGTTGTGTTCAAGCCCTTTAAGAAAAACTTTGTGCAACTACTGCTCCCAAATTATCATTTAAACTAGGCAGAAACTAAATTATTGCTTGTGATACCCATGGTACTAAATTTACGATGTAAACATATAAGCTGCCTATCCAACAAGTCAATGTATTTATTTAATTATTTGAAATTATAGGTTAGAGATTATTGTGTTGAACTCATTTGAAGATATGGTTCCTCAAAAGGACCAGTGTCAGCATTCTTTGCTGACTATCATCCATTCAAGACAGAAATATCCTCTTTCCTTCCCTTATCCAGTCAGCTGACAGTTCTTTGATTCTATCTCTGTAGTATTTCATTTTAATGTCAAATTATTATTTTTTTTTATTTTTATGGCTAGTGCATTTGTTTTAAGTACTATTTTCCCATTTCAATGTTATAAACATAATCTACACCAGTACTTCTCCAACTTTAATATGCATATTCTTAAAATGCAGATTTAACTCACAGGTGATGTTGACACCACTGTTTACAGACCTCACTTTCATTTCTATTTTCATATTTATGTATTTAATCTATCTACAAATGATTGTGAATGGTGTCAGATAAGGCTCTAAACTCATTTCCCTCCATATTGACAGTCAGGTATTCTAAAACTAGTTACAGAATAACCCTTTCCCCACTCATTGATAATGCAGCGTTTGTCATACATCGTGCATGCATAGTCTGTCTGGGCACTCTGTCCTGCTCAGAGAGCCTACTTGCCTGTCCTGTGCTATTACAATTGTTTAACAATTCTAATTACTGTTATAATTACTACAGTTTTATACTAACTTTAAATATCTTACAGGATAAATCCTCCCCATGTTTTTCTTCCTAAAAATTGCCTTAGTTATTTTTAGGGATTTTCTCTTGTTTAATCTTTACAATATTAGATTCTAAGGGAAAAAAAACTGTCAAGATTTTGGTTGAAATTAATTGCAATAAAATTATAAACAAAGTGAAAATGAACAGTCTTTGTTGAGTCTTCCTAACACGAAGATACCATAGCTCTCCATTAATTTGTTTTCTTTAATGTCTTTACTTTACATTAGTTTTATAATTTTTTACATGAAGTTCACACACATCTTTTATTATACTTGGTCCTATATGCCATTTATTGTCTGTTCCTTGTGTGCATGTCTTTTTTAAAAAAGAACAAAAACCAAATATCTATTCATGGCTCCTCTGTAGATATAAAATTGATTTTTATATATTGACATGATATCAAAAAAATCTACCAAATTCTATTAATTCTAAAATTTGTATGTAGTTATTATGTTTTTTCTCCATAGTACTTCTCATGGTCACTATGAGCATTAGAATACAAGCTTTTGAACATACATTTTCACTTCTCTTGGGTAAATCTAGAAGTGGGCTGGCTAGGTCACATGATAAGGTATGTTTAACTTCATGAGAAACTGCTAAACTTATTGAATTATGCACTTCAGATGGTGAAATTTTATTGTATGAAAATTATTTTGCAATAATGCTGTTGAAAAAGATGAGGAAAAAAACCCTCAAGGCCTTAGGTTTCTGCTATCAGCACATTACTTCAGGGCAGATGCTGTCTCAAGCAAACTTAGTGCTCTGAATTCTTCCTTCTTCTTTTGTCCCTTAGGAATTTCTTCTAATTTCTTGTGATAAATATTTATTATATTTCCTCTAGAATATTTGATGATATGTTGAATAATTTTTAAAAATTTTTAATATCTTGTTTGCTGTATCAATATAAGCAAAAATCTCATTTTCTCTAAAAATCCAGTCTTTTAGTGCTTTAAATGAGACCTAGGTTCTTTTTTGTATAAATGTTTAAAAACATGGTAGTGCACAGAATTTCCTCACCTTTTTCATTGGTAGAAACTCATTGTAGTAAGGTTTAAAACTATTAATGCTTAAAGTATGAGGAATAATTTTTAAAGTTACTAACTTAGAAATTAATGCTACATACTATAGTCCACATTTAAATATATTATCAGATATAGAAATGTAATAGAACATCTATTGAAAAAGACTCTGAATTTAGAAATCAATAAAAGTTGCTTTACAAATTTTGAAATATTTAGCATTATGAGGGATTGGAGGGGTCTTAAGTGTTTATCTGTCAAACCAGAAAATGAATTAGAGTGTCCTGTGTACCAGACATTGTGCTAAGAATGGAGGAAACAAAACTCAAGCTCTCTTCTCATGTGAGGCTTGCAGTAGCAGGGAAGACAGACCTCACACAATTGGAATGAAGAAAAATGACAGAGTACTTTATTGCACGTAACAGGAAGGCTAAACTATACTAGGGAATTAGGGGTATTACCTGGAGGAGGTTTTATTTAATCAGAAACCCATAAGATGAGTAGAAGTTAGCTAGATGTACAGAGCACAGGAAATGAAGAGTGGGGCATAAGAATCATTTCAGATAGATGATCCAGTATTTATAAAATATGGAAAGTCTGTATAGCACATTCAAAAACTGAAAAAGTACAATAAGAAGGAAAGTGAGAGAACACAATGATTAAAAAACATGTTGCAAACTTGAGAAAAGGATAATAGAAATGTTGACGTCCTTTTAAATTTAAAACATTTTGATTCTTTTAAATATACATTAAAAAGTCTTCAGCTGTGGTGTTGTTTTTTAGTTTTCTAGTTTGAATGGCAACAGACTAACAATTCTCAGAATTTGAACACACAAATCAGATTCTAGATTAATCCGTGCAGGCTTAGAGGGGACACATCGACTGGGTGGGTAAAGTTTATAAACTCTAGTGCTTTCTGCCTTCCTTTCATCCCTCAGACCCAATCCATCTACTGACACTTCTTCCTAAATATATTTCCTTAACTTTAAAATGCATTTTCTTATTCTGAATATTCATACTTCTCAAAGTGGTTTGTATTTAAGAAATTTTTTTAAGTTAGTAAGATCAATTATTACTGAATTTTAATTTAAATGTAAAATATGGATCCTAATAATCACTTTCTATGTATTCAAAAGGTGACTTTGTGACATAATATTAAAAAATTCATGTGTATGCAGAAGATTGCACATTACAGTTGGGCAGCGTAATTAAGGTAAAAAAAAAACTAGAAAATTTCTCAGCATATACACAGATATTTCAAAGAGAGAAGATACTGGTATGACCTGTGCATGATTAGCAAAGGATCATTATAGATGAGATGCCAAATATTAATTGTGCAAAGTTCACACCTGATTTTGGAGAAAGAATGTTTTAACTCCTAGTTACATATAATTCAATGGAATAAAAAAATATAATTTAACTAAATGCATTCAAAACCGTAAAGCTATTCATTTAAAGGGAAAAAGGTCCCAAGATATTGAATGTGGATTATAAAAAGTCATATTTAGATGAAAACAATTCAAAAGAATATGGATTTGAAGGTGTAGACTCAAACATTGATTGTGATAATAAACAAGTTTATAAATGTAAACTAGTATTTCTCAAATATAAATCATCTACAGATTACTTTGGACTTTTGGTGCAATGCAGAATCTGACTCAGTAGGTCAGGAGAGGGACTCAAGAGTTTGTATTTTTAATAAAATTCCAGTCCAGGACCAATTAGGCAAGGTATTAGACTAAAAATTAGTGTAGTATCTTTCCCTTCACCCAATGCAGATACCAAATCAAAGACTGTCCTTAAATTGATCTTATTTAAGAAGATAGTCTTAAATTGAAAATTTAAGTCTCTTTCAAATCCCATAATTTCCCTCCTCTCTACTGTCATCTTGATGGGAATGACCCTTGCTATCGCTCCTTAGATTGCTGCAATAGCCTCTTAAATGGTTTTTCTGCATCTAGTCTTGCCACTTCTTATTCTCCATACTAAAGCCCTAAAATAAATCCTTCAGAAATTCAATCTGATTTCTCTGTCAGACTGAATTTGTCTAATCAATGTACTGCTTAGATGAAACTAATAATAAAATAAAATATAATCCTAAACAATTCAATCTGGTTATGATACTGCACTGCTTAAATTTTTCAGTAAATAAGATACAAATTGCTTCTGGGAACTATATAAACTGATCTCTAGCCTTTGTGCCCTACACACATATATACACACATACACAGAGTTAAGTTCTTTCAAATGACCTTCTTCTCAAGCCTTTGTTCATGGTAGTCCTTTTGCTCAAAACTTCTTCCCTGTCTGCCATTCATCATTTAGGATTTAGATTAGTACCACTTCCTCTTAGAAGTCTTCCCTTCATCCCTGATTAATAAGATGTATCATATTCCCTTCAGTATTTACTAGATATTGTTACTGCTTGTTTAACTGTCTTTCCTGCTCAGCTGTTAGCTCAGTGACAACAGAAACCATGTTTATCTTGTTCCTTATTGCCTATGGCCAATACCTGGCACACTGACTGGCAACTATAGACACTTCAATCAACTTTCATTCTAAATACATTCATTAACATATTGCCAAAGTATGACTCTTTTCTAGAATGCATGGTTGATTATAACTTTCTTTTCTGTCAATACATTCCTTCCATAGAAAACATAGTGTGACTGGCCAGACCACAGCTTTCAGATTGATATCTTATCTGGAGACCTTGGTACAATTTATAATTTGATTATAATGTGATATTCATTCAGCCAACAAGTAATTAAGTACCACTTAGTTTGTACTAAGTGGTACTTAATAAATAAATAAACAAATGCTAGGCACTAGGAGAAATAAACATTGGAAGAAAGATTAAAGACCAAAAGACAGAATTAATGGAGATTAAAGTCATATAAACAAATAATAGCTATGAAATCGGTATAAAAATCAACAAAGTATAAACAAAGCACTAAAGCAGCAGAGACAAAATCATATCATTTGGCTTCTGTAGTTGAGAAAAGCCTAAGAAAAGGACGGTGTCTTAAAGGATAAGCAAATATTTGTCAGATGGAAGGGAAAGTCATTTCCAGCACAAGAGATAGTGAGCAAAATCATGATTTAAGAAAGTACTATGTATATGGACTTTATAGAATTATAGATGATAAGACTGAGAAGGTAGATGAGACTTCAGAGAAGGCCTTTGTTGTCCAGGGTAAGAACTCTGCACTTTGCTCAGCAGGAATAAGAGAAACTAAAGATACACTGTAAGCAGCAGCATGGCATAATCAAAGGAACATTTCAAAAAAACAAGCTTTCTTAGTAGTGTGGATACTTTGAAGGAGGCAAGACTATAAGGCAGGGAGATCAGTGAATGGTGCAAGCCAACAGTGAGAGGAGGTAATGCAATGCAACAGGAAAGGAGGGAAATAGATGCAATAGTATTAAGGAAAGGACTTGGGGTTCGGGGATATCAGTAGTCATTATCTTTAGTTGAGTGACATTGATAGCAAAGGTCACTAAAACAAACAAAAGAACCCGCCCAATTCAGACTTACAGAAAGTAATGCATCATCATCAAGGTTGGTATAAGGAAAATGGAAAGTCAATCAGTAATGGGTCTAAAAATGACCCCTGGCTCCATTCTAATTCGAAGTTTTACATTTATAACTACCACTAAGTAGTCCATAGCTATTGAAAAAAAATTTTTCCCATAAATATTCTAACAGCGATACATTCTCAAAGAATCAGAAGTTTCAGAGATAGCAAAATAATAAAAGTAGAAACACAGTTTACTGAGGACTGAGAAAGAAGAAATCTACTTGGTAAATTTAACTGGTAAATTACAAAAAAAAGTGAGACATAAGAGGTGGGAGTAGATAAGAGAACTTATGGTCTGATCCATAGGGACAATCAAAAGGCATTTAAGGAAGAGGTATAGAATAATTCTGGTGTATAACGACAAATGTCTTCCAGGATTTCAACACCAAAAGAATTGAAGAGCTATACCCAATGATTCAATAAGTTCATATCAACGTAAGTGAACTAAAGGATTTGATCTATAAATTAGGATTTATTCCAAAATAGTCATTGCTCTAATTCCTAATGTTCAACTTTCCTGGATATTTAATACTGTGATTCCTTTTTCTTCTCAACATCCATCCATAATGTAAAATTCAAATACTTTATACATTTGGGATACTTATTAAACAAGTCTTCATAATTTTAAAATGTAGTTGACTATTTTACATTAAAATTTTCTATTAATAATTTAGTAAACTTCAGGGAGAAAAATAAGACATATACACTATATAGTTTCCATTCCTATAAGTATTAGATATAAATAGAATTCATGATAAAATGAACATGGACTTAAAAAAATTCTACCCCCTTCCCAAAATAAAGTTGCGTGTTCTCAGTGCTATTACTGCTATTAGGATTGGTTTCCCAGCTTTCTTTACTCTTTGAGTAATATAAGAAACCTGCCATTTTCACGAGAAACATTAAAGCCCAAGTAACACAATAATTAAAGTTTTGATTTTATAGTTTAACTTTAAAGTTTCACACTACCCCCACCTCTTCACCCTCTCTACATCCTTCAGCTTGAAAGAGAACAAACCTGGGGATTGTTAAAAAATAAAAATTAAGTCTAAAATGTTATTTGAGCTCAAAAAGTGTTGTAGTTTGTAAAATTGACAAGGTTCTTTTACTTTTTAATACTTCCCCAAGTGCCCATCAATTATATAATGTTGTCAGTAATGAGCGGCATAAAACAGTTTCCAAAGTTTTTAAGCCTTTATTTTCTAGGGGATATATTACATGTTAAAACATTACATGCTGGAGTAAAACAAGCAAAAAAATATGGAACTACTTTTCCCTACTTACTAGTCCTTAGTGGGAAC
Source organism: Macroglossus sobrinus (assembly GCA_004027375.1). Lineage (NCBI taxonomy): Eukaryota > Metazoa > Chordata > Mammalia > Chiroptera > Pteropodidae > Macroglossus > Macroglossus sobrinus. The sequence goes on from PVKZ01001888.1 coordinate 76,693, forward strand.
ATTGGAGATCTTGCTCCCTGGCATATGTCGTTAGTTTGGCTCAAATAAACTCTTATAAAAATTCAAAAAAAAAAAAAAAAGGTCCTTAGATTTGCCTAGAATTAGTTGTCCTCTTTTTAATCTGTTCTGACCAGTATCTTACCTTTATAGTGTTCTTGTATGACCTCTATCCTGATCTACTCAAGAGAATAGGACAGATAGGAGAGCCAGCTGCTGCTGCCTTTGTTGTGGGTATAAATACCTTTCATCAGCTTATGAGAGCGGATAGAGTTAGTGAAAATTCTAGTTAACTAATGGTTTAATTATGTAGCTCCAAATAATCTCACCAGGACTCTCCCACTTTCTCAAAACCTTCAAGTTAATCAAAAGGGCTCATTTATGGTTATAAGCTACTTACCAAATGCTTGAGAAAACTTAATGTTTCCTATAATTTCTTTAAAAAGTTAGAATAATTTGACTACCTCTTCAATAATCTCAACTAAGTCAAATTTGCTTTCTTTTTCCCAGATTATGTTGTCAAAGTAGTAGTGATATTCTTTGTACGTGTAAATGTATTGTTACATGAACTGATTTCATTGGTTCTGGTTTAAATTGTTAATTAAGAGTGTAACAAAATTCGGATTCCAAATTTCCACTTGATAATCTAAGACATCTTTTACTATATTTTCAAATGATACTTATAGTTTAATACAATAAATTGAGAAATTAAAAATTTCCTAATTAGATGTTTCAAATCATCCAATTGGGTGTATATTGACACTATATAAAGAAAAAAGATAACAGTGATTGGCAACTATTATTGAAAAAATAAAAATTTTAAAACGAAAAAAGGAGAGGGAAGAGACAAAAAGTAGATTTACTTTTTCTTTGGTCTTGTACAAGAAAACTTCAAAAATGTTTCTTTTTAAAAGGAAATGAGTTGAATTTGGAATTGAATTTTTTTAAAGGGAAAATATGATCCTGTTTTTTGGAAAAATCACTTGTTTTAAAAAGAGAAAAGTTTTTGTGGCATATAAACCACAAGGTGGTGCTACAGTTCCATGCTGGTACTAATATTTTTAGAAGCTAATTGATAGTCATTTCTTTCTTTTATAATTCTAAACTCTTTATTTTTATAAATTTACTGTAATTGAAAATACAAAGCTAACTGAATTTGTTCTAGAAATATTTACTGAAACTACGAAATGCAAGATTGTATTTCATAATTTTCAAGTCCAAAAACTAAGCATAATTAGAATACTAAAAATGCTATTATTTCTGCTTAGAATTTTAACTAAATATTAATGTTTCATGTGATAAATTTCAAATTATACATATATAATATAAACATATGAATAAATTATATAAGATTAACTAAATAATAAAAAAAACTTTTTTTCCTTCCTAAATAATGAAATCAACTTTCTTAATGATTACCCAGGATGATTCTACATTTTTTTAGAATAAAGTTTAAAAGATAACTTACTTAGTAATTTAAAATGATTTCATTTTTCTCTTGATTTAACTTTATCTAAGACATTTTTGTCTCCAGAAAAATATATTACTTCCTATCACTTAAAAAAAAAAAAACAAACCTCACTGTGTATCTTGTAATAGTTGACGGCCACCATCTGTGTCTGTACTGCTGGTCTTAAAATGTGTTACAGAATAGAGCACTAAAATACTCAACACATTTTTCACAGTGAACTTTCTGACCTGCTTCTAAATACCAAAGGAGAATCATACACTTACTTTCTCAATGTTAACTGAAAATGTGTTGCTGCTTTTTGACTAAGCATGAAATCATTGTGTTGTTGTTTTATTTTATTTTCAGTGAGCATTCTTAACTTTTCATTACAACATATTCATCAGTTCAGACGGCATGATGGTATGTACAACGGCCTCCGGGGTACAATATGCAAGTCCCAGTTGGAGTATTTCAACAGGATGTAAACTATGGTCCTGAGCCTGTACTTTAGAAAACATATTACTTAGCACACTGCCAACAAATGTCAACACAAAAATACAGCGCTGGAATGACTTCACTCTGTAAAAGAAATGTACTGGCACATAAGTTTTCCTAAGAAAAGTAAAATAGAGTAAAGCAGTATAATTGTAGTGTAAAAATATTTAAGTATTTATTCAACATTGAGTGAAAGAGCTCAGATATCAAATGGAATTAAAATTCTTAATAAAAAGATTTCAGTATATTAAAATTTATAGAGAATTCTAAAATATACAACATGTACAGTAGCCAAAGTCCTAGTGAAGTTCATGTAGAAAATTCTGTAATTAGTGATTTGGACCTTTCAGTAACTCTGCAGTTTCTTCAAACCTGAAAAATAATAAATAAATAATAAATTAAGTATATAAATATAATGAGGCATAGGATTTAGGTTGTTGAAATTATGCTTTTGAGCCTAAAATAAATATCAAAATTTTTATTATTTATAGGTATAGTTACTGTTAATAAATTAAGTATACTATGGCCAAAGAGAAAGAATAAAAACTAGAGTCAATTAGGAGTCTTTAATTTCTTGGAGCGTATGTTATTTCAGTACTTTTCAAATTTCAAAAAATATTATAGTTTTTTAAAGTAGTAGGCTGCATAACAATTTAAATGCAATTCCATAGTTCCTTTCAACTGCTCTCTAGATATAACTATCATTTTTTGTATAATATTACCAATACTCTCGCCATGCTTAAAATGTCTCCAAAACCATCCACCTACATATATTATTTAATATTTTGGTAAATCAGTTATCAAAAAGAGATAACACTCTTGGTTAACTATCAACCAAAAATATCTCTGCACTCTTTAATCTGTAATTAATTCCATTAACAATGTTTTACATCGCTTGCTGGAAACCAAAACAGTGACTCATCTCACAAACACATAACTGTAGGTGGATTTATTATCCACTTGAGTCCTGAAGGAAATTCCACACCTGATTGAGAGACCTTTAAGTTTTGAAACACATATGCACATTCTATATATACTGTAACCCAATACAATTCTCTATAGAGAAATGAATTTCTGTTGCCCCTTTCTATTACTTACATTTTTTTCATCCTTTCCATTTTCTGGATAGTTGTTTCCTTTAATTTAAAAAGCAACAAATTTAGGTGATTTCTCAAAGTAAACCATCATCAAAGATGACTTTGAACATATAAAACATGGTTTAAAACATTGTATTAGGTACTGTTTAGTTATCAAAAGAATTTTTATGAGAGATTAAGATTTGCACAGTTTCACTATTCTTGCCAATAATCTCTACAGCTAACATCTAATGCTTGCTTGTTCTCCTGACCTTAGAAAGGATATCACCTAGGCAGTTGCCAATTTTTCTTACCTCTGAAATATCTTTCAAACCACAGTAATGAATAGCTGAGGTTCTGGGGGTTGAATCTGCTAACAATGTACTATAACCAGAGGGCAGAGGAATACTTGCTTCTTTCTCTTTGCTTTTTCTGTCTGTGGAGAAATTAATTTTTAGGTAATCTTTTCTTTTCACAGTAGAGTTAAATATCTAAAAATTTTATGTATACATTAAAGAAAACAAACAATATTCTAATACAAAATGACTACTAGTATAGATGCAGGTGAGTTTTTAATATTCTTCTAAGACAATAACCTACATATAAAGATCTATGTTAAAATTGGCCCATAATAATTATAAAAGGCAAAACTATCTTTATCATGATAGTAATTAACTGAATAGTCAAGTTATTAATTTATTTTAAAATATTTTAAACATTTTAAATATAAGCTACTGACTCCATGTAATACACTTTTCTTAAAATGCTGGTAACTAATACTAAAACTAATTTTACAATTTTTTAAAAATCAAGAAACATTCTATCCTGAGTTGATGTGTGTAGAAAAAATAATGGTTAACATTCAGGGTTCCTGACTTCCTAAAGAATTGAACAACTTTCCACTTCCAGCATCATTTATTCAACAAAATGATAGCAAATCTTTCCTACAACTAAATTAATTACAGAATATCACAGATAAGACATGTTCCTGTCTAATCAATCAACAGGCTTGGGGACCATCTGGCTGCAAAAACAAGGCCCAGAAAAAAAAAATCAGACAATCATTTAAACTGGTTTACATAAAGACAGTTTTATTATAATCCTACACAGACAACCTCAATTAGGGAACAAAGTATTACCACATGAGGACTGAAACAACTAGAAACTTTTACTTTCATCTCTCATAGAGCCAGTCTCTTTTGTCTACGTCATCTCTTGCCTACTTGCTCCATTCCTCTGCTCACTCATATCACGAACTTGGACAAAATGGCCAGCCCAGCCCAAGCTCAACATTCTTTGATTAACTTATGTTTGGTGTCCTAATTCCAAATTCCCAAGGAAGACAAAATGATTCTACTTGATACCATTTGTACTGCTATTCTCTGGATTAGGTGTCTCCTCTTGATCTAATTGTCTGAGCTCATGGATCAAGATCTCATGGAACAACATTGAAGACTAGCTATATCTAGCTCTTTTAGCAGGCCATCGGCTGTTTACAGGTTACTGACAAATACTTTTTCTTCTCTTACATGTATTATTTACATACGTGAAAGCTATTATTTAAGTTTAAATTAGAAATTTTGGAGGTCTATTTTTATTATTCTACAGCATTTAGCAATTCAAAGGGCAAAATATCTCTAAAAGTTTGCAATTTTGTACACTAGAATTTACTCGGCCACTATGTCCTGTTAGATATGTAAACTGGCTTCTTTAGTGATCCTTGACTTCAGCAGTCTGTAAATTCAATATTTTCTTTGTCCCTAGGAACTTTGCAGTTTCTAAAATATGGGCTTGGGATTACCAAATATCCATAAAAATCATTTTTCTAACCTCGTAACGATACCACCAATACTAATACCACAAGAACTTACCAGGTTTTAGAATATCGATGTCACTACTAGAGGCATAGTCTTCATTCATTTCATTCAACTCTATATATTCATCATTCTAGAATAATATAGTTTAGTATTTAGAATGAAATGAAAAGAAAAATGTTCTCATTTTATATTCTTACTGCTAAGCATGAAATATAAAGACAACATGATGTTTGAATATTTTGAAGTACTTTATATGGAAAGCAATAAATATCCCTGCGTATAAGAAATTATCTTTTAAATATAGAATCAGATAGTAACCTTCTTGGATCTACTAACTTTACTTTTTAGGAAGAAAAGATACAGTAGAACCAGAAATTGCAATCCTGAGTAAATAAAGAGACAAACTTCTCAGTAACTGTCTCTATAAAATGTACAATTTAATTGATGTAAATGAGAACAGAAAATTCTAATTTTAATTTTTCCTCTCCTTTCCTTTCCTCTCAATTTTTTCTTGTCTGTAAACAAGCCATTTTTACTATTAGAGAATATAAAATAATTTCAAGCTTTTCATAAACAAAATCAAACGTTATTTTACCTCATTTTAAATACTTGAAGTATTAACAGCTCTAAAAGCTCAATTTATTCAATACTAAATGGTCAGATTATCTTATTTGATGAGGAGAGAAACAACAGCTACAAGAGCAGCAAAACAGGGTGCGTCTAAATAGGACTTCATTCCCACTAAATATTTTCCCATTACCTAAATATTCTCTTATTTAGCATTTCCAAAAAAATAAAAATACACACAACAATGAATAGAAACTTCAATATATCTGAGGTATCCTATAAATGTTAAGTAAAGAAAATACCTTTTTGGACAAAAGTAATTCTGTTTCAAGAAGAGTGACACGACTTAGAAGATTAGTCCAGGATTTTTCATTTATCATCACTTTTCCTTTCATTTTTTCTTCTAAAGAGTCTAATCTACTCTCTATCTGAGTCAGTTTCTTAAGCTTTTCTTGGCATTCAGCAAGCATAGTCTGTAGTGTGGTAATCTCAGGATTAACTTTTATATCCTAAAATGATTAGAAAGATGAAAAAATAATATTACACAAACTGAAATTCCTTTAAAAGTCAGGTAATCCCATTTCCATTGTGTTATTTCAACAGTTACAAGAGGCAGTACAGCATGACCAAGAGGCAGACTGCTTAGATGAACACATATGTAAGCCGTCTCAGATGTATGACCTTGATGCCTCAATTTCCTCATTTAAAAAAGAACAACAGTACCTATTTCATATGGTTCTTGTGAAGATTAAATAAATTTATCTGCATACGGCTCTTAGAACAACACTAGGTAGGGTAGTACAATAAAACTGTCATTAACTTGCTTCTTGTAGCAATACCTCGCCCAAAGCTAAGAGGAAATGACCAAGAAATGATAGTACATTGAAACTGTTCAGTTTGCTATAAACAGGAAACAAGCCTAATGGCCATCTGGTAGTTTTTATACATGCCAACTGTATACTAAGACATACAGCGGTCACAAGACTCAGAGGAAAGAAAAAGGAGTTTTAGTAGAAGCAGTAAAGGTTAGACAGTGTAACAGGGTCTGTGGCAATAAAGTAACAGAAAAGGTACTCTAAGAGAGGAGGGGAAAAAACAGCAAGAGCCCAAAAAGGAACAGGGAAAATGAGTAGTGTACCAATTTTTCCATTCATCAATACAGAGAACAGGTAATAGGGAACCTTCTCTGTACAAAGTAGTATCTCACTGTCTCACTAATTAGTAAATTCCCATAACATCTAGCATTACCCTTAGCATCTACCCCAGTATCCGAAACATAAGCAGCAAATAATATCTGAACTATATTCAGCAAGACTTACTGATTCTTAAGTAATGGTAATAATAGTTAAGTGTCATGCATAATTCCAAATCTAGAGATATTCTAAAGTTTATGTGCTTTAAATATGTACTAAAATATGCTTTAGATATATACATCAAAGTAAGAAAATTGGCATCTGTCAAAGAAATATAACATTCTTACTTGTTGCTCAAACTTGATTTCAGGGACCTTTTCTTCATGAATCTTTATTTCAGTATCCTTTAAATCACATGCATCAAATGCTTCATTAACATCTGTAACTGTACTTAACATATTTTCAGGAATGTTGGCACTATCTTCATTATACAGGTGACGGATCACTACAGCTTTTTTCTGCATAGAGAAAAATATGTCAGAGTTGCTTCACATAATTATTTCCTCACATAACTATTTGAAACACACACATAATATTTTTGCAAAAGAATGTCCTATGTTCCCTTTAAGATTTACGAAAGTTTAAATTACCACATATACTGTATATACTAAACATCATTAAGCTATTAATATTATAATTTTATGCGTGATGATAAAATTGTGGTTTTGATTTTTTTCATTCTTCATGTCGTCACATAATGTGCTGATGTCATAACAAGGTTTGAGGGAGGCACATCTCAACAAGAGCGTGAACCTAATCATCGCACTTAAGAATTACAGAAGGATTGGATTGAGATTTTTTTAAAACATTCTTATATATTAGAAAAATATTAAAATATCTTTTCAATTATGTCTGAGATTTGACTCAAATTGTTTCTGATTTTGGGAGGAAAGATGTTGGGAAAAGTGGTTATGATAAAGATGAAACAAGATCAGCAAAAAATTGATAAATTGCTGAAATGGAATGAGTACTTTTATAAATATCTGAAATGTTCCATAATACAGTTATTTAAACAGGTTACCATATAATTCACATATAAATAATCAAGAAATTGCTCTGTAAAAAGGACTCATTACAATTTTTTTTTTTTTTTATTAAATGAACCACAAAATATCAGACCTTCAGCTAACAATTCAAAGTGAATAATGGCCAAGGGAAAGTCCTGAAAGTACGGCACTGGGCCCAACTGTGCATTCACACAGGACTCATTTAGCCGCGGGTACTTGAAGCGGTTAAGGGCAGAGAAGTTATCTATAGACACAGACAAAATATTCAAAACACTAACCAAAAACCAGATTACAGGTTTAGGAACTATATCAAGCATTCATTACTTCACACTCCTGGTAGAGAAATAAGAACACAGGTAAGTGAATCATCACAACCTATAACTAATGGTATGCTCTTCACATTTTCCCATGTTTTAGGAAGACCAGATATATAATTAAGAGTAAATGTTCTTGACCACATAATATAACCTTCCTAAATCATTGCTCTTCTATCTGGGAAACAAGGCAGAAACAGGAATTAGAAATATAAATAGAAAGCTTATTCAATTCTACATTTCTACCTTCTTATAACTTTAGGAATGTTCCTCAGATAATATATGATATGGATTGTTAAAAAACCTTATAATGTAATGCCGACTAGACTGTTTCACCAGTTGCTAGTTAGAAAATTGAACTTTGCACACTGGATTAATTAGATAGGTGACTCAATACTATGACACACTTTGTTATTTTTCTACCTTTCCCGAAGTCATAAATCTGCCAGTGATGTCAATGCCAATAGGTTCTATAGACGTCTTCTCAATGCTTGAAGAAGCTTCCGACTTAACAGAACTGATTTTCTTTCTTTGTTGTGATGGAATCTAAAAAAAAGCATTAAGACATAAAAAATTCTGTGTGAAAGCATGATGCATATTTAAATTCTATTGTCATTTAAATTTTCATGTGAAATATGACTGCCAAATAATGAGAGTTAAGGAAACTATATGTCTTTTGAAAACTAAGAAGTGATGAAAATGTACTGTTTAAACTGTTAGTTCAGGACTTGTAGCTCCAAATCATAAATGTGTGAAAACAAGTGACTAGTATTTAAAGCAAACATCAGGTATTATAAAGTTACCCGAACCTGAGAATAATGCAGTAATTGTATCATGTATTAATTTGCTGTCTAGAGTATTAATTTTATACATTAAAATACTGGTCATTTAGCATAAGTTAAAATCTATTAAGAAAATTACCTTCTCAAGACTACTCAACTCCTTGTGCTTTTTCATCACACAATTTAAAATATCACAAACAATTTGGATTTTCCACTCTGCAAATCCACATTGGAGAAATTGCTTTTTTGTCAAGATTGGTTTATAATTAAATTGATCACGGAGAAGCTGTAAAGAGGGAATAGACCAACATAAAATTGGGAGCAATTTCTTTAGAAAATCCAACATAATAAATGGCCACCTGGTCAGGGATGTAATGCCATTTTTGAGAGGAAAAGGAGGACCAAGCCACAAAATAAAGAGTACTAAAGAGATTTGTAGGGATAGTAGGAGAGATATCCAGGTAGAAAACAGGTGGCTAGAGATGCATCAGAGAATAGATGGCTGTCTGGAGAGATGACAAAACATAGCCAATGATCAAAAAGTTCAAATACCCTCATAGGTGCTAGACATACTCTTTAGCTCACATAGAATAAAAAAATACCATACAAATGTCAGAAAACCATAGTTGTATCTGTTCATAATTCTTCTTCTACATGATTTTTTAGACAAGTCAGTAGGCCTCTGAGTTTCATTTCTCATTTGTACAATGAGAGAAATAGAATAGACCAGTAATTTTTTAAAACCTACTCTAGAACCCTAGTAGTTCTTAGAAGTATGTCTTAGGCTTCCGCAGGCAGAGTAAAGGAAGGTTAAACAGAGAATCTGCACATAAAAGCTCCCATTTCATCAAACGCAATTTTTTCCTCAAAAAAGAAAAATATCTGATTTGATAAATGGGTTTTATCATTTTTTAAAAAGTTTAAGAAAACTATAGGACTTGAACAAAAATTAATAAGAAATCAAATATGAAATTATGTTTAAAAATCAAATCAAATATGGAATTAAGTTCAATATACATATGTAAATACTCAGGTAGATAAAAGACAAGGCCCCAGACCACAAGGAACACAAAATCTCAGTCAAGGCTATATAGTTCCTTCTTACAAACAACTAAATTATAATTCTATGAACCACAAACTTTACTCAATAAAACCGTATTTCTCTCTAACTTCCGCCAGCATACCAAATTTTACTAAAATTTGATATAAAAAGAGCGAATGATAACCAAAGACAAATGTTTACCAGTTATCATATTTAATGGAGTATAAAGACATAAAGCAAACTTGAATTACATCTTGATGTAATGGGAACTGCATTTAAGTGAGATAAACACATATGAAAATACTGTCATATTAAATATATGCTGCATATATTTAAGGAGTTATAAACACAATCTTAAAATACCATCAATGACTTCTAAAACAATTATTGGCTTTATAAACTCAACAATACCTTATAGACAGTATCTATAAAGCGCAAGTCATTCTTTGCTATGAGCTCTATATTGGATTCCACCAGAAGTTCTGCTACATAAGGTGAATATGAAGTCAGGGAATAGCTGATGATAGGCAGAGATGCTGCTGTATCTCCCTTTATCAAACTGTTGGGAACAAAAGAAAAAGATTTTTAATGAGCATAATTCCACAAACTTGGATAATCAGGTAAATATAAGAATTATTGTCAATAATTTGTAACACCACTAGAGCCATAATAATCAAGTAATGCACAAGACCCTTTAGATTCCATCCCCTACTCTAAACCAGTCTAGCAAAATTACTATGAAATTCTATTGTTCATTTGTTCACTTACAAAAGCTCTACCAAGTCTATTTATAATAGTATCCACTGATTTTCCAAAGTTTAGCCTTACTCAATCTAATCCATTTTCTAATAAAACAAATGTATCCTCTTATAGTGCTCAAGCACACTTTATGCTTTCGAAAACAGTACCTCATTTGCCTTTTACCACAAACCTACAAAGGCAAAAAATTACGAATACTAAGTTACAGATGAGGAAAACAGGGCTGGAAAGGCATAGTATCAGTTGTCATGAGAAATCTATTAACTCTTACTATTTATTATCTTTCAAATCAAAGAGAAATATCACCCAACTGAATGTGAGAGGGTGGTATATTATATAACTAATCTAATTCATTATATTTCTACGACTTTAAAAGTTGTACAGAGACCATACTTTATAATGATGTATATTGTGCTTCTACTTCTAAAAGGTGTTTAAAATACTGAGTTGGACTTTTTTCTTTAATTCATACTTAGAAACAAACTCTTAAAATTCTAAAAACCTGCTTTCTAAAATATTTTAATCATTTCAAGAAAAATCGTAAAATTAAATCTATCTCTAAATACTTCTGCCATGTCAACAATTATCTCAAATCATTACCAAAAGGAATACAAATAAGTTAGGTATTACAGGATACCCGACACAATCCACTTCCTGAGGATAATTTAGTGAGCGAAGAACTTGCTCTAGGTTCCGTAAGCTTCTCTTTAAGTCACCTGTTGCCATTATTTAACATTACATTCCGTTCCAGCTTTTGAAATAAGCTAATTTTCACCTAAAAGCAAAAATCCATAAAAATCTGGTTAAGTCTGTGAATATTTGAAGTTTCTCTATTCTATTTTGTTCCTATTTCCTACAGGCATTTATCATATTTATCTTATCTTATTTTCCCTACTGGTCTAGTACTATCTAATAACATTTGGGAGGATCCATCAACCTGAAGTAATCTCATCTAAGACTATTTTAGATGTTTATAAAGGCTATATAATAAAATCAGTAAAAAATGAAGACAAATGTAATACAGATTTAGCCATCATACCCAGGGCTCTGACCTCACACAGTTGCCAATCAGAAACTTTGCTCAAAAATAAAAATAGATTAATTAAAATATATATATTCCGGGTTTAGCTGGTAAAATATAGCAGATTAAATGTATGTTATCTTCATTTCCCTTTTTTAGGCATCATTAAAATGAAAGTAAATGATTAAAAAACCACATATGCTCACCAAGGTAAACAGAACTAGAGGGGATTTTACATGACAAAAGAGGTCTCAACAAAATTTTGGAAGATGGAGAGCAGATGGATGAGTAATAACCAATCCAGCAGAGCAGAGACAGGCCAATCCCCACTGCCTATTCAGGAGGAAACCAACAGCAGCAAGATAGGTTCAGAAATGACGGGCCCCATAGATTTCTGGGAGGCTGAGGGGTAAGACCAGGGAGAGTGAAATAAGGATGATTATGTGAAAGTACATATAAGGAGCTGCTAAATCCTAGAATTCTACTTTCACTCCCTGCTCCCAGATATAACTAAGCTGTGAAACTCTCTCTCTTCTTCCCTGGGTTTAACAATGAGTTTTAAAAAATTGATGGTGTACTTCATTAAAATTAAAAACTTCTGTTCCACAAAAGACACTGTTAAGAGAATGAAAGACAGGGAAAGAATATTTAAATTCTCTACTGAATGAATAAAAGACTTGTTTCCAAAATCTATAAAGAACTCTTAAATTTAAGAGTAAGAAAACAAAACACCTAATTAAAAAATGGGCAAAATAACTCAATATACATCTCACCAAAGAAAGTATATAGGTGATAAATAAACATATAAGAAAAGATGCTCTACATCAAGTATCATTAGGTAACAGTAAATTAAAGAAAAAAAACAATACCACTACACACCTATTACAATGGCTAGAATCCAAAAAACTGACAATACTAAAGGCTTATGAGGATTTGGAGCAACAGGAACTCTTGGTAGGAATGCAAATGATATATCCATTTTGAAAGACAGTTAGGCAGAGGTGAAATTATTCTGTGTGATACTGTAATAGTAGGCACATGACATTATGCATTTGTCAGACTTAAAAACTGTACAGCACAAAAAGTGTATGCAAAATTTTAAAAAGCCATTTAGGAAGCTGGAAAATCCCAGGAAGAAATGCAGAGTGTGATGAGAGAAGCTAACTGCACTAGTAATATATGAAACAACTTCATAGAAGGGGACAAGTGGAAACGGTGCTAAGTAACTTTAGAGATCAGTGGATTCTGTGAGATTAAAGGCAAATAACTGCACGTAAACACGGTTCTCTAGTTGTTTGCCATATGTGCGTGAGTAAACAGATGGCCAGGTTTCTCACTGCTGAAGTGGGAATTTACAGATAAGTAAGTGGAGGAGACTAGAATGAGTCATGCCTAACAGATCAGAGTTAGACATCAGTATGAATTCTTGGTTAGCTTAATACAGATAGTTTCGTATTGAAATATTTATAGATGTGTATGTAGACAGCTTAGTATACACTATGTATTTCCTTTTTCTGCCAGCTGAAAATGACTAAAAGCAATGGCACTCCAGTAGCAAAGAGCACACCTGGCATCCATGTCTTGGTATGCAATTCTATTCTTCAATAAAAGGAACCGGGACTCCCAGGAGAAATGGCCAAATTTATGACTGGGCATGAAATATACAAGATAAACCTGAAACATTACATAGTTCCAGAAAGTAAGAAAGTACACATAAAACAAACAAACTAATCCTACATTGATGGGGACATATCAAAAGGGCACCAGGGCCAAATGATGCTCTACATAGTCAAAGTTAATACAATTCGAATGACAAAATTCATAGAACAGTATTAAATTATAATCCAAAACATAAAACAAAACAAAAAAAATCAGTATAATTCAATATATTAAAAAAGGAAAAAAGTCTTATAATCATTTCAGTACATGCAGGCAGGCTTATCCTGTCATCATTTCTATCCAACATTGTACTAGAGGTGGTAGACAATACAAAAAAATGCAAGAAAAAGAAATATAAGGAATAAAGATTAAAAAGGAATAAATAAAAATGTCATTATTCACAAAATTATATATGAAAAAATCCAAAAGAAATAAGTGAATTTAGAAGGGTTGCTGGATACAGGGCCAATATACAAAAATCAATTGTTTTTCTCTGTATTTCCCAATTAGAAAATGTTTTAAAATTTTATATGTATAAGTAATTCACTATAGCCTCAATAAATATCATAAACACATAAATAAATCTAGAAAAGATGTATAAGACCTCAAAATAAAAAAAAACATAAAACTTTATTGAGATATTTTAAAGGAGCCTTAAATGGAAGAGGTATATATCTTGACCCAGGATTGGAATACTTAGTATTGATCCATAAATTCAATGCATTCCCTCCTCAATTCCCTCCCCCGCAAAAATTTCCTGTACTTTTTCTTAGGTGGAAATTAACAAGTTGAATCTAAAATGTATATAGACATGCAAAAGATAAAAAAATAACTAACAAAATCAAAATTGGAGGGCTTAACCACTGGATGTCAAGACTCATAAAATTAAATTTGGAATTAGTGAAAAGATGTACAAACAGAAAAATGGAGAGTTCAGAAACAGACCATGCAAATACTGACACTAGATTTATGACAAAGTTGATGCTGGAGAAAGGATGATCTTTTTCCATAAATGGTATTGTGTCAATTGGATATACAGATGGAATAAATAAATCTTGAACTCCTAATGAAAAAGGTACTTCACGTGCTTTGCAAAATTAATTCCAGATTTGTTAAAGATCTAAATGCAAAATGTAAAACAACCAGGTTTTCTGGAGAATAATATTCTCTTCAGAAGAGAATAATCTTTATGAGTTTCAAGTACAGAAAGATTTCTTATGACTGATAAAATTAAACACATTAAAATTAGTAACTTCTGTTCATCAAGACACTTTTAAGAGAATGGAAAGATAAACAAAATGATGCTGTCAATATACAGAACCAACAAAAAGAATGATATCTAAAGTATGTAAATAAATTCCTACAAAGTAATAAGAAAAAGACAAAATAGAAAAATGGGAAAGAGACCTGAACAGGTACTTTTAAGATGTGAAAACATACTCGATCTCATTAATTATTAAGAAATTACAAAGTAAATGGAAAATGTGAGGCTATAAAAGATTTGAAATTCACAATGCTATAAAAGGGTAAATTAGTACAATTACTTTGGTAAATTTATTGGTGGTATCTATAAAGCTGACATACATAGGGCCTGAGACAGGACTACAATTCCAAAGAACATACATAACAAAATATGTGTGTATATATATATGTATATATGTGTGTGTGTTTGTGTACCAAAGGACGTAAAAAATACCTGAGATTTTAAATAAAATGGTTTATTTTTTTAAATCCCAAAGAAAATACCATGGATTATATTTTTAAATGATTTTTTTATTGTATGGGGTAAGGCTTTCATTAGGTTCTCAAAAAAGGTTATTCCCTGAGGAGGTTCATAAAATAAATAAATAGATAAACAAAGAATTAAGAACCTGTGCTAGAAATAGACAAAGGCTTCTAAACTATGTCTAGTCAACGAGTAAGGCAAAGTTCAATAACACACTTAAAAAAAATAATATATGACAATACCTTGGGTAATGAATCCTTTGGGAATGAAGCTCCTTTAAAATGAAATCATTAACATTAAAAACAAAACAGAACAATTCATAAATCAGGTGAAGTAGAGTTAGTAAAATCTTTATCCTCTAGTCAACTTTCCAGCAATTTCCCGGGATACAAATAATCTCCTTACACACCTTCTCTGTATCTGTATATAACTAGAGGTAATAAGGCTAGCAATTTGAAAAATCTTAAATTTAGTAATCTTTCTAGTTTCAGCTCCTAGACACCCAATTCTGTACAGGAAAAGGGTATCTTCCTGTTCCAAGTCTCTTCTCCTTTATCAACATAGTAAAGAGCAGGGTACTGAAGATACTTTTACACACTCATACAGCACTGATTTTATTATTTTCCAGTCTATCAATTACTTCAACTCAACATACAGTTTTAGGCAGAGAGAATTTAGGTATTGGGAAATAGGAAATAACTAAAAAAAAAAAGGAAGTGATCCTAAAATTACATTTTACAAAATACTACCCATTATTTCACATCATTTAGAATGACTAAGGGACAGATGGACGTATGGAAGAAATAAGAGAAATTACTTCCCATGACTAGCCTTTACTTTCCTGGGAAAGATAAAGTAGGAACTCGTTTGGCCATACTGTAAAAAATATATATTGTTAGGTATTGTCATTGGCCAATATAGTAGGTCAAAGTTTGTTTATAGTTCCGGACCCATCTATCTTAACACAATTCTTCAAGGGCACCTTTTTCCCCTAAAATATTCTATAACTTTCATATAAATTGTATCTCTTCCCACAGATTTCCTTTAATACTTCTAGTTGTATATTCCATCTTTCCAGGACATGTAATCTTGTTTTATTTACAATATCTTTCCATCTTTCCTTTCTCTGAAGTCCTGGAACATACATCAATGTCTCATATTATTCTACCTCTGGTAATGGAATTCCTGACAACAAAGTATATCCCTGGAACACATCCTCTTCAGGAACAGCAGAATAAATATTTTGAAGAGTAATATACAAGTACAACTTGGATCTGTAGGTGGAGATAAGCGATAAAACAGGATAGAACAAATAAAGGAATTAAAAAATATGAGTATTATAAAAGAAACTTATTGTTCTACATATTCATGAAAGGCTTTACTAAGTCTATTATAAAATTGAAAAACACTAAAACGTAGATATTAAAAGAAGCCAATCTATGGCATATACACATTTTAACAGATAAAAACAACTTATTACATTAAAAAACTAACTTTCACTTTATAACTCTTATCAAAGAAAATTAAAAGGAGACATTACTCAGCTTGTAGAACAGATTTAATCATAAAGATGGTCTCAGTATTGCTTCCTTTGAAGAGCTCTCTCTACAAGTCAGATCTGCTCAACTGAATTCATTATGCAACGTCGTGAAAACGATATACAACAGCAGTTTAAGATTTTTAATCTAGCTCAGTTTCATTGCTGTTAGAATTTATTAAATGATGCCTCCCAAAGGAATGCCCCAGAACTCAGTGATTTTTGTTAAGAATGAGGCAACCACTGTAACGATTATGATCAGTGACTAAGAGTTTGTGACAAGGCTCATAACTCTAGATATTATCTAAAAATCATGTTTAGTAAAAATAGAGGTAAGGAAAATACAAGTTTATCAAAGTTTTCGCTATAGATATTTGGGAAGTACCGCTCTAAAAGATAGGGAGAAAGGTCTGGGAAAGGAAAAATATCGATAAAACTGGGGAAAAACAAAGGGAGTAAAGGATAAGTATAGAGTTCAGTAGGACTGCTATGTTCACATATAAAACTGTTACAAGATTTGTGGATAATTTTGGAAAGGTTCTTATATAGCCATAATTCCTGAGCCAAAATGTCAAGATTGATTTTTTTTCCATAGTGAGGGAAAAATCAATAGTCGTCTAGGTAAGTGGAGAAAAAATGCACCAAGGAAATGCAAGAAAACATTCACTTTCATCTCTTCCTTCTAGACAGTATTTCCGAGAAGCCAGATCGCTTCACAGATCAGAGGATGCAACAGGAGGAAATCAGCCAGTCTAGAACTACCCAACCATAAATCACAACCTAATCTCAGAGGATGAGCTGCCACCATTCTTCCTACATCGTTGTTACAAATGTATGTATAAGTTGGGTATACAGGCAAACTATATTTAGGGCTCCCCTCCCTCAACTTAATTTAAAAGGATGAAAAGGCAGACCTGGTCATTCGTTCCCACCCTGGATTTCGGCAAGGGCAGCGGAGAGAGGAGACCCCAGCCCAGTCAAAGGTGCAGCCTCGCCTGCTCCCCGGGCTCACCCAGCAGCCGCCGAGCAAAGCGGCGGGCTCGGAAGGCCTCTGGCCCCGCACAACGGGGTGAGGGGGAGGTAGCATATGCAACCAGAGAGAGCCACGGGAGCCTGGCCTCCAGCAGCGAGTCCCTGCGGCCCGACGCCTGCGCCGGATTCTCGCGCCGACCGTTTGTATTTGGAACCGCGGGTGTAAGCCCGCCACGCACCGCGGCGAGACCTTCAAAGCCGCCGGCTCTCCGGAGCTCCACGATTCCTCGCCGCAGATTCCACACCGCGTTCGTCCATACCCCCGAGGAGGCTGACTCTGCGGAGAGCTTTCTCCGAGGCCAGTCCGATTCCAAGCTGCAGATTAGAAGTTCGCCTAGTTTTGATGCTCAGAGTGGGTACGGCTGCGAAGTGAGAAACAGGGAATCTATAGCGAATCATCAACAACGGGGATAAGAGTGTTTTTTTCTTTAAGGCCCAGACACCCTAACGTCACTTCCGGCAACAATAGGAAACGTCAAAACTCGGACAGTCGGCAGCCCTGGCTGCTGCAGCTAGAGGTGCGCTGAGTTCGTGGGGATTCAGTGCTGTTTCTGGGCTTATCGCCGCCGTCACCTCCACCGGCGTGAACTAGTAAAGTTTGAACCGACTTCTCCATGGCCTGGGCACCAGTTCCCGGCTGAGCCATTTTCTTTTTGGCGAAAAGCCCCCGTCCAGAGGCCGATTCGTCGCGGCGGCGGTGGGGATCGCAGGTCGTTCAGGTACAGGCGTCTACCTAGATATTTCAGAGCTCTTACTTCTTTTCCCTGTACACTCCTACTTTTCTATTTGGAATTAGACAGTGCTTGCCAGTTGGCAGAAACTTGCCAACCAGCAAGACTTTGGGGCCAATGACAGTGCAAAGCATCCTGAGTGACAGCGATGATGGCTTATTAAAATGGGGAATCGGTGTCAGGAGGCGGGAGTAGGTGTGTTCCTTGTGTTTCTAGGCCATTGGGGTAAGGGTCAGCTTGGGACCCCACGTAGTGACCCAGCTTCATTCGGGGGGAGGGGGGTACGAGAAACGGCCATAATTACTCAGAGCCCAACTGTTGCTCTTCAAGTAGAGTGTTTGGTTTTTCTTTTTCTTTTCTTTTCTTTCTTTTTTTTTTTGTGAATAGGCACAGTTTTCGGTTCTTTACATACTTTTCAATAATACAAATGTAAACACATACAGTTAAGGTCACAATGGATTACCAGTTGCTTCAGTCGTCAAACTTTGTTTATAAATTTGGCAAATTCTTAATTTGTCCTCTCTTCTTTGTTTCTCTGTGACTGGGTTCCAGTTTTTTACATAGTGGGTACTCAGTTAAATATTATCAATTAGATGAAATTATATAAATGAATCTTAATCCTCAGTCATTTAAGTTTTTTTTGTTGTATTTTTAGGTTTTTCGTGTATTTAGTATTTATTAAATTACTAAAAACATTTTATTCCACTTGTTTTGATAAGTGAAATACTTATTTTCAAGGATCCTAGGTTTCCTAACAAATAATGAATTTTATTGCTGCATGGCAAAGCTAATTTATGTTTACCATTTAAGCTTTTCTTCTTTTAATGTTTGGAGTTTGGTAACCATATTTCTGAGGTAGAAGAGTCCCCCACTTCCTGAAAAAGGTTTACAGAATTGAGCAGAATGAAAAATAAATTTTATTGGTTTTTAGATTGAGTAGGAAAGTTCTCATTTTTATTGAGTTAACAATTTGTCTGATGAGACACTGTATTAGTTATCCATTGCTGAGTCCTATATTGCCCTAAAATTTAGCAGCATAGAATAACAAATATTTATTATCTTGAAGTTTCTGTGGGTCAGAAATTCGGGTATAGCTTAGCAGAGAATGTCTGATTCATGGTCAAGCTATGTGCATCTGGGGGCTGAGATCTCACCTGAAGACTCCAATGAGGAGTTGAAAGATCCACTTCCAAGTTATTGGCAGGCCTAGGTTCTCCACCACAGGGGTTTCCTCATACAGCTGTTTCACAGTTTAGCAGCTGGCTTCCCCAAGGGTGAGTGAGAGAGAGCACCCAAGACTATATAGTCTTTTATAACCTATGCTCAGAAATGGTATCCTGTCACTACTGTCATATTCTATTTGTTAGAAGTGAGTCACTAAATCCAACCCAAAATCATTGTCGAGAAGGTAACATAAGGGCATAAATCCCAGGTGCAAGGATCTTTGGGGGCCATCTTAGAAGCTGTCTAACACAGATACTCTGCTCTCACTGATAACTTTTATGAGATAACGGGTGGAAATAACTGAGTGAAAGTGTAGTCAAGAGAAATGTGGTCTGTAAAGAAAAAATGCCAGATTGTAAAGAAATAAACTTGTACAAACCTTATCTCTCTTGGGAAAGTTTTTTTTTGGAGGGGGGGGGTTCTTTTTCTTTTTTCCTACTAATTATCTGAAGAAAGGCTTATTATTTTGCTTGGGAAACTTTGCCTGAGGGATATATGTGAGAGAAATGTTTATGTTTTTAGAGTCTATGTGAGCTAAAACATGCATTATAATTTATTATGTATGACCGGTTTAATAGGGAATGTTTTGTGTGTTTATTGTGCTTTTGTGTTTATCAAAACATTGTATTACCAACAGATGATCTTTTCTTTAATCACAGTACATTGAAATTAGTCATTCAAATTTATAATTTCATAGTTCATTACTTAACCAGCTACTAGGTACAACTATCTATTATTTTTCTACAGTTTGATTAAAATTTGGAAACGGAAGCTAATCCCTTGGCTGGCCTGTGACAATGCATCAAAATCATTAATACTGAAAATCTATGAAATATACATCTAACTTTTGACATTTTTTACTAAATTATTTTACTTAATATTTTAAAAACAACTTTACTGACATCTACTTCTAGGAATTTAATGTTTTCTGTTTATTTTTTTTCCTCATTATTTTGTTTTTCTGACAAATTTGTTGACATAAATTCTACAATAATTAGAACATCCTGACTTGAATATGTTTACATCATAAATGCGGCAAGTACTTTTGTGGTTTACAAATGGGAAAAGATATATGTGGTTTCAAACTGAGGCAGCAGGTTTAGGGATTTTATCTCTGTGATCAGCAGTTTGTGGTGTTCTTCAAGAATAGATCGCATAGGATTTCATAAGCTATTGGAAAGAAAGAACAAGATTTTAGCAAGTAAATCATGCTTGCAGTGCTTCTTTCTGTTCATATTGAGTAGTGATTTGTAGAGGGCATGAACATAGAGGAAAAGAGAGATGGAAAAGACAGATGCTAAATATACACACACATATACCCATACACACCTATCTCCATCACCTCTTCATTTCACTTTTTTAAAGAATTTTTTTCTCATTTTATTTTTATAAAACCATAGAATTTTATAGCTAAAAGAGACCTTAGAGATAAAGTTCAAAATCCTTGCGAGGAAACCGAGACTTAGAATTTAAGTGACTTGATCAATACTCAGAAGTAGTTAAAGAAGGAGCCTGAATCAAATCCATGTTTTGTGTCAGTCTCTTTTCATTATTAAATGTTTTCTCATCTCATTTATGATTTTCCTCCTATTTTGGGCTATACTCAATATTTATTTTATTTTAATACCTTGTTTTATTTATATAAAAGCAATTCAGTGAGAATTCCAGTTTTTGTTTTGTTTTTAATTCCACATCTCTCATAGAATTGGCTATTGTGGTTAGTGGGCAGGGAGTGTCGTATGTCCTGAGAAGGTGAGTTGGGATAGGCTGCCATGGCAGCTGCTGATTATAATTAGGCTGAGTAAATAGTGCAGTTAAGTAAGAACCAGCGTAATTAAAAATAATGCTGGTGAGAAGTATGATACATTTATTTTATTTAAAAGTTAAAACAGTGGAATGTTTCTTGCAAAAGAAGCTTAAGAAATTAAATAACTGAAATTAAATAGGCATAAAATTCCAAGCTCTTTGGTTAAATTTAAATGACACATCTTAATTATTACATTTGTTTAGATGTCATTTGGTAACCCTCATTATAAAATCAAAGAACAGGAAAAAACCTTCAGAACACAAAGTAATATTGTAAATCTTTTTGAATTAAAAAAAAAATAAGTACAAATGGTATGCCTTTTAGTAACAAAAACTGCTTTTGCAGGACCAGATCTTTAAATTTAATGAGTGTTTTTTTTTTTTATGTGTTTAATGTACCCTGTGACCTCTTAGTACTTAGCTATTTCCCTTTTCTCCTTAGAAAGACCTCCTTGTGGACTTATTCTTCCTTCTTTTCTCTACAATTGTTGCCTTTCAATTTTAGAGGTGTGATTGGTTATCAGGTTTTTTTCTTTTCTTTCTTTTTTTTTTTTTTTTAATTCCCTACTCAGTTTCTTTTAAACTACTTTGGTGGTCTGTTCTTTTGGAAATAGAGAAATAAATGCTGGGCTGCCAGATTGATTCTAAATGTCTCATAGAAAGTATTTTCTTACAGAATCTCCCATGTTCTTATGCCATTGAGTAATATTCCATGATATTACTTAAAGATTTTTTAAATTTAACCAGCAATCTAGTTGTAATTTTCTACTAGGAAGAAATTGAGAATTTCCTAAAAGATATAAGTAAGTGACTATCCTCATCTTTAAGTCTCAATAGAAATTACATTTTAGAAATAACTCTTTTGGTACACATTTTAGATCTTTACCTGAAATAGGAAATTTCTTATTTATAAATTCTATTATTTAGGTGCTTAAAAGTTAGTTAAGAAAATCAACCATTTATAATGAGTATTTAAATAGGATTATTCCTGTCAATCATCACAAACCAGTGATTTAACCTTGTTTGCTCGGGAAGAGAATTGTGGAGTCGGTTTGCTTCAAACAAAAGTATTCTTTTAAAATGGAATACTTTTATGAGACCTCCAGACTCCTTTATATTCTTCCCATCTTCCACTGTGTATTCTCTTCCTGAATAGTGTATAAACAATTCTTTATTACTTATAGTTGTCTCCACAGCATATGTTATTTGAATGCTGTGTCACGGAATTGCTATAAGCATTAGTACACTTACTTTTTTCTTATAGAATAGTGCTTTATTTGATGTTTAAGAGTTACAAAGAAATGTTTTGATTGAAGTTGCTTAATATTTTAAAGATAGGCTTTATATTAAATATACCAACAGCTATTAATAAAATAATATGTATCTTATTCTTTTGTAGAAATACTCTACGCTTTTGAAAATGACATTACAAATATGGTCAGGTGAAAACACATCTCTTTTAGAAATACAACTGTCTACTGGAAGTAAATAGAAAAATAGTTATTCTTAAAAACTTTAATAAATTAGTAACTGATATAGTTGTTATTAATTAATTTAATTTATACTGCATTCTAAGTGGAAATTCCTTTATGCTGTTACAGCAGATTCATTTAGACTAAAACTTTACTTCTCTTTTAAAAAAAAAATGAAAAAACATTAAAAAATGTATCTGTTTTGCATTAGAAAAAAGCTAGTGAAGCAGGATTTGCATACTGCTTTACCAATTAAAAGATGCTTTTTTATATGTTATCTTGTTCTTTTATACATGTTGTATATGTACATCTTGGTTAAGGCTCATAATAACCCTGTAAAGTAGCGAATTCCCCCATTTTACAGGAAACAGAAGTTCAGAAACCTTGCTTGAAGTATTTAAGGTCACACAGCACATGGATGATTGGAGCTCCAATTTAAAATTTATCTTCCAGAATAAATGTGGAGAAAACTTCTATACATTTCTCTCAGTCAGACATTAACATATTAATTGCAATTGAAGATGCTGGTAGTACTTAACAGTGAAAACACATCTGTTATCACTGACGGTTGACATAATACTTGACCTTATTTGCCAAACTCTATTTTTATACATAATGTATCAAACTAAGCAAAGTTAGCATCTACTTACTTTATATATTTACTAGTTATTTTTTTCTCCTAGCAAAGGTAAATGTCATCTCTCCAAATTTCAAAGATCCTAAATTAATGAAATTTAGAACCAGGATTATGATTACTCAGGTAATTAAATTGAAAATAATCATGTATACGCTGAAAATGGAAGGACAAAATTAAGAGTTATCATTTTAACAGGGTTGAGGGGTGCCTACAATACTACCTCTTATTGTAAAATACTTACTATGGGTTAGGTTCTTGAAGTCTCATTGGATAAGAGTTATCCATCAGTTTACTGATGAGGAAAATGAGGACCTCAGACTATAGGCTCATCAGATTCTGTGTTGGAGTTTGTACCAGATCTTTTTTCACATCATAGCATATGTTTTCCACAAGAACAGTAGCATGAAAGAGAAGCCACAGCTGGGAACCAAAATGGAGAGTAATAAGCAGAGACAAAGGTAAAAGATGATATCCAGTGATGAAGAAACAGATGGTAGATTGCCTTTGCCATCTGTGGGCTCTAACACCTTTGGGCATGTGATTTGGACTCACATAGACCTGAATTTGAATCCTAAATCTTCCATTTGCCAACTATGAGATCTCAGGCAAAGTTTCTTAACTTCTCTGGGTCACTATTTCCTCAGCTATAAAATTAGAATAATAATATCTACCTCTTAGGATTGTTAGGAAGATTAAAATGAGATATATATAAAAATTTTCGCAGAGTTCTTGGCATAGTGTAAAAAAATAAATGGTTTATAGTACAAAAACAATATTGTTTAACATTTCTATTATTAGATATTATATAAATATTATGTACATAATATTATGTACAAGAGGAGGGAACACAGCCAGAAATTCTAAACCTTAAATCTCCACACATGCAAAAAGTTACAGTGTTTTTTCCTAGTTTTTTAAAAAAATTTTCTCTAGCCTTTGAAATAAAAATTTCTATCAAAAATGTTAAAATCATTTTTACTGGCTGTTTTGATGTTTTCCTTGACAGAGGTCTCTTACTCCTAAGCCATAAGGCTGAGCATTTATCTCCTTAGTAATGGTTTTCAGTCTGTGTGACACTAAGCCCTTGGGCAGTAATTCCTAAACTGAATGCTCATCAGACTAGAGTTTTTTCAAGTTCATTAGCCTAGATTCCACAACCAGGAGATTTCTATTAATAGAAACATTGTAAGATTAGTAAAAGTTAATTAGTATATACCTTTGACCAAGATTCACCAATTAAAAAATTTTGCAACATTGCTTTATCATTTTCTCTATATAGGAATAGATGTTATTGTTTTTATAAACCATTGAGACTAGTTTTAATGCATTATGCCTTAGCACTTAGTGTGATTCCTAAGAATAAGAATATATCCTTACAGTTATCAAATTCAGGAAATTTAACACTGTTGCAATATTTTTATCCAATATTCAGCCCACATGTCTAGTTTTTCAATTATCTCAATAATGTTCTTTATAGCAGTTTTTTTTCCATACAAGATCCAGCACATATATTGCATTTAGATGTCCTGTTTTTTAGTGTCCTTTAATTTGGAACTGTTTCTCAGCCTTTTTTTGGCTTTCCAGCATTGGCATTTTTTAAGAAGAAAAATTCTGTCATTTCACAGACTTTTTGTGGGTTTCTCTCATATTCCTCATGATTAGGTTCAGGCTATAAATATTTATATATATATTTATTTATTATTAATTTTATTTATTTATGTATTTTGCCTGGAATACCATATAATTGATGCTGTGTCTTTCTCAGGGTATCACATCCAAAGGCACATAATGTCCATTATTGGTAAATGTTAATTTTGATCATTTGGTTATGCAGTCTGATTTCTTAATTTCTTAATTTTTTTGTAGTTAATAAGTAATATGTGGGGAGATTCTTTGAAACTGTAAATATTCCATTCTTTATCAAATTCAGATTCAGCATCCATTGATAATGGATGATGTTTGATAAGCTATGATGTTTGTAAAATGATGATTTTTTAACCCCATTATTCTGTCTTTATTTGCCAGCATTTTACGCTAAGAGAGAGCTTTCCTTTTTCATTTATACTTGAATATATCGATTATCAGTATAGAGTCAAGGATTACTTTTGTTTGTGATAGATTATAATCCATTACTGTCCTTATTTTTATTTTGGTGTCCAAATTGTCCCAGGTTTGGCTAATAGTTGCTTTGTCAAATTAACTTCTAATGTCCCTTTTGACATTATCCCATTGCTTTTGTTTTGTTTTGATTTTCTGGACAGTCATAATCCATTTTTAAGAAACAAACACTGCTTTAGTTGTTTCTTAGTAGTCCTTAAGGGGGATCCCAAGTAGACTGGAAAGGTGAAAGTTGGAAGGAAGATTAATGGGTTCTAAAAATAGGCAAACTTTCAAAAATGTAATATGTGGAATATTTGATTTTATAAAGCAAGTGATTGTTGTACGAGTGTTCTAGCCACATTTTAATGATTGCACATTAGATATCTGAGACAATTAAAAGATTACTTATTGATGTATGCATCTGAATAGGGTTCCATTGCTTTGGGATGATTGGTATGATAGCCATTACGTTGGGCCACTTGTAAATCCTCCTGGGAGAGGAGGGGAGTCCTTTCTGGGGAGTCCTTTCCCTAGAGTCATTCAAGTTCTTGAGCAGGCATTGAAGTAGACGCCTAAGCCTTCTAGCCATGTGTGTTGGAGGATAGGCTGTGGTCTGTTGTTCCATATACACATATTTAAATCAGTTCTCACAAAAATTGTATAGGGAGATTTTTTTCATTATTGTATGAGTAAGAAACAGTTACACAGAGACATTAAGTCCCCTGCTTTTTGTTCTTTGTTTTCTCTGAATTACTCCCATACTTATACTATGCTTTGGACCCCCAAAAGCTTCATGAGGGTTCTGCAGTACAGATAAGTCTCTGCTTCCCTCCTTGCACTTTTCCAGACTCTTCTCCTCCTTCTTCTTCATGGCTTCATTAGCAACTACTCCTTGCACTTTTATGCTACAGAAATCTGTTGAAATCTCATGTCCACTCAGCATTGCTTTTCTTCTCCTATAGGCTTAGTTTCTATTTTTTTTTTACTCATTTTCTCTCATTTTAATATGATGGAAGGTGATAAATATATGTTTGTTCTTACATCTTTAATAAGAAGCCAAGAGTTGACCATAAAAATTTTTTTCCAAAATGAGTTAAAACATTCTTTCTTTTGTCTACTCT
The DNA here is from genome assembly GCA_004027375.1 of Macroglossus sobrinus. Classification (NCBI taxonomy): domain Eukaryota; kingdom Metazoa; phylum Chordata; class Mammalia; order Chiroptera; family Pteropodidae; genus Macroglossus; species Macroglossus sobrinus. Next base: position 103,258 of record PVKZ01001888.1, read on the forward strand.
CCAAGTGATATCTAATGTCACAAATCATCTTAATAAGATAGATGGTAGCCTATCATTTATATTTATCTTGTTCTTGGCTTAAAACCTATTCCTAAAATTATGTTAACATGAATTGAAGTAATTTTAAAGTTCAGAATATTAAAATTAAGCTATTTAATACCAAAAGACCTTTTTTTGGAAGGAAAAACACCAATGATACATAATAACTCTACATGATACATGCCTAAGCTTAGAACAGTCAAGTAAATGCTTAGGGTCCTGTGAGTAATAACCAGTGGAATGAGGGTTTAAACTTAAGTCTGTTCAGCTTCAGAGTCCACAACACTACTCCCTCCATCACTTACTTCACAATGTCTGCCATGGATATCATGTCTTTTTGAGAGTTTCATCACTTTTTTAACAATTCCACCCACATTCCACATCCCTAAGGAAAATTGGGAGTGGGTTTGAACACTTTGAACACTATAGACACCCTTTCTTTTCTCCAAAGAATAAACATGATATTAATCTTCCTCAAATGGTTTGTTGTACTATGTTCTTGCCCAGTATCAACAACTGCTTTAAAGGGAAAACGAAGTCTCAAGGGGGCAATTTGTAGTATTATTTAATGGTAGGAGGATAGAAAATGCAGTTTTCTTTGTCTGAATGATTGTATAGATTGTGTACATGAGCCTGGACTTACACACCTTCCCCATCAATATTTTTTTTTAAAGAACCAACTGCTGGTTTTACCTCTTTCTACCTGCCGGATGCTTTCTGCATCACATTCAGCGCTCAATTTAAATGATTCCCATTAAAGTCTGGAGCCTAGGGAAATCACCCTGAATCTGCGTTCCCTAGCAACATCCCTGAGAGCAACAACAGCTGCTTAACCATATGCCACTAGAAAGATGCTGTAGGGAAAATACAAAGTAATTGATATTAAATGCCTTAAATCTTGAGACTTCAAATACCATAGTTACCATGTTTGATTATTAACCTTTAGTGGTGCTACACAGCAAAAGAGAAGAATAAATGTAAGTATCTAAAATGACAACAGATAAGCTAGATGAGATTAGCAATCGAGGCGATTTCTAGATATTTTCTTGTTAAGATAAACACGGAAATAGCCATGATGAAAATAAAATACCTTTCTTTATGATTGTATGTCTTAAAATGTTAAATTTGTATCAGAATTAAATTGCAGATGTTGTAATATATGGCATATTTGAACATTAAGCAAACTTAAAACTCCTTACAAATTTTTGTTGATAGTCTTATTTTTTCTTAGTTATATTATTCTCACTGTTGTTTCATTTTTTCTAGAATGCGGTATATTTAAAGTCACATTATGTAACCTTTCAGATGGACTCCTTTCCCTTAGTAATATGCATTTAAGTTTGCTGAATGTCTTCTTACGGTTGATAGCTTATGTATTTTTAGTGCTAAATATCCCCTTGTATGCATATACCATCATTCATCCCTTCACCCACTGAAGGACATCCTGGTTGCTTACAAGTTTTGGTAATTATAACTAAAGCTGCCATGAACATTCATGTGCAAGTTTTTGTGTGGACATAAGTTTTAAGCTTATTTGGGTAAAAAACAAGGAGCATGAATGCAGGATCATATGGCAAAAGCATGTTTAGTTTTGTAAGAAACTGCCAAACTGTCTTCCAAAATGACCGTGCCATTTTGCATTCCCACATCCTTGCCAGTATTTGGTGTTGTCAGTGTTTTGGACTTCAACCATTCTAATAGTAATATCTCATCATTGTTTTGATTTGTACTTGCCTAATAACATGTGATGTTGAGCATCTTTTCGTATGAGTATTTGCTATCTTTTTTTTTTTTTTTTTGGTGAGTCATCTTTTGAGATCTTTTGCTCATTTTAAGTGGGTTATTTATTTTTTTTACTGCTGAGTTATGAGTTCATTTATTTTGGATGCCAGGTGTTTTGCGAAGGTTTTCTACCAGTCTGTGGCTTGTCTTTTTATTATCTTCTGATTCTACATTAAAACTAAGAATTTCATTTTTATAGCTTAACCACTTATTTAGAAACTGCTTCCATTATTGTGCTATGTGTTGTAGGGAGGAAAGGTTATCTTTCGTGGTTTCTTTGCAAAAACAAATATCCCCACGTTTGAAAATCATTAATGTGTTTCTTTTCCTTATATTTCCCATCCCTTTATAGTTTAAGCTCCTGGAGTTCTAAACAGTTCACTGTAAGGAGGAAGAGTGAACTATTATCTTGAACCCTTTTTTCTGTTTTGATCAACAAGTGACCTGTGATAGTAGCCATTATCCAAATAATAGCCAGTAGCTCAGTAAATATACATGTGGATCATGCCTTTATAGATATTGAAAATAATAACTATCTTTACATTCTTTGAAATTTTACTCAATTTTCAAATTATTCCTAATAATTTTCAAAATTTCTATTCACCAGTGGGTATTGTTTCTTGTTTTTATTTTTGTTAGTCCTAATTGTAAACAGCTCATTAACTAAACTATAGTTTAAGGTCAGGTTATGCTATGAAATTTATGAAATTTAGTTTAAATTTAGTCCAAATATTTGAAATATACACATACTAGTAATCAACTTGGGTTATAAAACATGAGTATTTTGTTTGGAAAGGAGATCATGAGAGTCATTATTTCTATTAGTTAAAAGCTCTTTCTGATTTCATTTTTCTCAACAAATTATTTGCCCAGGAAACGTTACTTATTTAAAACCAGGATCAAATAGAAAGTCTAGGCCAATTGTTTTCTATATATTTGTGTACGAGGAAGTCCAACGTTTGTAAGATAGATGTAGCGCCACCCTGGTTGGAGGCCAGGTGGATGGAGGTGGAGGAGACTGGAGCATGCTTTCTCCTGTCTTTTCCCAGATATCTCTGAGGAATCCATAGGTCTGTATAGAGAAGGACTGGAAAATTAGTCCGAATTATGATTTTTACTTAAAGCAGTAACAAAACCACATAGTCATTACTGAGCTATTTATCATGGAGTTCTAGGTGTCTAATTTATAAGGTTTTTGAATTAGACTTCAGGGCCTATGTTACATTTTATTACAGTCTACAGCGTAAGTGTAGACTGGCAAGAATTAAACTAAAAGCCTGTTTCACAGCTGTTATGCATCTGGGAGTTTGGTTAAAAGGGGCTAGCTTAGCTTAGCCTGAGTTGTGATAAAAAGCAGGGGTAGAGGCCTTTTAACTCAAGTTCTGGGCTCTGATCAGAGCTCTATTTAATACTGGCCCGTAAGTCCACATAATTATAATTTGTAAGAGTCTTTAGGACATCAGTAACTTTTAAATCTCACCATATGAAAAATGATTATGTCACCTGTGGACTTTTAAAGTAGTCAGCAAACTGGGATAAGGGTGATAAACCAAATATTTCTGAAACTTTCTCCATCCAAGTTTTGTACTTATGATGTTCCAGCTATTCTTTGTAATATATTACTCCTTTTAATATGCTTTAATGAGGAATGTTAATTCTGATAAATGAATGCTTCATGTCGGAGTTGTTGTACCACTGGGAAAGGAAGGTTCCTTTTTCTAATGTAACCTTACATTCTGGCTTGCTCCCAGGCTTGCAGATGGGTCAGGGGCTGTGGAGAGTGGCCAGAAACCAGCAGCTACAGCAGGAAGGCTATAGCGAACAAGGCTACCTCAGCAGAGAGCAGAGCAGGAGGATGGCTGCCAGCAACATTGCTAACACCAGTCATCGTAAACAAGTCCAAGGAGGCATTGACATATATCATCTATTGAAGGCAAGGAAATCTAAAGAACAGGAAGGATTCATTAATTTGGAAATGTTGCCTCCCGAACTAAGCTTCACCATCTTGTCCTACTTGAATGCAACCGACCTCTGCTTAGCTTCATGCGTTTGGCAGGACCTCGCTAACGATGAACTTCTCTGGCAAGGGTAAGTTCAATCCACCATGTTTGATTCAGTATCTCTACATGTAGTCACTTAAGTGTTCTCTTTATAATAGATATATGTATTATGAAGTATTTCTTTTTACCCTGTACTTGTATTTAGAGTTGCTCTTTATTAAAACCTGGAAAGATAAAGATACAATTATTATGTCAAACTTGATATTGAGAGAAGGGCAGTATAAAAGAAATAATGACTTTGTAGTTAGAAGAGAGGTTATCAATTGAGATGTGTCAGTTTACTATAAATCAGAAATTGTCAGTTTATTTTAAAAATACAAGTTGCTAAGTGAGAATTTATAATACAAAACTTAGAGTGTTCACACCCGAGGTGTAGTTTGTGCTATGAAAAAAATAGGCATTCTTAAAAGTAGTAAATATTTCTCAAATCTTATTTCCCAGTTGGAATATGAGTGTGTGTTCACATATTAATATATTTCTTTTTATCAGAGGTGTTTGTTAGCATAAACTTTAACTGGTGAATATTTAATCTGCTTTTTTTCTAACCATTTCATCAATGATGTAGGTAAATATTAGAAAGCAAGGAAATAATCTACTTGTTGAACCGAATGCAGGTTATAGAAGTTTTAGCAGCTATTATTATACCAGCTTAAATTTAAGCTATACATCTAAAAACGTTTGGTGAATATAGTCTATTTTATGGATCATAAATTAATTCTTACATAGTATCAAATACTTGAGCTGTGAAAATATTACCAAAAACAGAATTATTATTGGTTTTCTAGCATTCTTTACCAAAGTTTACCTCATTATTTGAAAAAGGAACTTCATAATGATATAAAATATACCTAAAATCAAAAGTCTTTTTGAGACTTTAAATAATTTTTAAATGAAAATCTATTTGAGAGAATTAATGAATTATCTAAATAGGCAGTCTTTAGTGAAAATGTATTACCAACAATGACATTCCTCACTCAGGCTTCTTGATGTTACAGTTTTTATTATAAGTTCATTTCTCAACCTATAAATAGATAAAAGTCATCAGTATCATCTTATCAATATTGTCATCTTGTCATACTGAAGTTATTATGGCAGTGAGAGGAAATTCTATTAGTAATGCTTAAAATAGTTATTAAATTTTTAATAATTAATATAAGAGGAAATGAAAATACTTTAACTGGCTCATTTTATTTATAATCTTTTTTCTACATTTTAGTATTTTCAACAAACTTATATTCTTATATTTTAACTTTTTAAAAAAAGTTTATATCTGAGCTCATCTCAATAAACTCAACCAGAGCTTATTGGGATTTAAATATGGATTGTTCATTTCTGAAAGAAATGCATCCTTTTTGTTTACCACATATTTATACCTATTTTTATAATACTTTGCTTTTTTTTCTTACTGACAAGGTGCTTCTATTTTAAATTAAAGGCTAGCTTAGTTTTTATTTGAACTTTGCATATGTTGGATACTAACTAATGTTGAGAGATTCTGTTGCTTAGTAATAAAAGGCAAGAACTATGGGACTAGGTTAAAGAGGCTACTAAAATATTGATAATTTTCTAAACAAGTTACTAAATTTACTGGGTTTTTAAAATTTTTTCAATTTTTCAAATACAGTTAACATTCCATGTCATATCAGTTTCAAGTGTCCAGCATTATGTTAGACATTTATATAACAAAATCATCCCCCCAATAAATCTAGTAACCACCTGACAACATACATAGTTATTACATAGTTATTATTACAAATTATATATCTTCTTTGTGCTGTACTGAACTGTTTTAGAATCGATATTTCATTTGGTAATGATAATACAAGGATATAATTACCTATTAAGAAGATATTCTCAAATTAAATATTTTATCCACTATCATCACAATTTTTTATGTTATAGACTGAGACAGTAACTTTTCTTATTTTTCTATATATAATGTGTGTGAAAAGAAGTAAGTTTGAGCCCAAAATCAATAATGAATATTAGAAAGTGAAACCGCTTTCATGTTTATCTCTATAAGTAGGTATTTTTGAACACGCACAAAATGAGATTTTTGAGACAAAATATAATTTCAGTATTCTTTATGCTTCTGGAGTGTTGCATTTATATTTTATGATCTGTGATATATATCCAGAATTTCTAGGCATTGTAATAAGATAAAACATTAGCTTTCAAATAATAACCAGTAGCTAATGACTCTGTACTTAATTGGAAATAACTATCCCTGTCTGCAGACATAATGCATTTTGAGATATGAGCTGTTAGCATTTTAGGTTTCATAGAATTTTTAAACAATCATGTATCACCGTGATAGTAAAGAGCCAGTTCTTTGAACTGTACTTAGACGCTGCTATGCTTAATGTCACAGCTTTTGATGTATGTATTGAGTTATACATCGCAAACAATTTCTGTGTTTAGTTTGCCTGTTGTTAATATATACAGTTAAAAAAAAAAAAAGTTGTCCCCTTGCCCAGCAGTCTTTGACCCCCATTCAGTTTTATGTCACAATAGAGCACATAGTTTCCTTAATCCTTGGTTTAACTTCTCAGTTAAGATTGCAAGCTCTGGAGTTAGACTCTTTGGGTTCAAATCCTGCCTCTACACAAATTTGCTGGGTAACCTTGGGCAGCTTTTTTATCATATCTGTGTTTCTTGACTTGAAGCACCAACATCAGGATTGCTGTAAAGATTAAGCGAGTTTAATGCTGTTTCAATGCTGCAAATAGTGTCTGGCATTTCGTCAGCACCCAGTAAATGTTAGCTGTCATCATCATTGTTATCAGTTTATATTTAATTTCAGATAGTACTCACAAATATTATTAATCTTTGTAACTCACATTTATTAAGTGCTGGCAAAATTGCTAAATTGAAAGCATTTGTCTGTCATACTCTAGTACTAAACAAATTAAAATATATAAAATTAAACATTTTAAACTTTAGAGCTATAGAATCTAATTTTATATTATTTCATGTTATTTTGTTGTGTATTCACATTTATTTTGGGAAATGGTAATGTTTTCTTGTCTGATTTTATCTTGTTTTTCTAGGTTGTGTAAATCCACTTGGGGTCACTGTTCCATATACAATAAGAACCCACCTATAGGGTTTTCTTTTAGAAAATTGTATATGCAGCTGGATGAAGGCAGCCTCACCTTTAATGCTAACCCAGATGAGGTAAGTGAAGAACTTGAATATTTTTAACAGTTGAACTTTAATACTATCTTGCTGCAGCTTTCCAATATATGAAACTTGCAAGTAAAATAACAAGTCACTAAACATACCAATCCAATCACTGCAAAGCCCAGTATTTGAATTATTGCTATATGATAGTTATTCCCTTTTACTTTGTCATGTCATGTCCTTATCTTTCTACCTGCTTACTTTGTATGGCAGCTTATATGACACATATGCAGTCCTCTGCTGGACCTGATGGAGATATTACTACTTTATAAGAGCATTACCTATGTTCATCAAATTTTATCTGCAGCATTTTCTTCCCTTTTTATTGTTTGTATTTAGTAGTGATATTTATCAGATAATCATAGCAAAAGACATTGTTCTTATTTGTGACACATCAGAATGTAGCCTTCAAATAATGCCTTTAACAATCTAGTTCCATGTTGATATAGAAACTGCTTATAGATTCTGTTAGGAATTAAATAATTTTGTATTCATTATTTAATTCTCTTTTTTTTTGAAGACAATAAACAGACAAACAGAAAAAAGGGAGAGTGGTAGAAGAAAGAATAACTGCTGTAATTAATTTATTATTAATTTTTTCTTAATATATCTTGGAAAGGTTCAGATTTTCAAGTAGATGTTAAATATCTATTAGATTTATTCTTAAAAATCTAGTGGAAATTCTACAACATCAGAACTACTACTCTGGGTGTATAATTTTCTATGGAAAAATTTAACTGGCAGTTTATAATTTACATAATTTTCAAAACCCAATTCTTTTTTCCATTTGTTGTGGAGGTGTTAAGGACTTTTTAAATCATGCAGTAAAATATTTTTAAAAATATCTTAACTTTTGCTATGTTATAATTAGAGAAATTTTTCTCCCATGTAAAATATTTGAATATTAAACAAAAATACTGATTTTAAAAATATGCATTAATAATACAAGTGACATTATATTTTTAAAGTTAAATTTATTTTTCCTTGTTATACATGATTTCTTTCTTTGTTAATTTTTTTTCGTACATGAATGAAAAATAAAATAGTCCCCTGCAAATGTTTAACGATAACATACAAATTATCAGTTAAGTCTTAGCCCCACAAATATAACAAAGTATATATATTTTAAAGCCTGGTATAAATATTTAAATTAAGATATTTGTTCTCTCCTATCCCTACTGTTTAAAGGGTTTTTACTTCCAATGACTAAAAGACTGATATTTTCAATAAAAGTAGAATGATTTATAATAAGTTTAATTTCAAATTATATATTTGAAATCTATATGATTCTGATTTTTTTAGAAATTAATAACTTTTTGGAAGGCAAATGAATGGATAAACTATTATTAATTTAGGTTTTGTAACTTGTTACTTTATTGCAAATTTTTCCAGATGCCTTTATCATAAAATATACTTGTTTTTACTTTATTTTTTATCAAATCTGAGTTCTCTTCTAAATATATAGCAACTGTAAGCATGTCACCTTTTAGAGCTTGCACTATGGCATGTCTGCCCTGTACAAGAGATTCAGCTACACTTATCTGTTTGAAGAATGGCATGGTTACAGAGACTTTATTGTTCTTGTTTATTAGAATTAGACATTAATTGTTGCTAACAAGTTCATAGGACAGATTATATAATAAGATATATATTTTGCATCCGTCTGTTGAGTTAATTGAATGATGATTACCAGAGAAGAACCGAAGCAGAATAATACAGTGTTTTACTCAAGTACATAAGAATCAGGAAAGGCAGCTGTTACAAACCCCCATCTTATTATGCTTAGCTTATTAAGGCATATTGGCTCCTGTCATGAATTATACTGATGTAGAGTAAAACTGTCATCTTCAATTTATATCATTTGCAAATACTACATTCTAAGGAAAATTTAACTTGGTAAGTACTGCGTTATAGATTTACCAAGTCAGAAAAGTTGGATGTAACTGCTGAGATTGATTATGGTAAGTGGTCATTTCTTGCTAAAGGAGTACCAATTATTTAAACAAATTATAAAACCATTCATTTTATGCAAAGATCAAAATACAGATAAGCCCTCATATACTAGAATATGATATGGCTCGTTTGAAATGTCTAAATTAGAAAAGCTGGATGTGAAAATATGTTTCCATCTTTGCATCTACATATGTCAGACTATACGGTTCTTGTTATACCTCCTCTAGAATATTTGGAGAGGGGGCAGAGAAAAGAGGTAAAATTAAAGTCCTCTTTTTATGTAGCAAAATTTTTAAAATTTTTAAGTCAAATGTTTGCTAAGGTAGGGGATTGAAGTTATTAAAATAAGATTTTTAGATCTTCAGAATTTTATACCCATCCTACCTCCCATTGTTATTGAGAGTTGGCTGTATTTTCTTTTTCTTCCCCCGCTGGCCTGATTTAAAGATACCCTGGAGCTTCCCAGAAGTATTGAATTCACTGTTCTGAAAAGGGCACATGGTGCTGCCAAGAGGCATAGAGCTGAACCATTCACAGAATTCTGACTCTGTGCTTTTATGAACATCGCTAACTTAGGAGGTGTCACCTAACAGCAGGATAGAATACTGCCTTTACCGAATGCACTTAGGATATGCAGGCAAAGAAGGATATTGAAATACATTTATAGATGCAGAGAAATAAGGGGAAATACTTTAATAACTATATTCTATACTTTCTTTTATTGACTAATATAAATAATCAATATCAATTTGGTTGTTTATCTAAGTCAGGCCTTCAAAGTTGAAATTGTGTAATTTAAAAAGATAGCTTAATAGATATTTTTATGTAGAACTTCTCTGTATGAGTCATACTTTAGCCATAGATTGACTCTTGCCATGGTTTTTGAGTGCTAGAAATCAGTAAGTATTTTTTGGAGGTTGATTTGTTTTTTCTCTCCTCACTGGAGCACTGTCATCAGATGTATTATTTTGGGTTAATTTAAGCCTGAGAAGTAAATTAGTTTTGATGACATGTTTAAATATAAGTGGTGTTTATTCTAAGTACCTGAGATTTATATAATTGTTCATTTTTGTAAAAAGTCTACTTTTCCGTAATTTCTAGTTCTGTACTTAACATTTGATAGCAAGCATCATTAAAATATTATAAAAATAAGAATACTTACAGCCACAGGGAACAAGATTCTCCAAAGGACATCGTTCATGTCACGGATATGGGTAACCAAACTTCACAGCAACTGCTGGCAGTGGCTCATGGGGTGGGGGAGAACATCTGCGCAGTTTGTGGTACGATTATCTAGCACGCTGTTGTTATATGCATGACATTGTGATTTCAGCTGTATGTAAAGTCTTGATCTTGTGCATGAGCTTGTGTACTTTGTGGCAGGTGACCACATTCTAGTAAAGGAATGTGCTAAAAACCATCCGTTTACATTAGGCTGTATTTCCCCTGCATGTACAAGTTACGCGTGTTGTTTTTATTCCAGTAGCAGTATTATAATAAAGTAATTTGACTTATCCAGTAAACTATATTTCTTGTGCTCCATTTAGTATTAAAAATTTTCTTGACATAGTTATTTTTAAATTTAGTCTGGAAAATTGATAGCGAACATGGTTTAACTTTATTATAGGCTTATTTTTGTGTAAATATGTGTTTTTTTTAAGTTTTTAAAAATAATCTTGGGGGTCAGGTAAAATAAGTCTTTATTTTTAACTTCATCAGCACATTTTTCCTTTGTTCATATAAAAAGACCCACATGCATACAATTTTGTGTATTTTTTTAGGTTAATCTGGGATAGATTCTGTTATGATAAATAATTTAAATTTGACCTGTGTACATGTTTTAGATGAAAATGCATAAAGCAAATTATTTTCAAGATAACATTCTTTTTGTTGTTAGACCAGCTAAAATATAAACAGGAAAATTGTAGTTCTCCATTATAGAAAGGAACTCAGGAGTTTATATGCAATTCTTATGAATAATATCTCAGATATTAAAGCTTACTGACTTTTTGCTCTAACATATAGCAGCAAAATGTTCATTACTATTACTTCATAGCATAGCAACATTGATGAAAAGTAACTTTTATTTTATTGCTAGAGATAGAAAACTCTGGTATCATCAGGATTTACAGATAAGCATTTCCCAAAATGTATTCTTTGAAATAATTATTCCATAGTATAATGAACATAGTCAAAGGAGTTCCCGAGTCTAATAAATTCTATCACAATAGATATGGTTAGTTGGCTTATTTACAGAAGAACTTTTTAAACCCTTTAATACATTGATGCACATCATGGGTACATAAGAGGGTGTTGTTGCATAATATTCCAAGTTTATATCACATAGTGTCTTTTTGGGGCGGGGGGCGGGTGAGTTTAAAGTAATAGTCCAGGTAACATATTCTCAAATGTGCTATTACAGATTATCTGTAATCTTACTATGTGTAAATAATATGTGTTCCTAAATGGAAAGACACCTAGATTGAATGATTGAAATATCATGTAGTTCAATGACAGCTATCTGAATTTTATTTTGTCTGTAGTCTTATTTCAATATCCTTCTTTCAACAAGTCTATGGATCAATAATTATGTGTTCTTTTTCCTTTGGTCTGATAGTTTCTCGTTTTTGTTTTTGTAATTAATATTGATAGTTGAATCTTGACAAACTGAAAGGTTTATTTGTGGTCTATATTTTGATTGTCATCTAAATTTTTAAATAAAGTGTTAGTTTGGAAAATAAGGGTAGAACAACAAATCTGATGGCAATATTGAATTCAAATAACTGCCTATAGATGTCAGTGTACATATCAATGTCAACTAATTTGGAACAGACTAGTCATCATCATGTCCGTGGTAATTCATTCCCTACATGAACTTTATTAAATATGCTCAACTCAGGGGTATTTCCAGTGAAGGTTGACAGGCCACCAAAATGATTTTTAGTTTGGCAGATGTACTGCCTTTCAAGGTTTTATCCTTACTTCTCTAGGTCTAGAAATTTGACTTTATATTTCCATTGAAAGTAGATCAGTCTCTCAGGAATAAAGTTATTTTATAGTTGTAGATCCTAAGTCACATTGACAGTAAATGGGTATACTCTGAACAGTGCCTGATAGCATAAAGGAAGGTGAACTAAATTCCTAAATTCTTAGCTTATGTTGCAAACTAAAATATATCTAGGAATAATTAGGTCCGCAGTGCCCTTCACTTTGATGCTTAACTTAGCCAGTACCACATTTTATGATCTGCCACCAACAGTCCCCACTCATCCTTGTGTGTATCAGCAATGGTTTTTTGGCTTGAAGGAGCAAAGAACCTAACTAATAAGGGCTTAAACCATATACCTTTATTTACTTCAAATGGCACCTAGAGGTGAGTATTCCAGAGGTATTTCAGTGATACAGTGATCTCATCATGGACCCTCACTGTGTTGACTTTCACCTGTCCTGATAACAAAATGGCTACCACTGCTCATAATATTACATTCTTATGTGAAAGTACCCTCAGCACAAAGAGGGCAAAGAAAAACTCAAATTCCTCATGCTTGTTAGAGAGAGAGTTCTTTTTTAAGCCTTCAGTTCACTTGTGCTCATTTCTTATGAACGTAACTAAATTAAATGAGCAACCCTAGACCGATAGAGAACAGAATAAAAAAGATTAATGAAAGAATAAACTTAACATGATTTAATAACTGTGGCAGAGATGCTAGAAACAATGAAAACAGTGAAATGGCCTTTGCATAGGCATTCAGGCATCTACAACACTTTTTACTAGTGAACCACTTTCAGAATTTATGGTTCTGCTCCTCTTATTTCTGGGCTCTGCTGGTTTGGAGGCCTTAATACCCAAAGGGGGAATATTGACAGCAGAGGCACAATGATTTAAAATGGTTGCTAAGACCACCTCTTGCTATTTTAGGTCCTCTTGCCATAGAACAAACAGACTGAAACCAGTCAAAAAAGAGGGTAAGAGGATTGGTGATTATGCTGTTGCTGCTGTGATTAAACCTAATTACCAGAAGGAAATTGTTATTGCCACAAAGTGGGAAAAATGGAAGGATATACGTAGAACTCCGAAGACGTCTTAAGAGTTCCTTCTAATACCACCGTATCCTATGGTAAAAGTAATTTCTAAAAAAAAAAAAAAAATCACAGAAGCCCTATATAGGCAGCTTTTAAATCCCATTCCTGAGAATCCTCACTATAAACCAGCTGAGAGACTGGTTCCATTCCCAGCCTCAAGAGTTGAATATAGATTTTTCAAACTAATCATGTTAATTCTATTCCCCTTGGCTCCCGTGACATCCATGTAATCCTGTTCTGACCTGTGAGATTGGAGTAGATTGTGTAGAGAATGATTCTTTAGGTTTTAAAATGAAACAAAGAGAAGTAGTATTGTGTGTGTGTGTGTGTGTGTGTGTGTGTGTGTGTGTGTGTGTGTGTGTGTGTGTACACACGCATGTACATACACGCTTCTGGGAATTGGTTTATTAGGATATAATGACAGAAATACCTGCAGCCATGAGGGTGTTAACAACATACTGAGAATAGCACATTGGAAAGAAAGAATTGGGTCCATGATGTCATGTGTGAGCCTAACAACCCTGGAGCCATATTAGTTTGGAACTTCTTGTTGTACAGGTAATAAGTCTCTTTACCTTTTTTTAGATTGAGGTTTCTGTTTGCAGTCAAAAATATCCTTATGCTGCTGCTACTTCATCATCATCATCATCATCATCATCATCATTACTGCTATTACTCAAACTCCTAGGAGTTTGATATGTAACCCTGAACACATTATTTTTATAAAAATAAACATTGCTATTTCTCATTAGCAAGTTAATTAATTTTATCTCCAGATTTGCTGACAAGAATTTTATCAGTGCAAAAGGAACTAGTTGACAATGAGAGGAGTCTCTCACAAAATATAGCTTCTCCTTTATTAGAATTATTTACTCAAAAGAGCTACAGTGTCCAATGTCATTGGCAAAGTACCTTTTCCTCCATTAGCATTAGAATCCAAGTGCAAAACTATGCCTCTCAGACACTAAATACTATATCTAGACAAGCTAATACCTTTAACCTGGTTACAACTGGTCAAATCATACTAAACTGGAGGCCTTTTACTTTTTTGAGGGCAACATGATGTGTGTGTGGGTGTGTATGTGTGTATACATCTGTTTACTTTTTAATCCAATCCATCATGTGTTGATTTTATGGTTAAGAAGGCAACTTTATCCTGTGTCTATTAAGATAAAGATTTATCTATTTAACTTTATTTAACACTGCCACCATCTCACCCCCTCTACTCTCCAAGAGTAGTTCTAGCATACAATACAATTTAGAATCAGTCCACAGAAGGACATTTGTAGGCTCGGAGTAAGCCATTTGGAAACTTCAATTATAATCAATTTCTCTGGCCCTTTTCTAGTCTTAGTCTAATTTAAAAAGAGATTCAGGCCTAGAGTATTTCATAGTTATTCATCAGTCAAACCACCTATTGGATTTTACATTTGTTTTCCTCAGTATGCTATGGAAAATATTAATTTATTACCTCATATAGTGTGAACTGTCTGGGGTAAAAATAAACTGAAATTAGTGGGCAATGTATTGATCTAGAACTTTGAACTAGAGGAAAGAATAAAATTAGAATATTTTAATTAAAATATTTTAGCACATAACAGTCAAACTACAGATTTAAAACTATGAAATGCTAAAATGAGCAAGATTTTTTTTCCTTCTTTGTTTGAATTTTGTTGCCAATTTAGATTAATGTACTTAGAAACTTTGTAATATTGTATTAATATTTTAAGTACATTTCAAAGAAAAGTCTATTTACTTTTTATTTCCTTATCATACCCTATCTGACCACCTTGATACCTCTAAAATGTTCTTCCTTATCTTATGTGATCACAGTTTCAATGAAACTTGGCATTACTTTCTAAACTTAAGTTCTCAGCTTTAATGTCCAAGGTAGTCATCTCTCCTACATGTCTTTCCTGAACCTTGCAGTTGCTACTACCACCATCACAGTAGATATCACTCCAAAATGTGTTTTTTCAGAAATCCAAAAGACAGTATTTTCTCAGTTCTTATATATCAATTTTATAGCACCCATCAATTTAAATGTAGCTTTTATATATGGGAGTATGCAGGAAACTACATTAAATGCAAAATTTTTAATCATTTATCCATAAGATATATAATTTTCCTCTTTCTTATCATGATTTTACAGGTGCCTTCTTTATAATCAGTCTTAAGATCTTTGTAAAGCAATTTTAGCCATTTAGTAGTTAAATCTGTCATCATGATGCCATATTGATTTTTATTATTTGAACTGGTGACTCCAGCCTTTGAGAGTTTATAATTTAAGGCATTTCTCAGTGTACTGGAGTTTTGGTTCAACTCTTGGATTTTTGTTGTTGTTGTTGTTATGTTTTTTCCCCCCTTAGTTGAATTATATAATTCTTAAAAGTTTACAGCTGCTCTGGAAAGTCAGCTAGAAGCTTTATACAGAAAACTCTTCAATAAATATTTATTTAAGTATCTCTTCACTTACTAGTTATATGACTTTGACCATGGGAAAATTATTTAAACTCTCTGTTCTTCAGTTTTCCCAACTGTAAAATGGAGAAATAATATTAACATGTCATTAGAATGTTCTGAAGATTAAATTAAATAATATATGTTTAGTGCTTCTAAGTGCTTAGTGCTTCTAAGTGCTCACCAAAATGTAGCTTTAAATTTATGCTGGACGTACAATTACAATAATTTGTACTACCAAGAGCCAGGCACGGCTCTAGATTCGAGCGTTCTTCTTCTCCTGGAACTTTTGGGTTCTAGTAGATAAGTATTTGACACCTGAGTAATGATTCTTCATGAAGTAGATATTGTCACAACAACATCTCCTAGGTTTAGATGGTGATGTTCTTTGCCTTTCATTTTATTTCCAGGCATGCAATGAGCAATCTTTTGCATGAACAGTAACTCTTTGTTTCAGCGGTGCTTAGTTTAATCTTTTTGAGGACATTTTAAGCAATAATTAGGGGTCCAAAATTATGTCTCAATTAAACATGTGTCTTGGCTGAAATGGTGGTAGGATGGACAGATAGTTTAATTACATGACTAAGTATACACATGTGCTGGCAGTGAAATTACCATTTAAATCTAAATTTGCTTCTCTGTTTGTTTACTATTAAGATTTGGGTTTCTTTTAAGTGTTTATTTTTAAATCGTTTTAGAGCTATTGAAATATGTTTATGAGTGTACATATTAGAATCTGGGTAATATGATAAAACTTTATCCAAGTGTAGTTAGTTATTGAAATAGTTATACACACACTCATATTGCAGATGCAGTGTCTGTATGTGATTTTTACAAAGCAGTAATTTTATATTAACTAACATTGATGTTCAAATGTGTCATTTTCTCATAAATTTGAATTGTTACTAATAATACCTTAACCTAATAGATTATTATCTCCATATTTTGATTTAAATGGTTTCTTTTTATAATTTACAAACATATTAGAGAAAGAAGGGATTCTTTCAAGAAGCTTACCCCAGCTACCAGCAACTTTGTCAATAATAGTTACAATAATGATTGCTATATTTAATTATTAGTAGTAATTTGTCAATTAGGAAATAATTTTATATTCATCATTGTTCTATCCCAGTTATAGGTGTGCCTCTTTTAGGGACTATTAAAACTCACAGATGTATCTCTTTTTCTGTTTGAGACTATTAGAACTAATTAATAGGCACTTTTATTGTTATATAAAACCTTAGATACTATGGTTCATGTTATTTTGTCTAATGTCATTGTTTTCTCTCCCATGAAAAATAAGTAGAAAGATTTCTTCTACAACTGTCTTTCATTTTCCCTGAACTCTGTTAGAGGGGATGTTTCACTTTTATCTTTGCTTTGAGCTATCTCTCTTTTATATGAGATTTCTTATTGACATTTTCTAGCTACAAATAATTTAGGGTTTATGTGACTGTTCTCAGCAATTTCTGAGCATTGTACATTTAATGTACTGAAATATCCTTTGTAAATTGTTCTTGGAAGCAGGAATCTTTGTCACTTCAAACAAGATACATAAACATACTGATATTATTCCATATTTCATACTCAAAACTGAACAGTATGACTCTTCACTGTCTTCCAGATAATATGTGGTGTTCTGACCAATATCAGTAACTATATCAGAGGGAACTGGATACAGGATATTGGCATCTACTCTTCTCTCTTTTTAAAATTATTTTATTTTCAAATTTATTAGGGTGATAGTAGTTAATAAAATCATATCATTTTCAAGTGTACAATTCAATAATACATATGTATAATGCATTGTGTGTTCACTACCTAAAGTTAAATTTTCTTCCATCAGCATATATTTGAGCCCCTTTACCTTTATCTACCTCCCCCCACTTTCTCTCTCACATAAATATGGACAGTGGGTACTCTCCATTCTTCCTAGGGAAGAGAGAAGACCTAAACTTGTAATTCACATTTCAGAATGACATTAAAATTATCTTCACATTTCTTTCCCAATTTTCATAGTCCTCTTTCCTCTGGATTATAAGTTAACACAGAGCCTTCCAGTGAATAGCCTAGTTATGGGCACCTCAATAAGAGGAAAACATTACTTATTACCCTTATAAAATAATCTTTCTACATATGACAACTTTAAAAACTTGTGCATAGTTTTTACTGCCATCTTTGAATCTAATGATTAGATTGGGAATAACAATTATAGTATATATGACTAGCTTAAATTATGATGAATAAAAGCATTGTGTGACATTACTGAAGTACGTGCTAAGATCAGTGTTACACTACGAGAATGCATGGAATCTTAAAGAAGGAAGAAAACATCATAAAAGCTAGTGGGCAGAATGAAATGAGATGACAGGATAAAAAAAAATAGATACCTAGTCTTATACTTGCCCATTTTTAAATCTTCTGCATTTATTTCACTTCAACTAAAAAGCAAGGTATTAATTTTTATTTGCAGAATACATGTCCCTAGATGAATTTTACCTATTAGAATTCTATGCACTTTTTTCCTTAACTAGAGAGCACATATTCTATGATTAAATAGGGAGAATGAGAATTACTGGACTGAATAAAAATTAATAGGTATTACATTTTTCTTAGCAATTCTGAAAGCACTATAAAAAAGAAGAAATAGTATCAAATGTTATATTAACAATTAATACTGTTATTTTTAAATATGATAATGGATGGCAATACTTTCAGATGACCTATAGAAGGTTCTCCTCTGATGTGTTAATTATTTATTAGAAATTATTAAGAAAGTAAAAGTTTTTACCACATTTTATCTTCTAATTTTTACATTACTTGTGGTGTGAAAATTTTAATTGTTCATTTCACTGTGGTTAAAATGTGTACTTGAATATTAATATAATATCTATTGAAAAATTAGAAATATAAATTGAACTGCTTTTTTATAAATATTATTAAAATTTAAGGATTATTTTAAAAATCTTCAAATTTTCTTTTAATTATATTCAGTGTCCAGTTTATATAGTACTAAGGACAGGTTTATTGCCTGAAAGTAGTTGGCACAGTACCAGCTTTTTACATTGTATGCAATGGCAAATTTGAACAAAACTACGTAAATCAAAATGTTTATTAAATTTATTTTCTAAGCTGTTCTTTAGGAAAAGAAATTAAGGTACAGTTTTGTTTTATTAGTGATTTTGTAAGTACGTCACAGTTTTGCTTTATTAATGATTTCTTCTTTTAACCAGCTATTACACAATGTTTCTGCCAAGTGCCTGTGCCAATAGCCAGTACTTTGAGTCCAACAGTCAGTACTTTTTTATTTAATTAATACTTTAAATTTTTTTTTAGACTACTTTTAGGTTCACAGTGAAAATTAGTACTTTTTCATTTGGCTTTGCATGTCTAGTTTTCTAGAGTTCACTCTGTTCCCAAATTTATATATTTTTGGTTCCAATCCTATATGTGGCAGATTTTGCTTTTGAAACACACTGTGGCTAATACTGATTTGATTTTTTAAAAATAGGTTTTGTTAAAAGAGGAGAGAAAACATGGGTATTTATGTAATAGAAGAAAACAAAGTAGTGTATCTTAACATGAATTATGTGTAAAGAGCCATTCTTACAGTAATAAGTAAATGGAGAGATACATTATATATAGGTGACTAAGGTCATCTTTTTCTTTATTCTAAATTTCTTTTTAATATTGGTTTTAGCTATTTGTTTATGTTTTCTTGAATTATTTGTGTTTGCCACCACAACAAATTGCATCAAAATAGCTCATCCCTCTTAATTTGACCATATAAGTCTTGGTGTTATCTGTATAACAAATTTTGTGGCATACTCTGTGGAGACTGCGTTACAAAATTTCTTGACTTCTTTTTCTTGATTTACTGAATATATCTGATGTATTAAAGAAAACCTTAACGTGAAACAGGATGAATTCATATTAACTTTACCGGGGCGCTCAATGCTGCTTGGCTCTCCTTTTATTATTTCTCATGGATTCCTTGTTCTATCCTGCAACGTTGTTGATAGAAATCTTTACCATTTTGCTTGAGGATTCAAATAAGATATTTTTCAACTCTCTAGATGGTTTGTCCCCCCTAAGAATAAAACCAGCATTCACTCTTTCTACTTTTATCAGTTTCCTAATACACCTGTCTCTGGACCAGTAGTGCCATCCTGTCTTCTACGCTTAGAAAGCACTATAAACTCACCTGTATTTTCAGTCCTTTTCTTTGCCCTGCTTTACCTTGCTGCTCCCATTATCTCCTCTTTCTCTCTTTTTCTCTCTCCAGTGATGCTCTTTTGTTTTCTGACCTGACAAAGGTCAAAATTATCTTGGAAAATTTTTATTTTACCTTTTGCCCTTTAATCTTGTCATTTTTTTTTCCTCTTTGGTACTAATACATATTTCAGTGGAGTAGTCTAAACTCAGTTTCCTTACCTTGAGCTCCTTCCTTTCTACTTGGATTTAAGAATCCCTACTACTCCCCACTACCTCTTGAAAGTCCCTATTTTCTTTTCTCTCAATTACTAGATTCAGTGCCCTCCTTTCCCATCCTTTTGTCTCCTTGAGCTATCTAAAAGATAAAGGAAACTAGCCATGTTACATACTAGGCACTTCATGTCTTCACAATAGCCTTCTAAAATTTTACTGATTAGGAAACCAAGGCTTAAAAAGTTGGGCAAATTGTTTGTGCTCAGATAATTTTTAGGTGGCAGAGCCATGATTTGCTCCCTTTTCTGAAAATTATGCTCCTTCAACTATAATATGCAATTGCATTGTATACTTTTTTTCTAATTTCAGAGGCTCTTAGCCTCTGGGGGCTTCTGTCTCTGCCTCTTCATTACCTGCTCCTTCACTGATTTCTTATTCAAGGTCCTTAATCTGTACCTTCAACTCTCACTTTTTTCTCGATATCTTATTACATTGCCAACTGCCTGCTTTTCCTTTCTAGTTGTATCTATCATCACCTGAAATTAAACATTTGTAAGATCAACACACTACTGTTTCCTTCAAATCAACACCCCCTATAACCTGTGTTTTTTTTCTATCAATCATTTTTTTCTGTCATTTATTTCTTTCCGCTTCTAAGCCAGAAGCATCAGCTATCTTTGTCTTTCACTTTGACTGTCCCTTGGCTTGATAGCCAGAATATTAACAGCTGCTCTTCTCACTTTCATAAATGTAGCATATGAAAGTTTTTTCATGTTTTTAGAATAGATTATTTCCTTTGCCTCTCTCCTGCTTTTCCATATGTCAAGCCTGGACAAGTTAGGTTAGATATCAAATTCTCAAAATATGTATTCTATAAAAGAGAGAATGACCAACAGTATACTTTTATGATGTTCACATGAGGCAAATACCAATGTTAATTTATAACTAAAGAGCATCAAATGATATTAACATGGCATATATCATAACTAGAGATTTACATATTAATTAATGGATCATAGTAGTGGTTTATATTTTATATAATTTTTAAAAGTAGATTAGAATTAGTTTTTATCTTACATTTTGATTTATAAGAAGGTATGAATAATGAACTATTAAATAATATTTAATTGACACTCCTTTGTTTTTGATTCACCTGGATTAAAATTAAGCACTGGAAATACTTCTGATATACGGTTATTCTTTTAAATGCAGGAATTTTAGAAAAAATCAAACCCAACTTAATTTTTGCTGAGTAGATCAATTAAATATACAGTCAACTCTCGATTATTCAAACTAATGGAGGAAAGGATGGAACAAGCATTCCTATATCTCTAGTTCCTGCCCCCTCAGGCAATTGCTGAGAGCCTCATTCCAAACAAATTCTTTGGCTTTCCATCTTGATCATGTTACATGCTCTAGCCTTGTATCCAAGAAAGTCTCATATCACATTCTATTCTTCTTTTATATACATTTTTTTTAAAAGCAGTGCTTTAGGATTGTTTTTTTTTTTTTTTTTTTACTATTAAAATACACATGAGAATTTGATAGCATTGCTTAATAGGATGTTATCTTGGTGGCTCATACAATTAGTTTTATATAAAAAAATCTTATCTTTGAGTTACAATTTACAGATAATTATAACCTTTCAAAAGCATTACTTCATAGTACCAAGCTATTTTATACCTTTTTAATATAAAAATTTTATGAAAGAGTTTTAAGGGTCTTTTATAAAAATTCTTACACATTTTGTATTCTTAATGTATGCAATATTTCTGAGTACTATGTAAGTGTTTGTAAAGGGAAGAAATGCTGAAGGAATTTATGTGTGAAAACAGTATGCCGGGTGTATATAATACGTCATTTTCTCTACCAATTAACTGCACACAGTGTGCTATTATCCAGACATAAGCATTCATAGGAATGCATTTATCTGGATAACTGTGAGTTGAAATAAACACACCTGCCTTTTATTTCAATAAAAGCACATTCAAATCCACATAAGGCAGTTATTTGAATGTGCCCTCTATATACTTGAAAGAACATTGGTTTCAGCGTTTGATTTTTTTGTTGATGTTTTGTTGTTGTTGATTTAAATCTAAAGTAGGTATAAACTAATGCTTCTCTGGAAAACTTTGCATGCAGAGAAAAGGAAATTCAAAGATAAATCCTATGAAGAACATTGAAATTGTTTTGTGTTCTGTTTTGCCTTAGTGTGTATTGGAGCTAAATTTTTGTAGAATATGGCAGTGCTTAAAGCCAAAGTGTGTACAACCCATAAACTGGCCTGGAATTATGCCCACTTTAAGTTAAATAATTATTTTTCTTTTCAGAATAAAGTTCTTAGTCTTTCACTTGAAGAATCTTATTTTCTTAAGAACATAATTCCTTGAAAAGTGGATTAGATTGTGTATCTGAGCTTTAAGAAATCATATTTTCTGTCAGGCGGAAGAAGTGTTTGTTATAAAGCTTATTTTAAAGTCTATGTGGTAGTTTCTCCCTCCTCTCTTCACCTCTCCCCTTCCCTGCCCACCCCTGCTCCCCGCCGGTCCTCCATTAGGTTATATTTCTGTATAGTTAGTTTTAACTAACATGAGTCAGTAAATTGAATTGTGATTTCTTTAGGAATCTTAACTTTGAATTTCCTACTTTTCATTGCATGTAAACGATCAACCACAAATAATAGTTTCAGTTTGAGTTCTAGCTTGTATTTTGCATGTTAAAGCTATAAAGAGTCTGTTAATGCTAGAAAGAATATACGGCTATTGTTCAGCTATTGCCTAATTGTTAATTTTATAAATAAAGACTAATTTGATTTA
Source organism: Macroglossus sobrinus (assembly GCA_004027375.1). Lineage (NCBI taxonomy): Eukaryota > Metazoa > Chordata > Mammalia > Chiroptera > Pteropodidae > Macroglossus > Macroglossus sobrinus. Next base: position 126,062 of record PVKZ01001888.1, read on the forward strand.
TGAGATTTGTCTTTCTGCCTTAGGGAGTGAACTACTTTATGTCCAAGGGTATCCTAGATGATTCACCAAAGGAAATAGCAAAGTTTATCTTCTGTACAAGAACACTAAATTGGAAAAAATTAAGAATCTATCTTGATGAAAGGTAAAAATAATTAAAGTTTTCATCAGAAATGAATTAAGTAATGCTTTAACAAATTAAGTTTTACTTTAAAAACTATACTACATAGCACTTATCTAGTTGCAAAATTAAATAAAGATAGGGAAAGGAGTCCTGTATTTTACAAGTCATTTCTTTTGGGAGCTTTAACTTTCTGATAAGGAAGTTCCCATAGTAAAAGTAAAAAAAGGTCACATACACACAATGGAAGCACAACATGTTTGTAAAAACAAATCAAAACTAAATCTTTCTGAGGAGGTTGAAGCCCTTTTTTTTAATAAGTAAGCATAAAATCTAAGTGTTTAGGTAATTAAAAGTCAGAATTCAGAAATTTTCCATGTAAAAATCAAATAGACAAATTGTAATCATAAACTTACAAGTCCTAGAGATATGACATGTGTATATTTGCATGTAGACACTATACAAAAATATTATGTACAGCTTTCAAAATCCTGAAAATGTATCATATAATAGTATGTTTTATACATATAGAAATGATGCCTAGTATGCAATTTTAACTCAATAGTCATTCATTTGTACTTTTAATTATGGTTATCAATGGACGTAAATATATTGGAACAGCATTTTGATGTGACATTACTGAACTACCATTTTTAAAATTATAGATTTCATATTAATCTAATGAATGACTCAAAAATGTGTTTGCCTTTTTTATTGGAATTTTCAGTCTTTTTAATTTCTCAAGATTTTTCAACAGCAATCTGTATTCACTATATTCTAGAAACTTTGCTAGAGAGTAGGAGTATGCAGTTGATTAAAATACAATCCCTGTCTTTGAGAAGTTTATAGCCCAGCATACTGGTCTTTCAGCATACTGGTCTTTGAAAGAAGTCTCTTGCATAAAGATAGTTTAATTAATGCTTTTTTAAAAAAAATTCTGTATCTTTTAATGAGGAAAGGCTTCCCATAGTGGTACAAAGCCAGAAACCATAAATAAAAATGTGAATGTATTTACATAAAACAAAGATTTTTCTTCCTGTATTTTAAAAATTTATGTATTTTAATTAGTTTATCTTTAAATGCTGGGTACCTAGGGATCAGCAGTTTTTCTGTAAAGAACCAGATCTTTTTGTAAATATTTTAGTCTTTACAAGCCATATGATCTCTATCGCAGCTATTTACAACTCTGCCATTATGTCATTAAAGCAGACATAGTACATACAAAAATGAGCATGGCTATGTTCTAATAAAACTTTATTTACAAAAACAGGCAGTGGGCCACATTTGGTCCACTAGCTGTAATTTACCTATTCCTGACATAAGCAATTGGTAGACATTAAAGATTATAATCATACAATCATGGTTTAGTTTAGTAAGGATTGAAGCATTTATAACGAAGTCATATTTGTTAGAATGCTATTGAGAAAAATATACACACATATATATGCACAAATATTTATATAATTATAAATAACCTACATGTTTATCACGAGAATTATTACATTCATAAGATGGGAAACTGTGGCGCCATTAAAAGAAATAATGTTAAATCTCTGTGTAAAGACATGGAAAGCTGTTCACAATAAACTATGTGAAATAAACAAAAGAAAATTCTAGAACATTATATAGTATATGTAGACATTTTTAAAAGTCTGCATAAACAGCTGTTACCTCTTGTGGATTGATTTAGAAGTTGAAGATTCTCTTTATTTTCATAATTTAAAAAAATAAAGAATTCTGTGGCTTATTAGGATTTAGCCAAGACATTTGAAAAGAAGCTGTCTTTTTTAATACTGAAAAATTCATTTTTCATTTTATAATTAAAATTACTAGTTTCATTTTGTTTTGTTAATCATAAAATATTTTTGAATTATTTAATTTCTTAAATAATCATATTTAGATTTTTTTTATTTTAAGAATTATATACATATATTTTATAGGATTAACTGATCTGGTAATCAATAATAAAGTATTTTCATTCAAAAACATGACAATTAATAGAGAAAAGTTAACTAAAGCTGTGTCTTTTTCTTTTTCTAATAGGAGAGATGTCTTGGATGACCTTGTAACACTGCATAATTTTAGAAATCAATTCTTACCCAATGCACTGAGAGAATTTTTTCGTCATATCCACGCCCCCGAAGAGCGTGGGGAATATCTTGAAACTCTTATAACAAAGTTCTCACATAGATTCTGTGCTTGTAACCCTGACTTAATGAGAGAACTTGGCCTTAGTCCTGGTAAGAACATATATAGACAGTGAATTCCTTCCTTCCTTCTCTCACTTACTACTCCAGGTAGTAGTTTATGAGGCATTTTTCTCACCATAGGGAAAAAATTACAAATACGTATTTTATTGCTCGTAGTGATGACTACTTTAGTTTGTCATAGCTATCATTTATATATAGTAAATATACTGTTTAAGAAGAAAGACAGCTAAAAAAATTATTTAAAATTATTGTTTGAGCATTGGATATTTTTACTAGTCTAACTAAAAATTTGAGAAATTTTTAAAGCTTTTAGTAATCCACATATTACATAGGTAACACCTAGAATTTTTCTAAAATGTGTTTTTAATATAACTAATGTACATTGTTTGTGAATGTCTTTATGCATATGTGTAATATAGCCTGTTACATATTTTTTCATGTGATATAGCTTTATCTCTTCATATAAAAAATTTGATAAGATAATCTCTGCTTATTTTACTAAGCAGAGATTACAGAACATTTACCTATCATTCAAAATTTGCTGAGCATGCCTTTACAAAACATAATGTTTCATTATCTTTATCAAGACTTCAGGATTCTGAAATATAAACACCATAGTAGTAGCAAGCACTTGTAGTAAGTAGTAGTAGCAAGTATCATGAGGTTTGTTACTATTTTAATAGTTAACATTGACTATTGCCCTGAGTATATATATAAAGAACAAATCTTTTTGTTGCATAGTACTAAACTTTAGCAATCTTTTCCCAAAAGATTTACTTTGGAGATTAATATATAAATCTCATAGATCTTTAAAATACGTATCTCAAATAATACTAATTTAATAATTTTATAAGTAGTTTACATTTTATTTTCTAGTACCAAGTTAATACATTTTCTTGTCATTAAAGATGCTTTCCAATTAAATTAGGGTTTTTTAAAATCATATGTAAATAAATGTGTCTTTTTAATGGGAAGATAAGTATATTGACAGTACAAATGTATTTTATGGGTAGCTGAATGGGAATATTACGTTTAAAGCAAGACTAAAATAAAGCCAATTATGAAATTTTAAAATCTAGAGTGAATTTTCACTATAAACTCCTGAACTATTCTAAAGTTCTTTTGAAATGCTCGCTGAATTGGTGTTCAGTTAGGATGATCAGCCATCCCCGTTTGCCTAGAACTAAGTTTCCCACAACACAGGACTGTCAGTGCTAAAACTGGGAAAAGCCCAGGCAAACTGGGATGACTTGATCATCCTGTGTTTAATTATGATTTAATCTTCATCCCTTAAAATTATGAACATTTTTGCATTGTATAATGCATTTGGACGACATTTTGAAGTGTTTCTTTTCCCTTCCAGATGCTGTCTATGTACTGTGCTACTCTTTGATTCTACTTTCCATTGACCTCACTAGCCCTCATGTGAAGAATAAAATGTCAAAACGAGAATTTATTCGAAATACCCGTCGCGCTGCTCAAAACATTAGTGAAGATTTTGTAGGACACCTTTATGACAACATCTACCTTATTGGCCATGTGGCTGCGTAAAAGCACAATTGTTAGGACTTCAACTTTTAACTTCAAACTAAAGCTACCCAAGGACCTATTTAGCAGATGTGGGGGTGACATTAGTGCTGGTCATTCTAGCCTCTGTATACAATCAAGCTTGAGTGTACAACCTTGTTTTCCTTTACTATTTTCTTTTTTAGTAATTTTCTTGGGGAACTAAAGAATTTTGCAGAATTTTTCTTAATTTTGCTTATCATGTTTTGCACAAACACAGAGCCATTGTCTGACACAGCTGTCTAAGAATGTTAAACTGACATACTCTAAAAGATGGTAAATTTGTGCATTAGATTTGCCTGAAAAACCTTATTCACTTCCATTCTTTTTTAAAATACTATGTAATGTGTACATATTTAACTAAAGAGATTTATAATCATAATTATTTTATTGTAAAGATTTTAACTAAAGCCTTTTCTTTTTCTCTCAAACCGAGTTCTGAAATTTATTTGATCCTGATCTGAGATTATTACTGTCTTTGTAAAACTTGGGTATGACTTTAACAGAAAGCAATACCAGCTTATCTTTCCTTTGATCTTTGAAAAGAGTATTGATTTGTTACTATGCAAAATAGGTGCTTATTTTTATAATATAAATTAATCACTTGACTTCGTATTTAGATCTGGGTTAGTCAAGTCTCAATTAGTCCTTTAAACCATTTAGGAGAGCAAAATATATTAAAATCTAAGGTTTATACACAGAAGAACAAAATGTTATTAGAACTTATACCTGAAGTAATTAGCCAAACCTTACTATTCTAATATTGGTGATTTCTGTTTGGAATCCATTGAGAAAGGGATATTGTGAATGATAGCGAACATTATTTATTTATTCATTTGGTATTTATCTAGGATTTTCCATGTACTAAGCACTGTGCTAGGTACTAGCAATACCTAGATGTGGGCTCTGCCTTCCCAGGTGTTACGTGATTGGGTAGTGAGAGGGGTAAAGTACTGCTTAATGGAGAGCAAATGTATTAAGTCTATTTTAATTAACAGTTACTTCATAATTATAACATTTAAATTTGTAATGATAAAGAACAGTAAGTATATTTATGGGGTAAGTCAGAAGTTCCCTGGAAATGTCTCTAAGTGAAAAGCATTAGTTGCTAGTTTACAGGGAGGGAATGGGAGAAATAGAAACTGCTACTAGAGGTATGGAATCCTGCCTTCCTTCTAGATCTGACCCTAAGTACAACTGAAAGATGTACTACAGAATTTTCAAGGACAAAGCACAAGATAATCAATCAACTTTTGAAAGTCAGTGAGACTTTTAGCCTGGTAGTAAACAATTTCTAAGATTCTGAAACAAATATCTTAATTTTCACAGGTATATAATTTTGAATTCCATGACAAAATAATTCTAATTTTTAACTTTAAAACTAATTTATTAATTTCAAAACTATCATATGAAACTTTCAAAAGACAAAAGAGTATTGATAAATATGTTATATCTATTTTCCAGTGAATGGAACCTTGCCCTTTCCCTGTATGACTGGTAAACTTACCTGTTTTCTCAGCCTCCCTGTTTTAGCTTGACTATATGTTCTTCTTTTTTGTATCTTTCTTTCCACAATTTCTTTTCCTTGTTCCTTTTTTATTTTTCCACCCTGACCTAATTATAAATATAAATTGACAGTATTACTTTTCAACATTTTCTCCTTAAAAATTTCAAACATATAAAAGTTAAAATATTTTAGAGAATGCCTATATACTTCCACCTAGGTTCTATAATTAAAATTTTACTGCATTGACTTTATACCACATATTTACCTGTCTCTCTATTCATCAGTCATCCTGTCTTATTATTTTGTTATAAGTCAAAACAAATTTCAGGATCAGTACATTTTATCCCTAAAGACTTGCATATCATAAGCTAGCAATCTTTTTTTTTAGTTTTTTTCTTTTTAGGTAAAATTTATATTTACTAAAATGCATAAATCTTAAGTGTACTAATTAATGTCTTCACAAATGCATACACCTATGTAAAACAAATTCATATCAAGATATGCAACCCTGCAAAGCCTATTTACAGTTAATATTGTACCACTACACATAAAATATAAAAACTTTGTATCCTTATAGGCATGTTTACCCCATTCATCTGTTATCTTATAGTTGTCACAGGTCTTACATATTGCTTATGTTATAAACTCCACAATAAAATGATACACTTTAAACAGTCATATCTATTTTAAATAAATTAAGGAAAAAATACTATTATATTTATCTACATTATAATTTCTAAGGCTCTAATTCCTTCCTGAGGATTCAAGTTTCCTTGTAGTATCATTCATTTCAACCTGAAAAACTTCGGTATCTATTACAGTTCAGGTCTTCTGGCAGTTAGTTTCATTTTATATGAAAATGTCTTTGTTTTTATTCTTAAATAATATATTTTGTGAATACATAATTCTGTGTTGACAGTTTTTCTCCCTTTGACACTTTAAAGACATTCTTCCACTGTTTCTGGCCTCCATTGTTTCCAATGAAAAATCAGTAGTATTCAAATTGTTTTCCCCCTGTGTATAATAATGTCATTTTCCCTCTGATTGCTTTATTTTATCAAATAGTATTTCAGCCTAACTTTTTTTTTCTTCTTTATACATATACTAGACCTTTCAATGTTAGGTTTGTGAGGCTCTGTTGATTTTTTAAAATTTTTTTCTTTTATTAATTAGATTTTTTCTCTTGATCTATATTCTAGTTCACTAACTCTAGTAATCCTTTTAGCCCATTTAATGAAATTTTTTTTTTCAATTACTATGTTTTGTGGTTCTAGAAATTTCATTTAGTTTTTATAATTTATATGTCTGTGCTGAGACTTCCTGTCTTTTTCTTCATTATGAGCCCATTTTCTCTTACAATCTTAAACATAGTTATAAAGCTTCTTTAAAATCTTTTTCTGCTCATATCAATATCTAGAGCATCTCAGTGACAGTCTTCTCTGATGTGTTTTGTAAATAGATGATATATATATATATATTTTTTTCGATGTAACGTTAGTAATTTAGATTTTTCCTACACATGGTGTAAAAAAAAAAAAAACGAAACCCTGGGTTCTGATATGTTTCTCTGAAGACCTTTTTCCATCCTGTTGGCTGTTAATTTGACTGAACTCCCATTGCAGGCTCTTGCTCCCCTGCAATTGGTGGCAGCTCAAATCTCAGTTCACTTCTTTAACCTGGCTGCTCTACTTGGGATCTTTCTTGTGCATTCACGCTTCAGAGACCAGCCAACAGTTTGGGGCAGAGTTTATACATAGAATTTAGGGCTTTTCTCTGGTTCTTTCCTTGCCATTATTTATCTCTTCATTTTTTTCAGCAGCTGCCATGGCCCCAAACTCTGTCCTGTGTTTCTTCAAGTTGGTAAAACTATACACTCCTGTGGTACAGCATGGGGATTGCCCTCAGTCTGAGAGCTATAAAAATGAGAAACTCACCCAATGCTATTTTCTTTTTCCAAATATTCTTTCTCTGCATCAGTCTAGTTTGGGTTGCTGTCCATTACTTTCAGGTAGTTGATTTTTACATTTTATCCAAAATGTAAAATTTTATCTATTGGAGGGTTTGTCTGAAAGAGCTATGTGGCCATCACTTGAAGTAGAACCCTCTCAAATTAGACAAATTTCTTTTTATCACTTCCTATGCTTGCTGAAAAGAAATTTGTCCCTGTTTACATTTAAAACTAGGTGTGTAAATATTTTAAATGCTCGGGTTTTGAAAAACCTTAATAATAAATGTTTACTAAGTTACAATTTATGGTTTCCCAGTGGAGATCCCACTGGCTTTGGGGGAAGGATATTCATCATTATGGGAGACTGCTCCATGCATATAGGACATAAATGTGCCTGAAGTTACTAGATACCAGTAGCATTCCTCAGTTTTTGTGACATACAAATAATGTCCTCAAAGTTTCCAGGTACCTGCTGGGGAGGCACATTCCCTAAAGTTGGAAACTATTTGAACTCCTTTGAAATGTAACAAAATTATATTTCTAGAAGGCAAACTCCCGATGATACATCTGTTTAAAGTCTTTTAATGCCTCCCTTCTCTCTCCAAAATTAACTACAACCTCCTTATAAGATCCTTCATAATCTGACCTTAAATGTTCTTTTTTTAACTAAAATTATTAGAGTGAAATAGTTAATAAAATCAAATAGGTTTCAAGTGTGCAATTTAGTAATCCATCATATGTACATTGCATTGTGTGTTCACTTGTGTGTTTCTTCTGTCAGTAAATATTTGCCCCTTTTTATCCCTATCTACCACACCTCTCCCCGCTTTTCCTCTGATAATCACTAATCCACTGTCTGTGTTTATGAGTCTCTGTTTATTTGTCACATTTGTTTGTTGCTTTCAGTTTTATATCCCACATATGAGTGAAATCATGGTTCTCTATGTTTCGCTTAGCATGGTAATCTCAAGATCCTTATCTCTAATAATATTTCTCAAATGTAGTCTGGTCTGTCTTTGCCTTTTAGAAGCTGTACTTTTTGTGATATCCTTTTCTCCATTCTGTATCTAAAGTTCCCCTATTCATCATCTAAGATCCACCCCAAATATAATTTTATCAAAGCTATCAAAGAGACTATGTCTCATACATACCACTGGTGTTAATTACTTCTTCCTTTGTGAACCCTAGCACTTTGTAAAAAGCTTTATTATATAATTATACTGTAATTTTCTACACATCCAACTCCTTTATCACATCTTACTAAGGTCAAGGATTGCTCCCAGTCTGTCAGATTTTATTATAAGGACTGAATCAGGCAAGTGGCAGAGGATTTAGAGAGGAAGAATGAATTTTAAAAATTTAAATAACACTGGAAATTTATAGGATTTAGGGATTTGGAACAAAGTTTTCTAACATGAGGATCCGGTTGTCTTATTATCAATGGTTGATACTAGGAGAAGCAACCAGTGGAAAGAAATGAAAAACAATCCCAATTTTTGGATATTTTGAATTTGAAAGTATCAATAGAACATTGACTGCAAGTGGAGAATAAGAGTAGAACTGAAAACCAGTTGGGGTTGGGTATGTAAGTTTGGGGGTCATATTAGTATTTAAAGTATGTTATGTGAGGTTATGCATGGGGAAAGACAACCCCTCTAGACAGTGTATTGAATAAAAATAAATACTTAGGAAACAGCCTTGTAACTTGTAGAAAAGGAAGAAATCAGAAAAAGAGGTTTTATTGAAACTGGAAAAGGACCAGAGAAGAATGATATCTCAAGAGCTAGGAAAAAAGAATTTCAAGAAGGATGTTGAGCTTTCCATGTGATGCAGCCCAAGTAGATAGTTTATCCCCATCTTTACTCAAGCCACTTGGGACTTATCCACTTGGGGCTGAGTTCTTTGAGGCTGGAAAGTCACAAGAGTGCTAATGGCTTTTACATTGTCTCTGACCAAATACTGCCATACTCAATATGTAGTCTGAGCTGGGCTTAAACCCACAGGTATACTTGTGCTCCACTGCAGCTCGGGCCTGTCTACACCTTTCCCTGTTAAGGGCTGTGCTTTTCCATGCCCATAACACACCATACAACCTGGACACTGCGGGTGCTTCCTTCCTTCCTATACATAATGACCACTTATGTTTTCTAAGATATAGATTATATTTTTTTAAGAAAAGGAAAGTGGAAAAATGCTGAAAAACTTTTAGAGTCCTCCAAACTTATCAACAGAACTTTTTCTATTACATTCTGTTAAAATTAACACTCTAATCTCATTTGTTCTACTTTCTCATCTGGAAATCTTGTAACCCCTCCCCCAGGTTTACCTGTTGAAATGTTATCTGTTCTTCAAATTCTTCTTAGACTCTTTTCTCTCCAGGGCAACTTTCTCAATTCTTGCAGGTGGAAATTTTGTTCTTTTATTTCCCTCAATACCTAATGCAATACTTGGCCCAGAGCAGTTTCTCAATAAATCCAATTGAATTTTCTTAGCCCTGGTTCAGTTTCTACATAAGCATATAGAAAGATGGCTTTACTATTTGCATTTTTAAAAAATACATCCAGACCTTTCAGGTGTACAAAAGTTGTAAATTAGAACATGTTAATGTTAATTTTTTAAATATTAATATAGATTCAACCTATGTATTATTCTAGATGTAAATTCATCCCTCTAGGACTTCTAATTTTAAATATTTGGCTAAATCACTGCTACTTTAAGATTGCCTTTTTTTTAATTCAGGAATTTAAGTCATTGATCTTGTTACTTCTCTAAGTTGATTTTTTATGTTTTTGACAATGTTAATGCAGTGCTCAATGAGAGTAAGCTTGTTCTGAAGTCTTAATATTTAAAATAATAACCTGTTTATTCTAATTGGAGTCTGTTTTTCTGCTTAAAGTAAACTTTTTCTTAAAGATCACTATTAATAACACAACTGCCTACAGTTCCTTTTAAGTATTTGTAAGTGAATAATGTCACTTTGGGAAGCCATGCTATGGAAATAATCCAAAATAGAGGAAAAGCAGTAAGTACACCTTAATCACATCATTGTTTTTAATTGAAGAGGAAAAAAAATAGAAACAACTGGAAAGCCCAGAACTTAGGTCTTTTCTAACAAATAACTAACAAACATTTGAGTATGTACTATGTACTAGACACTATGCTAAGCACTGGTGAAGAGGACTAAAATATATCTTCGGGATTTATTACTATGAAGCCATGACGTTTATATATAATATGAGAAAACAGTTATTTAAAAAGTGATAAATAATAAAAAGAATATTAACTTATACACATACATACAATTACTAAGTAATACATAGCAAAAAATTATGAATGGAAAGAAGAGACTAGAATAAAATATACCAAAATATTATGGATAATGGATTTTTTCTTATTTCAAATATTATTAAAGATTATATATTTTAGGTAGAAGAAATTAAATTCATTGAATTAATCAGAAAATAAAGATAAATGATATCTTTAATTTAAGTAGTATAGTTTCCCCTCAGAATGTTTTTATGATTTTTATTCAAAATTGATTTTATTTTTAAAAGACATTTGGTTGATCTGTGAAATCATATCTGGACAAATGTTTTGTTTGCAAGCTTAGAAAAGTGGATTGTTTTGTTTTATTTTTGTCTAATTGAATTAAAGAGCATCAAGAGAAAGATACCAAATCTTTAGAGGAAATTTTCATTTGTGAAAAAAAAATGGCTTTCTCTTTGGCCTGGTTGGACAGGAAAGTTGGATTTAATTTAGAATGATTAATGAGATTTCGTCAGGCTCCTTGACTTTACCACCACTGCAGTTCGTCAGTGCAACAACCTGGGAAACGCGGACGCCACTCTGTCGCCCAAAACCACTCTCTAGGGAAAAAATTAGCTGGCAGAACTAGTGCCAGGTACTTGTCAATGGCATTGTCTCTCGGGTATTGACAGTTTAAAAGTCTGAATCAGAAATGTGTATGTTTGGGGGACACGCATACCTAGCATGTTGTTTTCAGTCTCTTTACAAGTGGTTAACCACTTTGAAAAATTTAAGTTGTTGATGTTTTTCCAAAGGGAACTATTTAAAGAAAATCTTTACGCAGCCCTTCCTCCCTAACTTATTTCAAAAATTAAACAAATAACTCTAGGATCTCGTTACTTTCTATTTTTTTTATTACTTAAAGAATTAAGATGAAGCTTTTCTTAAATGAAATCATTTTTCACTTTTGAAAACAATTTTTTAACTATTAGCATGACCCGATTTGATAATCTAGTTTTTAAATGAAGCTATAAGGTTGTAATCTGACTGAATATATCCTTTTATACTTACTTCTGTACTCATGCTTAAAAATAAAAATCAATGATATGATTAGCAAAAACCAAATTACTGAACATGGCTAGTTATCAGGCAGTAAATATAATATATATTTTTGTGCTTTGGTGTTTAATTAACTGTAAGAAAACAGTATTTATCATCTTATTTAAAAACCTGTCCAAATGAGTTTGGGCTAAAGGAATTTCTTCCAACGAACACATAGAGAAGGTCTGAAGGGTGTTGTAGACATCGAGAACTATCTTTGTAGACATTTAGCATAATGTATCTTTGCCATTTTGTATTTTTTTAAAAAAGTACTTTCATATTAAACAATCACTGGGTGGTTGTCTCTTCTGAGCTGGGTGAATATGTGCAACCTGAGGAGAGAGACCTTCTGCCAGAGCCAGACGCCCAGTAAATAGCCGCTTGTGCTCCTGTGGTAAGTCTGAAAAATGCACGGGGAAGTGAAGAGGCCCAGGAAAGCTCCCCAAGGCTGCTTCTCTTATTGAGAGGACAATAAAAGGAACAAAATTAAGTAGCTGTGTGTGTGTACACCAGCATAAGTGTTGCCCAGCACATTGTCCTACAGTATTTCTTCCAAAGAGAATGTCATTTTCAGTTCTGAGGTCGTCAAATAGTTTATTCTATTTCTCAAATTCTGAGAAATGATAGACTATTTTCAATGTGTGTGAATGTTAGTGCGATTGCAATGTATTATTTTTTCCTTAAAAAATGGACTATAAAATCAAATGTAGGGAACTGTGTTTATGAAGGAATTCAGTTGTTCATTTTATTTCACTTTAGAGATTTTTATTTTTGACTGCATAAATAAAAAATATAGATTTCTCTCCTTCCCTTAATCTGGGAACAAAAATATAATACATAGTATTTTCCAAAGTGCCCTCCAAAATAAGATTATGGCCATTGTCAATAATAAGCCAGAGAAATGAAAAGCTCTTGAATGAGGGAGGCCACGCTCACCTTGGATTAGCTGGAATCCGAGGCCCTGTAACAGCTCTCCTGGGTGGTATTTATTACCATGGTGAAAGTTGTGTTAGTTCTGGGTCTGGTTATCAGCCTCAGAAATCTGGTTTTGTCAACACACCTCAAGCAAATGAATTTTTTTATAACACTGATTTTTTTTTTTTAACCCAGAGCTAAAGGAAATACTGCAGCTATAACTTACAAATATGATCAGTACATTCTCTCTTTCCCAGCCTGCAGAAAGGTGACTAATTATGGAATCAGAGCCAGGGAACTTACCTGAATCAAATGATTTGTGTTTTGTATCAGACTGAAAAAGCCCAATGCAGCTCCCTCTCAATAGAGATGATTTTACACAATTAGAATTTGATTGCTAAGGTCACATTCTAATAGATATTGCCTATATTTGCTTCTGTGTTTCTCTTTATTTTATACTGTTAAGTTGAACAATGTTTTTCCCTTTCCCTCCTCAGTTTCCATTTTCATTGACTCAATGTTCCTAATATTTTCGATTATGATTATATCAATTTATTTATATTTTAATATCACCAATTACATTACAGGCATGGCCTGCTCTCCAAGTCACTCCGATGAATTTTGTGTTTTTCTTACTATTTAAAGAAAATGCCATTTCTCACATATCCAAGTTCACTATAGCTCCTAAGTATCTATAATATGCCATAAATTTAGAGCATTATTTTGCATTACTGCGAAGTTTTAATTTAAATATACAAAAAAGCATAGAAAGATGGCTCATTTTGTGCAAGGAAGAAATAAATGAGGTGCTGCAAAAGAGACAAAGATGAAGATAACTGTTTCCTGTCATCAAGGGCATCAGGGGGAGGAAGGCAACCACAATTTCATGCGCTTCTATGATGCTTTGTATATATCACTAAGACTTTGCAGAGGTCTGGAAAAGTTATGTGACTTTTTAATCTCATTTATAGGAATTAAGAGAGGCAGACTCCCATTTCATATATTGCTAATATTAGTGAATAGTAGAAGAAAATGTGTTAAAAGTTCTTTTTAAAAAATGTTTTAGAAAGGAAAGAATGAACAATTAATATTGACTAGTGGAATGTGAAAGGATAAACGTTATTTCAATAGGCGTATTACTTAGTGGGAGAAGAGCATGATCAAAGGCATGGAAACAAAATTGTATGAAGGTTATGGAATAGTGAATAATCTGCCTGAATTCAAGGTCAAGGTATGAGCAATGATTTAATGCTAATAGGTTGGAGAACGAGTATGCTAAAATAGAGAGACATTTTGGAAGTCTTGGTGAATTCCTGGCTGTTGGACATAAAGAATAAAGACTTAAAAATTACTCCAAATAGTTTAAAGAAGGTGTTGCTGCTATAGAAGGAGGGAACACAAGTAAAGGTCAAGTTAGCTTTGGCTGGAAGTAAAGTAACAAGAGAGGATGGAAGAGAATGAATTCCCCTTTGATTCATTAGATTTAAAGTACAGATAGGACAATCATGTGAAGATATTCAGCAGTTAGTTTGCAAATGTAACATAGTGAAGAGATCGGAGATAAAAGCTAAGATCACATTTTGGGAGATCCTCACCATAAAAATGATAGAATAAACCACAGGAATAGATATGTATGTTGACAATATCATGATCTCTTATCACAATAAATGTCAAACAACAGCCTTGATGTAGAAATATACCATCCCCTTTCAATTTAAAGAATCTTTTACAATACAATTTTAAAACTAAATAACCAAGGTACTGTCTGTTCAGAAAAGTATCCTCTTGCCATTCCCATGTCCTTGCCAGGACATCAGGTGTCCTACTTATCAAATTTTTTTTTTAATGAATAGATAGTAATCGACTCTATAATTGGAGCACACAAAACTAAAATTATACTAAACTAAATTAAATTCTGCATTAATGATTAAAACATATACAAATCTGCCCGTATCTCCCACCTGACTATTTCTCAGAGTCTTTAGGAACTCAGGTTTAGTTGTTTTCACCCCTCACTGAGATGTAGGGTTGCAAAGCATCCTCTGGGGTATGTCTCATTGCCCTCAATTCCTTGACCAGGATGATGCTGTCCCCTAACGTATTTATTACAATGAAAGCTCCAAAAGAGCCACAATGGTGCTGTTCTCCACAGTTCTTACTGTCGTAGAATATAAAGTGTTCTTAGCAGAAGTGGTAACAGGAACCCTTTCTTACAAGGCCTAACTGTAGTCTTTGAGGCCTTCCTGACTTTCCTCCACTAATTCTGCCTTTAGCCTTCAGCGCCTAAGTTTCCCCTCAAAGCCCTTCTCTGCATGCAAATCAGCCAGACAGCTGTGGGTCACCAGACTCACTTATTTCTCACACAGACACACACGGCTTAGGACCACCCCAGTGCTCCTCAACCTCTCCAGCCAGGCACCTGCCTCATAACCTGGGGAACTAAAGAGTTTATTGTCTAAACCAGGACACTTTCGAGAGTGCTAAAATGCTAAACCAGATGGTACCTCAAGACAACAGGCATAAACTAGGAAGTATGGTCACCCTATTCATGACTGTAATACAATGTGATAAATGTGATAATAAAAGTTTAAACACTTTGCAATGGAAACGTTTTGAATGTAATGCACCAAAGGGTCAAAATTTGTTTCCAATCAAAAACATCTCTAAACTATTTTCCAATTGGCATCGTGATAAAAACCACACCATTAAACTGGGGATATTTGTACCAAGCCGCACAGCAGAGACCTGGATCTAGAAGGAAATAACCTTTCAACGTTTTGGAAATGGATTTTGTAACTTAGGATTCCTTAGGACGAGCTCATTTTGTGGTTTAGTCAGAACCCTAAGGAACTGGGTCTCAAAAATCTCTGCAAAGATTGTGAGGATATTTAATTGACAATGATAGTAAAATAAAAATTATAGGTTACATTTACATTATATTTCTTTACTTTTACTCTGTTCAGTGCTTTATGTTCCTTAATTCATTTAGTCTTCACAATTATACTCTGTGGAGATAAACTTAACTTTATTTAGAGGTCACAGGCTAGTGAGTCCTAGATTTATTGGCCACAGTGATGCATATATACAGATATATAAATATATGTATATATTTATCTAAATATATTCATCCCTAAGAAGACCTGGATAAGAGTGTCCCAAAGCAGGCAAAGGCCATAAGGCAAAAACAAGGTTGATCCATGTACAATAGAATACAAGCTTCATGAAGGAAGACACTGTTTTATTCACTTCTCTATTCCTTAAAAGAGTCACTGAAACAAGAAAAAAAAAAGTAAATGCTTGAGGAATGTGTGAATGAATGAATGAATGAATTATGAAACCCATAGAAGGGGTGGGCTTAGAGAAGAAGGCAGTTGTTATATCTTGTAGGCCCTGACGGTGGTAGTAAGGAATTTGGAAAAATCTCAAACTCTATGTTTAAAACATACCACAAGTATTTCTATGTTCTGTATAAATCATTTTCTAAAAAGGGAAGGGTTTTTTTAATCTCTTTGAGAGATCTGAAGATGAATAAAGTTCTAATTTTATTTGTGAATAATATCTTCTATTCCAAAAAAGAGATCTGAAATGGTATAATTTTATTTTTCAATGTAAGTGTAAAGTCTCACTTAAGAGATCTCTAGAAACAAAGTATATGTACGATCTCATGTATATATATGCTGACATGTGTGTTTGACTACTTGTCAGCATGGATGTTGTTCTAAATGTAAATGTTTTGGACAATATGAGCAAATCACAGTGGGATATCCAAGTTTATGTAAATTTGAATACAATTCACCCAAGGCTTTGTGGGACCCTATGCAAAACAAAGATGTTCAGACCTTTAGGAAGATTTCTATATTCCACACATCTGAGGGCACAGAGAAATATGGAGAGGAAAGAGGCAACATTCTTTAAGATCACTTTGGGTTTTTGTAGACAGACCTCTGGGGGATGCAACTGATTCTCTTCTTTCCTTAAGAGATGGGTCCCTAGCAAGGAAAACTTTATAAAACTGAACACAAGATGCATTATGACCATTAAATTGTAATGCTCAAAAAGAGACATTTTAAACAAAATGTGGTGAAAATTTTTATAGAATTACGCTTCTTTGCAGCAAATTTGTTCCATTATTAAGCCATCAGTTTTTCAGACTTTGCCACCTGGTGGATAACCTGAAAACTACAGGACTTTCCCCCAACCCACTAGTGATTAATTTCCATACGCTACAGAAAGAATTGCCTAGGGCAAGGATTTTGTTTTGTTCTTTGGTGCTCCTAGAACAGTGCCTGACACTCAGTAGATAATCAATAAGTAGCTGTTAAATGAATGATGATATCATTGGAGGTGTACTCCTTTTGAAGACTTATAAGGAAAATAATTGAAAATATAATTACAGTGTGGTGTTAGGCAAATGTCTATGTAATTGGGTTAGAAATATATCTATAAAGTTTACTACAAACAGGAGATGCCATCATTGCTCTTTGTAGACAGATAATGCAGATAGTTTAGTTAGTGAAAGCCTAACTCTTTTTCACTCCAACTCTTCTAACTAAAACTGAATGTACCTTGGAAAATGCCCTTTCTCCTTCCCCTAAAAACCATGACAAGTTTTATTCTTGCTTTGGGCTGAAGTGCTTGCTATTCACTTTTTCTGCTGCCAAAAATTATGGAGACTTGTTAGCCCTCTTTAAAAGAGTACATACATATACCTGGAACTACTATAAAATAGTACTGAATGTCAACTTTAATTGAAAAATAACAATCTAAAACAGAAAAAAGAAAAAGAAATGAGTATGCATACATATGTATAAATATGTTATTCTTTTTCAAAACAACATTCCATTCTTCTACTTCAATGAGCCTAGAGTGACTCTGAAAAATAGTTCTCCTGGCGTAAAGATCGATGCTTTTAAAAAACAGAATAATGATCATTTTAAAATAGAGTATTCCTCTGATGTCTTCTTGATTTTAGAAACTTTCTTTTGGAAATATTTTAAGAAGCAAAACATATGTTTATGTTTTAGCACCTTAAAATTTGGACTGGAAAAATTCTTTAGGTAATCTACCTCAAATTTATTTTTTTTTGAAGATTATTTTCCATTCTAAAATCAGCAAAATATGTAACATATAACTTACAACGATATATTAGTAATTCATTAAAATAACTTAATCTTTTGTTTTCGAATCAAGCAGATTTTAGATTGGCAATGTCCTAACTCATTTTAATAATATATAGTTGATTATGATCTTGTTTTTTTAAGCCGAAATTGTATGTATTCATTACAGAAAACTCACGTTGCATAAAATTAAAACTTTTCAGAGTTCATAGATTTAAACAAATATACATATATCTAAATAAATGTTAAATCCGAAGCAGAAAATGACTATTTTGACAAAGTCTATAGGAAATGCAGCCTTACATACCAAACCTACCAAACAACAGGAAATTTAAACATGCCAGCTTTGAAGTAGCCAAAAATTTTTTAGGATGAGAAAGCTACATTATGAATTAAAATATCCACATTTCAAAGACTTTGAAAGTGGAAGTTGCTTCTAAGGTGATTTGTGCTGCTCTAAAAAAAAAAAAAAGAGAGAGAGAGAGGTTTTAATACAGTTTTATAATCATTTCTTACATATCTGTTGATTAAGCAAAATATTCACATGAACATACAAAATAACATAAACAAGAAAAACAAAATTTAGAATAACATTTTGTATTGTAGTATATGTAAAATAATTTGTTTTTCTCCACTATCTCCCTGGGTCAAAGTCTATAGCATTTACTTTAACCAGCTATCTTTCTCATTTTCATAAGGGTCCCACGAGGCAATAGTCATACATTGTTACTTCAGCCTTCACAAAGGCAAAACAGTACAGAGCCCTGTACTGTAGCAGACAACAGAACAGTTCCAATTTCAGTTCCTGTTACATTGACAAGACTCCTTCAGGTAAGGGATTAAAACATTCTTTTATCATTATAAGGTTAGTGACCATTTTAATGGAATAAAAGGATTATTTCTGCAGCATTGGGGATAGGAAGTTTGGGATGTGAATATGTGGAAGATGTCTTTTCCTTTTTATGCTTGTTCAGAAGTTCCCTTTAATTGGAATTAATCTCTGATTAATATTTATGATAAATGCTATTGAGGACACAGATTGTATAGCAACGGACTAAAGACATTTTTTCAACGTATTTTTTTTTTTTAATCAAGAGAAGGTAGATAGGTGATTTTCACAGGCTAAAGTTTTTTTCCTTTTAACATCAACAATATAGTACTACTTATATTTGTTCTATCAGTGTGACTTAAAAAATTCTAAACCTCACACGATGTGTAACATTTTAAAAATAAATAAGAGTTTCAAAATTAATTCTTCCTGACATGTGGGAAAAGATAGTGCAGGTCATACAAATATATATTCAGACATGAAAATTATGGAAATTAGAGAGAAAAAACAATAAATATAATCTCTAAAGTTGTCAAAAGACTTTCAGATATCTAATTCCTTCAGATTTTACATTTGATATAATTTGTTGTTTAAACAAAAAGATCTCTCATTTGAGAGAGGGGCTTTTAAAAGATAAAAATAAATCAAGGTAAGTGATGTTACAATATGGGCTTCAACTAAACAATAAGGCTTCCATTTTGCTACAAAATCCTTATAAGTGAATTATGTTTCATAAAAGTGTAAAATTTGTAAATGACTTTCATATGGTCAGATATAAAATTTAAATTATATTACTGGGAATATTAAACAGCATTTTAATTTTGATTTTTTAAAATGATTTCTTGCAAATAACCATTTATTACTTTCCAATCCACATCTAGGAATGAAGGAGAAAAAATTATTTAACCCATAAGTTAGTTGTTTTTTCTTGGTTTATATGGGGTAAATTCTAATTTCATAGAGGGGAATGTATTATGATAATTTCTAAAATATAACTGTGTTTTTAGTGTTTTGTGTATATGCCAGGTAGTTAAAAACATTTTGTTTCAAAATAACTGCTTACGTTTAAAAGCCAAATATACCATTTGTTGCCGTGGCGTTATAATTTGATAGGGCAGCAATAATTTTTTCTGTAAAGTTTTTTACAACCAAATGTCATTAATTAAAAGCTGAGCCAACGACTAAAAGAACTAAATTTTATTAAATTGGAGATGTGATTTCTTCATTGTAATTGTTCTCATAAAAATTATGTGAGTGTTTTGTATGTGGTTATCCTAAATGTTATATATGTTCTTTTAAAAACTCTTCGTTCCTTTTTTCCTTTCACTTTAACAGTGTTCTGCCACGTGACTAGCACAAACCATACCGACCTGTTTCGGCATCTTAGGTGTACTTCCGGAGATTCCAAATGGAATAAAAGTTACTTGAAGTCTTTAACATGTTTGGAGTAATATTTATGAATAAGGAAGGGTTGTGTCCTTCTGAGCTCCGTTGCACCGGACCGTTGATATGTCTTCTCGTTAATACCTTCTGTGACTTCCACTAGATCTAAGCAAATCGCCTGGGGGTTGGAGAGAATGGCGTGTCTTCTCTGTCTCCCGCGTCCACTTCCTCTCCCTCCAGGTGTGTGTTGGGAGGGGGCTCTGGGGGGAGGTGTGGGGGACGGGACAGTGTGATATAAACAGAGGCAATGTAGGGAAGCGGGCTAACTAAATCCCTCCAAGATTCCAGGACCTTATCTCCGCGGAGCACTTAAGGCCCCACTATCCCATCCTTTATCTCACGGTCTCCCTACTGCAGGGCCTGGTGCGCAGATTGGAGGCTCTGCTTCCGTGGCGGGGCTGGGGGTGGCGATGGGGTTCTGCGGTGGGGGTCTTCTCACTGAGGAGAGGGAGAGGGTAAGCACGTTCCGTCTCATTCCGTTTCAAGACCGTGTCCGCCTCGCTTTCTGGAACCCAGTCGACCACAAAGTTGGAAGAAAGAGCGTGAATTGTAAAGGGGAGAGCCCCCACCCTCCCCCAGTCTCAAGAGAAAATCTTTCCAAAACATTGGTGCCTGATTTTACTTATATTCTTTGCAATCTTTCTTAGTTCCCTGTTTTTGTCTGGAGATAGTTATAAAATGAATTTTCGAACTGTTGGGTTGAGAAAGGAACTGAGACGGAACCTGGAAGGCTCAAATCAGCACCCACCCACCGCGTTAGGAGTCCCGCGGGCCGCATCCGAGGCGCGCCCGGCCGAGGCGTGCGCGTCGCGGAGTCCGGCGAGGCTGCCGCAGCGTGGGTGAGACAGCCTGCAGAGCTGTGCGTTGCGAGAGCAGCGCTTCAAGATCTGCTTGCATTAAAAAAGGGCGCGGGGTGCCGGGGAGGAGGGGAGAGATACATGTAACCGGATGAAACCAGTCTCGCTCCTTCATAGGGAGCGCAGTTTGGCCGCTTGCCTGGCGCTGGGGCACGGCCACAGCAGCTGCTGGGTTCTGGAGGAATTCAAGTCTTAAAATAAATGATCAAGGATAATTCCCGAGGCAAACGGCCCGTCCCTCCGCCCCCACCTTCCAGGCGATTCTAGTTGAACTTCAGGGCGGGTCGTTCCCATCGTCGGCTTCCCGGGCCTGGGCGCGCGGTGGCCTCGCAGCCGCCTGCACCCCGAACGCTGCGGGGCACACGGCCACCAGGACCCGCACCAGACTCAGCTTAGACTCCTAAGCTCCCGCGGGCCAGACGCATCCAGGAATGGACAAGCTTTCAGTTAACCAAGGGGCTTGAAATGGAATCCAACGAAGCAGGAAAAGCTGGAATCCGCGTCCTGGGCTGTAGAGCGGCGGGTGGAGGGGCTGGGGAAAGGCGTGCGGGATGGAGGATGGGTCCGCTGGGCTGAGCAGTGCTGCGTTAACTCTGCCGCAGCTTCCAAATACACTCTAACAACTCAGGTTTACGGTCGACTCGTGTCACCAGCACATAAATCACTGTCAGCCGGGACAGCGGGGGCAGAGCGATCCCGCGCGCCCTGGCCACTTCGTCTCTAGGCAGGATAACAGTCCTGGCTGGGCGCGAAATTTACCGACCCGGGGTTTTTGCCCCGAGTCTTTCCACCTGAGTCTCCTCTGTACTTTAACAGACAAGCAAAGGGCGGTCGGGGAGAAGTTTCTAGCAACCCACCGCGACCGCGTCTGCTAGCGATAGTTTTCCAACCGTCAGAGAATGCTAGAGCGCAGCAAATCTCATCATGTGCATGGGTAACCCTGAGCCCATCAAGGTTAAAGTGCCATTCTCAAGGTCATAGAAAGCTCTAAGAAAGCTGCTGCTTGATCCTACGTCTCTTGATTCCCGCTCCTTCCATCGTCCCGGGAACTAAGTATACCTGTAGAGGTTTCACTATTTGTTGTCATAGCAATTTGTCGGTATAATTTTCAATGTGATATTTCCAGTTATCGGCCAAAGAATGTACTTCAGATCTTCTTTCTCATCCTACCTCACCAATTCAGATGAAAGGAATCTCAGGCAACCTCAGACAGATGTCAGGGTACTGGACAACAGCTCACCTTCCAGCGGGTAACCCACCGCCCATCCAAGTCAGGCAAAGGAATTCTGCGCAGAGCCAGGGACTCGGGCAGATGGGAGACGAGGGGGTTGGGCACAGGCTTAGAGAAATGCCACAGTGAGGTAAGTGGTCAGGCAATCAACTTTCACCCTCTCATACACGGCTATTAGAAAAGGGACTGGTTTTCGTCCAGCAAACTCTCCCCTCAGGCGTTCAGGGCTTGACGTTATCGTGATTATTTCTCACTATTCACACCCATTATTTTAGGAACACACACACACACACACCACACACACACACACACACCTCCACATTTTCAGTAAACGTGAACTCAAGCCACTTCCGGTTCTCTTTGTCCCTATAGTTTATTTATTTTTTGAAATCTGGGTTAGAAAGTTGGTAGCCCCCCAGAGCATTTATTTTTTAAAAGGCCACAAAGTATTGATCTGTTCCCTTTTATTCTCTTCCAAATGATCTTTCTCTCTCTCCCTCCTTCCTACTCTCCCTCCCTCTCTCACTCTCTCTCTCTCTCTCCTTCCCTCTCTCTCTCTCCCACCCTCCCTCTCTCTCTCCCTGTTTTAGTCTAAGGGTGGAAAAGACAGAAATCCAACCTTCAACTGTCAACTGTTTTCCAAACACCAAATTAATGTTCCCCAGGACTCGTAGTAACGTGACCTTTCTGTTTTCAGATGTGTTTTTTAACATGTAATCGTTTGTTTGTTATGTCTCTCAGTATGGAATAAGGGGGAAGGGGTGCCTGTTGCCGCAGGGAGTGAAAAAAAATGGTTTGGAGCCCGTTTCTGTCCACCCCTCAGCATAGAAAATCTCAAAGCATTCATTTTTGTATTCAGGAAGATAATCCTCTGGGGTGGAAAAATTCATGACACTGGTATTGAAAAGAAGTGTGAGCAGTTGATGAACAACTATTTAAACAACATACCTCAAAACAAAAAAAAATCTAATAAATAGATTATTATTTTTTTAATGACGAAGAGTCCTGGAGCACCGTTAATGCTATTTTCTTGATCTAGGTATTTACATGAGAAGTATTATTTTAAATTCTTTATCAAGCTTTCACTTATGATTTGTGTTCCTTTTTGAATTGTTATATTTCAATAAAGTTTTAAAAATCTAAGAAACAGGAACCTCTGATGTGTGTGTATCTCACTAGATTTTCTAAAATTTATTCATAATTAATGTCCATACCAATACATTTGTTAAGCTGTATTTAAGAAATTTACCAATAATTTGATTTCTAAGTAATAGGTTCTGAATCCAATGGACAATATACTTGAACTAGTTATAGGAAACCAGCATAAATAATGGATAACCATTTCCAATATATCAAACATTAAATAAGCAATGAGAGTTTAAAGCTTGTCTTAAGACATTCTTAAAGAAACAAAAACAGTTATTTGGTTAAAAAGTAACCACCCAGGGAACATTTGAGATCTTGCTCCCTGTTTTATGTCTTCAGTTTGGCTCAAATATACTCTTACAAATATTTAAACAAAAAACTAAACTTTATACTTTAAAATAGTATTAATTGTTTGAAACTAACTACTATTAGAAAATGTTTTATCCCAAATGAGAATTTTAGAAAGAATCTGACCCATACTCAAAATTGAATTTCCACTACTAGAAAGATGCCAGTTTTAAACTTGTTTTTCCTTTATAAACTATGATTAGGCTGCTTTGACAGTGACTTAAGTATTTCACCAAGAACCAAAGACTAAATTGCTCTCCCCGTTTAATCAATAGCTTTTATTGCTGGTATCAACCTCACTAATGACCCATTGCTATCCTACACTCCGTATTTCTTCCTTTCTCTCATCAACCCCTTCCAACTCACTCCGATTTTCCTCCTACCCCGTTCAGTTTGGAGAAAGTGTGATTCCCAGTCTAGGAAATTATTTTCCAACAAATCGCTTTGTTGTTGACTCTCAGCTCTCTCCCTTTCTCTCTGTAACGGACCCTTTATCACCGAGAACAATCGTTCAACTCGCACTGCCCACATGGAGGCTTCGCTGCTGCTTTGTTTTATAGGCCCTTCCGCGATTTTATGATTGGTTGCTGTGGTTGGAATGTTTATAGATAATAAACAACTAATCCATTTCTTGCCTAATGAATTGCCCCACCCGCGTACCAGTTTAACACCCATAACTAGCTCCAGGATCAATCTGAGCCAGTGAGTAGGGGGGACCGAAACCACCCAACTTCGCTACAGTTTAATATCAAAGCCGAATCACCCAAGGGCAGCAGATAGGTATTTCCCATTTTCCAGGACCTCTTCCCCGCAGGCCCCGACCATCAATTCCTGCACAGCACCCCCCCCCCCGCCCCTCTCCCCATCGATGGAAGGATGAATTCCAGAGATACTTTCTTTGGCATCTAAAAAAGCGAGAAGGCGGCGCGGAAGCCTGGGCGCACAGCGCTTGGAGATTGGCTCCCCCACATGGACCCGGCCCTCCTGGGTGACAGGCCAAAGCTGGCGTTTGCAGCTACTGCGAATCTGGCTGGACCAGCCTCTTCAGTCCTCAGCATCACTGACCTAGAAAAAGTTTGAAACGTCCTGGTTCTGAAAGAGGTCATGCCAGCAGAAGATCCAAAACTAGACGCTCGCAAGGGCGCACGCGCCTGCGCCCCAGAGCTGAAAAAGAAGAGCAGGCATCTGAGAGCAGAAAGAAGTATAAGCGCACAATCGAGTTACTACTTTGGAATCTAGCCTGAAATAAAGAAAATGTACGTTCAGACTCCCAAGAGACCTGGAAAACGTGGAGGCTCTGCCGAAAGCATTGAGATAACAGTGGAACCAATGTGTGAGAGAGTTCTTTCATACACGTGATGGCAGCAGCGGCACTTGGCCACCGGCTGTCGCTGGGCCAAGCGGTGCGAAGACGGTGCCTTGGCGCCGGGAGCCCCAGCCGGGTCTCCAAGGTGTGCGCTAGCGTTTGAGCCACCGAGAGAACGTTGGTGTGCGCCATGGGACAGTCCTTTTCCATAAGGACCTAGAGCAGGGACGCCTAAAGAGTCTTCAACCTGAAGGTCCCAGATGAACAATTCTTTAACTAGAACCATTTCCCAAACCCATTTGGCAGTTAGCTGTATTTTGCATGAATAGACTTCCTGTACTTAGACAGTAGTTTGAAAGTCACATTTATAGGTTTATAAATTTAATTTTGCAAAGCTAATGTTTATGCCGCCTTCCATCTGAGTCTATTCTATGACAGTTCCCAGGGTCTCTTCTCTCCAAGGAGCTGAGAAAGAATCCCTGGGAGCACGCGCTCTCCTCCCCTACCCGACGGCCCCCACTCCGCCTGTGCTTTTGCCTCCCTTCATTATGAAGAGTGGTTAAAGATGTTGTTGAGTCAGTCAGAATTAATTTTCTTAGGTGGCCTGTTTACCCCCAAACTGTGGGTAGAGGGCACTTCAGTCCCTGTCTCTCTCTTTCACTGGTCTTGGTTTGCAAATCCCATTGTTTCCTGGTGGTAGCAGTAGAGACTTCCATTGTCCTTTCACTCCATGAATCAATATTTATTTAATGTCTACTGGTCCAGAGGTTAGGGGCACAGGAATTTAAAAAGAAACAAGAAAAGAAAACCTTTCTTAGAATTTTCATGCAAGAGGGAAAGGTCGGATTGATATTAGGACTCAACTCTGGGATGGGCATTGAGAGGATGTGGTTTCTAATAGAAGTATGAAGCACAATTCCAGCTCCCTGGTTGAAACCTCTCTCTTTGTCACCTTAGGGGTTTCTTTGTTATGCGTAATTTAAATCACACTGCCTTCCCCCTTCCCTTCCTGAGTCTTTCCAGGATGTGCCTGATGCACTAAATAGGTATCAACACCTTCCACCTCTTTCCCTTCACAGAGCCCATTTGCCTTTGCGTGGCGGTGGGGAGAAGGGTACTCACTCCATGCCATTCTAACTACTGTTGTTGCTCATTCTAACTACTGTTGTTGCTCGTGTAATTGACAGCGCAATATTTTTAGTGTCCTCTAAGGAATTTTGGCCCTCATGGATCTTCAGAGACAAGAGGCCAACTTCAAAACAAAACACAGGTCACATTTCGCAGTGAGAGAGGGTTTTTCTCTCTCCATCAGGGCTGTGCCTGGATCTTCCACCTGCCTGGGATCCCACCCTCTTTCCGCTCTCAGGGGACATGGGTGTTGCCCTGGGAAGAAGTAGCAGCTCCTCAATGGCAGCCAGGATTGGCCAGGTTTCTCCCGGCATTGACTGATTTTGCTGGAAGGTCTGTCAGTCCCTTTCTCTTTTCCAACAGAAAGCGCCCCCTCCTCAGTGGGAAGCGGAGTTGCCTCTTTATGCCAGGGCAAGGAAGCCTTGAGGGCCGAAGCAGTTTGCCTTGGCCTTCCTTGCCATGGCCTGCATGGGGCTGTTCACAAGGATATGATTTAATAGTCCCTTGATGAAGAAGAGAATTAAAAAGATCTGCAAAGGAAAACTCGAATTAAAACAAAGGCAAAGCCCACCACGGGCTGTTTGATTATTTTCTTTGACTTTGCCATTTGATTTGAACCTGCCTTGTCAGAAATAAAAATAAATAAGAACACAAAACGTTGACTGGTTCTACAGCACTGAATGTGTGCATAGTTGATACAAAGACAAAAGAAAATAAATCCTGGTAGCTTACTGAAAGGAAGAAGTAATTTGTGTAAATAGAGCTTTAAAAAAAGGAACACAGAACGCGCAGGAAAAGGATGGAGTGACCATAAGTACCTTGACAGACGCGTGAGGACTGAGGACCACGGAAGTGAGTTTGTTATCGCCACGCAACCGTCTCAGGCAGCGCTAAGAACCTGGACGCACATCAAACAACGGGTAGCAGATTTAATTTATTTGATCATCAAAGAAATAGCTAAATCAGCAAGGCGCCTATGTCTGCATCCCGGGTAGCGCTGAGAACTTTAGAAAGGTGTTTGCGCTTCACACTGCCTTCTGCTGAACGTGAAGGACCATAGACTGTGCAGAAGAGAAAGCTCTTACCTGCAGGAAGGTACAGCTGTTCCTTCTGTCTTGACCATGCTGCACGCGCCAGACACGGTGTGTGCGCGAAGACAGGCACAGTCCTTGGACTTGCGCCCTGAGGGGGAGGGGTGCGCCGGCGGGGGTCCCTTCCCAGAGAGGTGGTGCCTAAAGAGCGTTGGGGTCTTCAGCCTGAAATTGCAATCTGGATGATTCTCTGATGGGTCGAAGGGAGTTCAGGGATCACAACCTGCGGAAAAGAGAAAATGTATGTGAAAGAACTTTTAAAGGATTGGGTGGCAATATTACTCTGTGTATCTAAAAATTTCATAGACAAATGTGGGGACAACTGGTGAGAAAATTCTTGGTAGAGTTCTGGTTTCATTTTATTAAACTTCTCTGTCACCTCCCCTTTAGCTCCCACTCTCGTCTGAAGTTGACATTTACTGGAACTTTACACAGTGTTTCTAAAATACAGTCTTGCTGCCTTATCCCTTTGTAAAGTTAAACTGCTGAAAACCTGGCTTTAGAATTAACCAGGGATCACTCTCAATTCAGAAGCATGAAATCGCTGTGTGTGCAGAGGTATGCTTAAAGGAGACTTCCTCCAGAGCAGGCCTGGAGACGTGGAATAGTAATTTGCACATAGTAAGTCATAGCTATAACTCAATTTTACTTATCACTTTAATGTGATGTAAAAACTAGACCCAGTTGGCCTCTTCCCCCTTCATTTGACAAATTGTGGAAGTTAAATAAATACTCTGTTCGTACCTTGCTGCGGGGAGAATAAAATTATGGAATTTATGGTATTACATTTTGCCTCTGTAACCCAGATGAGTAACTTCCTATGTAAAAAATAACGGCACTAGACGTCAATGCGTATAACAAATTTTGTGCATAGATTTGAGAGCTTTCTTGCTTGAGTTTGGAAAAGAATGTGATGAAAGAGATAAATCTCAGGATGAGTATATTTTAAGGAATAATATACTCAATTAAAACTCAATTAAAACAAACATATTTATAGTTGACATGATCAGTAGAATAAAGTACTCATATCAGAAAAGAAAATCTCGATCAGTTTGGAGGTAGGAGCCCTGCTGACCAGATGAGGACTGTCTCGCACCCTTTACTAGGCACAAGCCCTTCACTCTCAAGGTTCAACTTTCAGAGCCTAGGTTTCTTATCATAGCCCTCTACTGCTCAGAATTCCATATCTTTTATTCTTGTCCCCTCCAATCCCCAATGACAGAATAACATACAGGTTCTTGAAGTGGTGACCTTTCACTTCTCTATCTCCTCCCCCACCAAAACTTACCAGGTATTCTCCAGGCCCACGAGTTAGTAGAGAAACTTATTTATATGGAAGTGCTAATGGATGGCTTAATGTGTTCTCCTGTCTGATCTATTATAGTTCCCCTAAAGTTGATGTTTTCAATGCCTTAAAAAGAGGTGAAACTGGAAGTGGAAATCCTAGGCAGCTTTGCAGATATTTTGGGGGAGGTTGCCAATAATGGTCCTTCCAGTCATCATAATACCTGATCTATCTGTGGGCTGCCCTGGCTTGGAGTCCCCTCTAGTAGTGAGTGGATTCAGTGAATTCCTCAAAATTAGTAACGTAACCTATATTTCAAGTGGAATTTTACCTAGAAGCCTAAAGCAAAAATATGAATTTAAAAAGAACTGCCCTGGTTGAAAGGAGTTTGGTGGACCTGTAACCGGAGAACTAGGCCAGTAGCAGCAAATGACCCTCATCGCTTTTACTTCTTCTCCCCGGGCTCTTTGGAGCACAATTTGAGAATTTTTATTTTGTATGAAGTCAAAATAGTAAATATAGATACCATTGTGCACGTAAGAAACAACCGGTTGGAAGGAGAGAAAAATTGTATAATTTGGAGCATCATCGTGACCATGAATGAGAACAATCATACATGTATGTAATGTGAATAGGGTTAGAAGATATATAAATGATGATTACTGGAAAGGGTTCACTTTTATATCTTCCTTGAATCAAGGGGCTAGTAATGTCACCATCTGTTGAGGAACGTACACTAGATGATCACAAGGTCTGGGAAGAGAGCCACAGGAATGAAATGTTTTGAAAGTCATGGAGATTTTTTTTTCTGTTATCCCCATTTACAACAGGTCAGACTGCACTGATAACAGCTGCAGAATCAATTGGGACTTTATTCATAAAATCAAAGGCACAATGCCAGATGGCAGCAAACCAAAGGGATCTAAGATGGAGAGGATTACAAAATGCTGGTGAAACAAGGAACAAGTCTCTTGGGGAATAAACATTTCTATGTTTTTGTTAAAATGTAGAAATCAGATATTTTTGTGTGCAAAATCACAATCGATACAGTATAAAATAGAAACAATAAGTGTTTGTTAACTGGAAAGTTTATCCATGAAGAAAAACAATTTTCTCAGTAGAAAGTTTGATGGGCTGTTCAGGCTGCTCTGTCATTTTTCTTGTCTCTCTTCATAATCTCTATGTAATCCAGAGACAGCCAGTAAAAAGAGAGAATCTCTGTTCTTTTAATTACTTCCTGTAAATCTGACAACTACTACCCCAATCTCATTGGCTATTCTACTTATAAATAGGCAACTTTTTCAAAGAGAGCATAATTATTTGGGAACACTTACTTCCCTAGCTGTATATCATGCCTATCAAAACTAAGTGCTTCCAACCTGCATTAATAGTGTCTTAACATCACTTGAGCGATATGTTTAAATATTAAATGTTACTTGATTTCTTAGCTGGTAAATATTCAAACCATTGATGATAATATATACCAAAGGTCTGAAATAAAACCCCAAACGAAATCAAAACTGAGGATAAAAAATTAAATCCAGTCCTTGCGATGAATCGGAATTATTGAATTCTATCCAATCTCACTCACATGTGAATATTTCGTAATTTACTATGAATTTTATATTTATGAGACTCTTCTGGGGGAAATAACCTTAGTAATAAAAGTAAACTTGTGAAAATATTGTTTGTGAGTGTGTTTAGTTGGGAAGGAAATATGCCATTAATAAAAATAGCATAAACCAGAACTATGTTACAATTCTGGTGAATTAAAGCTAAAATACTAGCATTTTCCATTGAGTTCTTAGAAAAAAGAGTTCTAACTTTTAAAGTATCAGTGCTGGTATAGATAAAAATAATCTAGATTAACTTTTTAAAACTAGAAGTTAATTTATTTGTTTAAAATACTTTTTCTAAAAAAATTGGCCCTTTACAATTAATATTTAATCTCTGTGCATTGATTTAAATACAAGATTAATTAGAAAAAAATATCCTAATTCAAGAGTCGTGCATGGAATATATATATATACACATTGGGGTTCTGATTTCATAGTATAAACTTAAGGGAATATCCAGCATCTATCCAGTAAGTCAGATCCATCCAAAACAGCCAATTTGATAGTTAAAGACTCATTACCTAATGGATTTTATGGATTTCTGACTTATTGGCTTTGGCTCTCTAAAGACCAAAGAAACCATTTGATTACAAACATGTATTTTACTATGTACTGGGTAATGTTTTAAGTTAGGACTGCTAGGTCCAATGTTTACCTGTGAATGAAGCTGGCTTTGATGCCAATGCTTGACTCTCAGGTCTTATTTTATAACTTTAAATAAAAAATATTTTGGGGCTTTATCATTTCACAGTTTGGTATATACATTTAAAATAATTATAGGAAACTGTAGGGCATTTAGGAAACAGTAACAAGGTGGGTGGGCTCTCATGTCATTTCTAATGTGTGCAAGGTGAAATGGAGATGGACATAATTATGAAACAAAAATTTCAGTGCAAACATATATTCAGCAAACTTGGAATGCTGTAGAAATGGGGAATTTCTAAACTGAAACAGAATCATTCATTACCAATCAGTAATTCTGTTAATCTTTGTATCAGAATGTGTATCAGAACCAAAGAAAATATGGTAATGTGTGCTTGTATCTGGAACACATTAAGTTATCACAGCAAAACAATGCACATCTGCATATGTGATTAGTCATGCTTTAATTTTCCTTTAATGGCTATGTATGGGGGAGGAAGTGTTTGAAAAAATCTATTGCTTACTTTTTTTATCCTTCTTATTTGAGGAGGTAGATAGTGGAGACCCAGTTTTACCATTGAATAGTCTATTTCAAATTTGAAAGAAAAAAAGTGACACAATCAAGGAATATTTTGCAACAGACATTTCTATAAAGAAGCCAATGCAGAGTTTCTATAAATGAGAATATACATAGTTAAATAGCTGTAAAGAAGATAGACACATGTTTATTTGATAAAAATGCTAAATGTATTAAAAAGCAATACATTTTATCTGCTTCTAATAAAATATCTCTAAAAGAAGCAGAGAACACTGACTGCTTCCAAGAAGGAACCTCCTTGGGATTGGGAGAGATTTATATTTTTGTATCTACTTTTGCACCTCTTGAATTTTGAACACTGAGAATGTATTGCAAAGCTATTTTAAACTAACAAAATGAAATAATTAAGTATGTGGTTGGTTTCCAAAATAACGATTCAAATGGACAGCATCATACTTGGAATTCTTTATTGGGCCTTAATGGAGAAACACTAAACTGGAGTGAATATTAAAAGACGGATAATTTTTGGATAGACTGAAAAGAAAGGAAAGACTTCTAGGCAGGGCAACTGATGTTAAGCAAAAGTTCCAAGGAAGAAACTATAAGACGTTTGTGGTCTTAGTAAGTAGATCGGGCTGACTATGAGTAATTTGGGAGGTAAGGATGGAGAGATTAAGTTACAGATACGAAGGACCTTGAATGCCAAGACAAGACGTTAAGATTTAATAATTCAAGCAGTGAGAAGCTTTGCAAATTTTTAATCAGGGGAAATGAGCTTCCTAATGATTTCATTGTGGATTGAGATGGAAGAGATTAGCATCTAATACAATATTCCAGGCAAAGAGGTTGGGTGTAGGTGTTGGGGTTGATTGGTAAAGTTTGGAGGAAGGAGACTAAAAAATATTCTCAGTGACTGGACTGTGAGGAGAACCAGTTGGCTGAAGGATCCCCCCAAAAAGTTTCCTCATCAACATCAGATTCTTAAAGGTCAAAAAAAGTGAAAGCTGAGAAAAATGGTTTTTTTATTTATTGATTTGTAAGTAATTGCTGAGGAAGTATAAACCATATATCTTTTTGATGAGTGTACATTTTCATGAGAATGGAGGGTGGAAACCAGATTTTCAAAAGTTATGGAAAGTGGTAAGAAAAAAAAAGAAGCACTTATAAAAATGAAATAATCTAATATAATAAATGTTTTTTTGAATGCTGACTATGTGCCAGATACAGTATTAGGCATCAAGGATGTAGCTTGGAACAAGACAACTTAATCTCTTTATGGAGATTATAGCTCTCCTGAGAAGATAGACATGAAACAGGTAATTAATGATGTGTAAATTGTGTGGCATTGAAGGAGTGTTTGGGACATTTATAGCAAGAAAAAGAAGGATAAAAATAGAAAAATAGTTGCAAAAATATGGTAGGGACACATGAAGTAATTTTTTTCCCCAACTAGATCTGTGTGTCTTTGAAGACATATTGTAAAGAGACCGCGGTGAGGACCAGAGCAGGTAATTGATGAGGCGAAGTGCTTGAGGAGGCAAGAGTAGATGGAATTAAGAACACATGGGGAGGTTTACTTGTGGAAGAGAAGGACATCGATTTTGTGAGGCAAGAAGGAAGAAGAGAAAACTATAGGATAAAGATAATGCTGTTTAGTTTGGAAGGAAGAAAGCTGGCAGTAATCAGGCCTCAGGATAAAGTTGGGGCTTCAGAACTATGGCTGGGAACAGCCATTGGGTGAATATGTTGAGACTAATTTGCTCCCTTCTGTTTCATAGAGTAGGCAGTAGTGGGGCAAACTCATGGCCTGGTTCTACAGAGCCTGGGGTGGTGAAAGAATTTGTTATACATCAACACAAATCTATTATTATAATTTGAAAACCATCACAAAGAATGCCCTAAGTGGAAACCTTTAAAATCAGTAAGATTGTATCATAGGAATTTTATTTCTTTTTCATATTATATGAAAATAAGATGTATTATTTGCTTATATGTATATAAAGCTCTCACATAGTAAACGGTCCTTGTGTGGCTAAAAAAGAAAATCATTTAAAAAACAAATGACTGAGTCAGTACAGATTTTCAGCTGGTATGGGAATCTCCTTAGATGCGCGAGATAGAATCATCAGATTACAGCGTCCACAGACCTTCTGATGAAAGGGTATGGTTAAGAGTTCATCAAGTGGCTTCAGTCTGAGGTCTTTTGGAAGAAAATCTCTGAAGATGGGGCGTAATTTGGGGTGTTAGTCAGGGGACTGAGTCCATAGGTTTCTATTCCCAGCCCGTTTCAGATACAAGCACCTGGGAAATGGGAAAAAAGCCTTGGTGACTGATGTTCCCTGGTGATGGACTAGACTGACGTCTCCACACGGACTTCACAGTGTCCAGGGAAGGAGAAGGGCTAAGGAGGCCGGGTTCCCAGGCCGTCTGCGTCCCGTGGGTGTCTCCCGCACGGCTGCAGCCCCCTGACTTGGCAGATCCCTTCCTGCTTACACCAGCCAAGGAAGAGAGCCGGCCTCTCCCCGGGCCTGGGAGGACAAAGGCTACAAATCCCAAGCCGTGCAGATGATAATCAGGATTTACACCAGTACGTTTAACTCACTTAATAGTTTGGGGTGTGTGATCCAGATCTGAGTATCCAGAGGCTTGACTGTATAAATCAAGCCGTTCACTGGAAACTCAATGTTGATAGGGCCACTGTAATGCACAAATAGATATTTTAATGAGGAAAAACTACATATTATGTTGTCATGCACTCCCTGCAAAAATATCTCTTTGCCGTTTAGCTGTGAATGCATTTCCATTTTATTAAACCGTCTGCCTATCATTTTATATTGTGATAAACTGCAACTAAGTATAAAGAGCTATTGCAATTAAAAAATTGATATAGTTCTGTCATTGCCATATTTTACAGGGCATCAGAAGTCAGTCTGTCCTCTTTATTTTATTTTTTTAAATTAAATCTATCAGATAACCTAAGCCTTTAAAGCCATATATCCTATTTTAATTAAAAAAAATTCTGGTTGTGATCATTGCATAGAATTAAAATCCCATGTAAAATATGGGAAGAGGGGAGGTAAGGGGAGGTCATATAGTGTTACCTGATAAAAGGAGACAGTAATATTTAAAATGAGGTAAGTGTTGCACCGATTTATGATGTATTTTATCTTCAGGAGAAACCATAGTTTATCGTCGTGTCATTCAGCTTGAATCATCAGCTGTATATCTTTGACTTTTTGAATGTAACTGTTGAGAGGGAGAGACTTTCAGAGATGGAAGCTATAAGACAGATCAAAAGCTTAAAGCAATTTTGCTTTGCTGTTCAAATATATTTTTATTGAAACATATTTTGTTGTCATGCATGCATAAATATATATAGCAATAGTTAAAAGAGGGTGAGGGTCCCAGAGTTGCTGGGTCTTGTTAACAGAAAGGCAAGTAAGAATTAAAATATCCTCATAACTTCTGCAATCTCAAATTCTTTGCTCTCTATACTTTTCTAACATCTAATCTTACAGTAGCCATTCTTGTCCATAGGTAATTTCTATTGTAGAAAATAGAAATAAATTCACGATGTGAGAGTAACAGACAAAATTTAACAGTAAGTTTAATGAATATAAATGTTTATGAAATAATGGTAAATAGTAATTAAGGTGTCTTAGGAAGTTGATTTGAATTCCCCATCCTACATGAGCCAATGTACATAATCTGTACTGTTTTTGGTTTTTATTTTTTGTGATTATGTTTATATTTCTTTGCTGCTTTCAACTAGTAACACTGTAAGTAGTCATGAAACAGTTAAAGCTTGTTAACAATCAATACTTTGATAATACCTTAACTTTATTAATGTCTCTGTTTTTTACTTGAGCTTCAGATTTTCTCTTGATTTAACATTTCTTTCTCTTTAAGTACTTTTAGAAACCAAGAAGAATAGTTTTTCTTTAGCTGATGGAAAAGATTTTTATCATTTTAACAGTTGTTTTCAGTGGTTGGTTATAGATTAGAATTAAATAATAAAAATAAGCTTTTAAAACATCATTAGAGTTAGTGGAAATTGGGTTGAATTAGCAACAAAATACTACAGCCTAAAGACAGGAAGGGATTTAAGTTTTTTAAACAGTCTTTATGGAAATTAATCCCAAAGGATTGAAATTATTTGATTCAAAACCATTTATTAGAAAAGAAAAGGGAAAACAAAAGGAGATATTCTACTGCTTGTTCTACACTTTTCAAATCTTTGTCTTTTCATTTTAGTTTTTAAAGACTACAGTTAATAAAGTAGGCAGAGGTTAATTGGCTTTTGTGTCTCGTTTATCAATCTTTTTTTTTTCAAGAATGAATGCCTACAACGCGCTCATGTTCATGTCATCTTTGGTACCCTCATAGAGCTAAGGATTTGAGGTTTTAAGAAGAAAAAAAAAGGATTAGCGCCCAGAAATCA
This sequence comes from Macroglossus sobrinus, assembly GCA_004027375.1. Lineage (NCBI taxonomy): Eukaryota > Metazoa > Chordata > Mammalia > Chiroptera > Pteropodidae > Macroglossus > Macroglossus sobrinus. The sequence goes on from PVKZ01001888.1 coordinate 161,691, forward strand.
AACATGCTGACCCCTTTCTCCAAAAAACATGAGCATCTTATAAAATATAGATTTTTTCATTGCTATGTTCTTACCTCTCTATAAAGTGGAAGAATAACACAGGTTTTCTTAAAAATATTTAAAAAATAATGAAGCAAAAAAAAGAAAGAAAAAAAAAGATGAAGCCTAGAGTTTTGAGTTGGTGTAACAATTTATACGTGGAAGTCTGAGACTTCCGTATAGTTCTTAGCATTATTTAGAGAACAGCAGCTTGAAGGGTTCTGATGCCTTGTATATCTTATCCAGACTTTATTAGAATGTTTACAAAAGGACTCACTTCATAACTCACATCCTTTCTTAAAGCAGTGACTATAAAGCAGCAAACATATGACAGATGTGTGTCTGTGTGTCTTTTCTGCCTTGTTTAGGCTTTATAGAAAGTTTTTTTTTTTTAAAGAAAATCATTAGTGGGGGATTATTTCACATTAACATGCATTCTTTTGTTTGATTCTCTTTTCAAGCCTGCTTAAAAATTATATTTTTACTGGGTCCATAAGAGAAAATATTATGTAAGTTTCTGTATTTAATTTAGGTCACTCTATGCTAAATTCACATTTACTACAGCCTATGGTAATAAAATACCTTTCAACATTTTCACCATATTTTATACTTGGCTTGTTCAAAGACTTTTCTTTTTCCTTTGCTTTTTTTTTTTCTTTTTTCTTTTTTTTAGTATTTCAGCAAGGTGAACATCTGATTGAATAGAGTTTTTAAAAATAAAAAAAATCTTATAAAAAGTTTTGACAAAAGCTTTTGAAATAATGGATCCAAGAATTTCTTACATTTAAGCAGAGAATTATTATAACTGATGTACACATCCAACATATATACTGAACAAACACAATGGATGAGAGTAGAGCGAGAAAACAAATACTGAATACTAGTCTTTGTATACCCCCAAAGCCTATTGGATAAGATCAAATTTATTTATTCATGATATTTTATAAATATCTGTTATGTGGCAGATGTTGCATTAAATATTTACATTTTACAACCTGAACCAAAATTTTAAAATTTTACAACCTGAAATCAAAGCTGCTTTGATTTCTTGCTTTTCAAAAGAGATTGAAAGTACCACATATGATAAAATAGCAGATTTATATTCCTCTTATTTATCCAATGATTGTTATTAATTTCACTAATAACAATATTAGTGAAATTAGTAACAATTTAAAAGAAAATAAGTTTATTAAAGTAATTAAAATAGTAAAATAAAACCCTTTATTTTGTGAACGTGGTCGAATCCCTAGTGCAAAGAAAGGAATAGGAACTTTAAAATGAGAGTTTTCTACAGTTGGGATATATATAGCACATGTTCTTTCTCTGTAAAAGCTTTTCTGTTAATTATAATGATTATGTATTAAATTTGAATGGACTAAAATGTTTCATTATAATATAATTACAATATTTCATAATATATTTCAATATATTAATCTAATTGTATTTATTAACTATTCTTAACATTGTAAATTTCAATATTCCAATATTTTGGAATTATAAACAATTATTTCTCAAAACATCAACAATCGACCTTAGACAATTCTACTGGAGATTTTTGCTCTGTCTCCTTCACCAACCCAACTTTCTCCTTTCTATTTCTGCATTTGCCATTTTCTAGGAGAGACTTTTTTTTTTTTTAGCATTTTTTATCATTTTGGTTTTATTTATAAGTCTTTTGCTTCTCAGATATGTTTTAAGGTTTTCTCTTAGTAAATTCTTTCTGAGTATTAAATAAAGTGTCAGTTTATATTCTGTTTTTGGAACTGCTTGATGGTTTAGAAGGAAGTTTTTCTAAATTTTAACAAGTTCATTAAGTACTGTCCAATTAACAGAGGCTTCCAGACTTTTGATAATTCTTTAGTACAAGAAAACAGCATTTCCTAGATAAGGTCATTTATAACAAACAACATTTTAAATAGGGAACTTTGTTAATACAAATAATAAGATGATTATAATGATGTTAATGATCACATTAATGTATTTTATTACCAAATTACAATTATCTTATGAAATATTTGCCTTAAAAATTTTAGTTGCAGTTATCTGGGACACATAATTTAGTCATATCATATGCACTGTTACTGTAATTACTCTGATGGACTTATTTCTGAGGGTTTTTTATAATTAAAGAAAAAAAGCTTCCATCAACAAAAGTGTTTTCTCATTTTCTTCTGATGTATGCTTTATGAGTAATCAAAAGAAAAAAATTACAGTAATATTAGGAAACTGAACCAAAAGATGAATCTCCCAATACTTCTGCTTAATAGTTTTAAAGTTTGTAGTCATTGTATTCTAAAAATAAACAACAATGAAATGTTCCCATCTTTGCAGCCATCATCTATATCTATCTGTTCATTCATCCATATATCACGTACCTTGCTGTCTATCAAAATCGATCATTTGCTAATATGAAAAAACTTTTCGAGTCTTTCAAATATCCTGAAACCTATTTTTTTGCATTTCATTCAGTAATATACATTTGAGAGAGATGTCACTATCCCCACATAATTTGAAAACATTAAAAAAAGTGAAGATACTTCTATTTTAAATCATATTATGCATAAAAATATGTGCAATAACTAAGCATGGTTCTAATTAAATTATCATTAGGTTTATAGTTAGAACTTGACATCAAAGTAAAACTTCAAATTTAAAAGACATAAAAGAAAAAGTTGCCTGAAACTAACCAATTGATTATTATGGGACTTTCTTTTCCTAGAAGCCAAAAGCCATCAAGTTGACTGTATTATTTTATTATTATGTGTATTTTTCTGATTCTTAAACAAATGCTTTATACGGAATGACATCTTATGAATTGAAAGAAATCGTTGGTAAAAAAGTAAAAGACATTTTCAACTTGTTATTTAATAGTTAAAAACAATTGTGAAAATGTATTATCATTTTGAATTTTGGCCATGTGACTTTTTATTGCTGTAAAAAGACTAAGTTTTTCTGCCTGTTACCTTGCTACAATTCTTCCGTCAGAAGACAGGACTGTGAAAATCCGCAATAGGCTTCAATGTGACTTGATGAATAGCAAGAGAGCTTAGTGGAAATGTTGAACTCCTTCATGATTAAAAAGCAAACCTTTAATGTAGTTTTTGTTTACCATGTCATAAGTGCAGCGTTGGAAGTTACTGCCAAAGAGTCATTGGAACAGGCATCAGTAAGGCAATGTCAGCCAGCCAATGCTTTGAAAATGATTCAGTTCCTCTAGCCTTATGACTAAAATAATATCCAGTGGCTCCAGCCCCAAGCCTGGTTAATGCATCTGTCCAGAACACATAATTACTCGGTCATAACATTCCCCCGGCCACCAGCCAACAAACCAATCAGCATTTCTTCCTAACTCACCAGAATTTTTGCTGTGTCAAACTGTTTGATCTCTAGGTAGTAAAAATGCAAAAAATGGAAGGACACTGCACTGAAAGGTTTTAATTTAGAATAGTTTCTTATGGAAATTAAATTTGAAGAGAAACATGTTTTTGTTGTCATGACTGAAGTTGAAATTTTAATTTGGTATCCCTTTGCACATTGTGTAGTTTATTTTGTTTATTGTAAGCTAACATTCTCAGTCATTTCAGTGAGGCAATATTCTAACAGCAAAATAACAGCAAATATGTCTCCAGTTACTATTAAAAATGATTTTGTTTCCCAAACATTAACAAAGATAGTGGTAAAATTTTTTTGGTTAACATAAATATTGTATGTGCCTATATTTATGTACATGTGTATATATAGAATACCTCACATTCAGAGAAAAATTATGGAAGTATGTATGTATTCATATATACATAATGCGTGTGTATAGTCAAAGTTTTTACAAGAGCTCATTATTTGAATGATTGTTAATAAAATCCTCAAAATTATTTTAATTAACTTACATTCTTATTTTCTCATGTTTCCACAGACTCACCTAAAAAATGTTTTAAAGTGGATTTCAAAATCATTTTTATGAGGTGAAGTTTCACTGACTATGCAAAATTTGAGTTTAGTTATGAAGAATAAATAGATTTAAGTAACCAGAGGAAGTGAGGAAGAATACTCCAGAAAGAAGGAAAAGCATTTGGGAAGAAAAGTAAGTGCTTAAGAAAATGGTGTGGTCGGGAATGTATAAGAAAGTTGATCTTTCTGGAGTGCCAAGGGCATGTGTGAGAGTAATGTGAGATGAGGTCGTATTGGCTGGCATGAGTCAGGTTACATGTGACCTTAAAACACCAAATGGAAATATAGATATTAGGACTTAAAGTTTGAAGAAATTGGGATACTTCAAGAAGTTGATATACGAACAGATAAAAATATTTTCTCAATGATTTATCTCCTTTCAACTTCCTCCTATACCAGATTCAGATGGCAATGTGCTTATTTGATGATATTCCTGGCTTCATGTTTGGTATGAGCAGAAAGAAGTATAGAGCTAGTTTGTTCCCGCAAACAGCTGGTAAAATTTCTATAGCATCATTTCTTGTTTCAGGTACACACTCACTGCCAAGGGAACAGAACCTGGAATGAAGATGTAACATAGTATCATGGAACAAATTTTGCTTTCCAAATAGTTGATTACTGAGCACTCTGGAGGAAGAACAGAGTAAAAGTTCTTTCAAACTCAACAGGAGAGAATTATACAGATACATAATATACAAACACCTACATAAAGGCACATGACGCTTTCTGCCTAGCTTCTCTCTGTTCTCTACTGCATCATCATGCACGATGGCGTGTGGACATTCACCTTCATAATTATGGGCTGGGCTTCATGTCTCATTTCATTGCCCATGTGCCATTCGCAGTGCGATTCACAAGTCAAACCTTGAAAAGTTTGCCAAGATTCTGCAATAAATAACAAACATGACCTATCTCTAAGACATAATTGCTTTTCTTTCAGTAATTAAATATTTTATGATTTCAAAAGCGACGAGCTTCCACTAGTGTTGACACGATTATCCCTTACAAGGCAGGATGATTCAATGACAAGGACGTGTGAAGTGCCTAGGCTGTGGCTACAATTGCAAATCTGTATTTTTATGTCCAATTATATTGTTACAAGTGGATCTAGTCTGTAAAAGACTCACCCGTAAGGAGTGAATATAACTCTTAAAGTGATAAATACATTTAAGAAATTACTTTATCTCAGGAGAAGACATGAATTATTACTGTCTCTGCTATTAATAAACTCAATACAATGCTTTCAGAGTGGATATAAATAAATAAATTTCTATTTTAAGGTAATAAAATTCATTCTCTAAGGTATCATTGCCCAGTAAAAATAGAATAAAAGCCATACCTGTCATTTTGAAATTTGTTGTGGTTTAATAGCCACATTAGAACAGTAAAAAGAAACACTAATAACATTTTATTTAACCCAATATATACATATTATCCCAATATTTATTCAATATAAAATATTAATGAGGTACTTCTGTATTTTTCAGAAATTAAGTTCTCTAAATTCAGTGTGTATTTTAAGTTCTCTAAATTCAGTGTGTATTTTATATTCATAACATAATCTACATTCAGATTAACCATATGTCAAGTGTTCAAAAGCCACATGTGGCTAGTGCCTACTATATTACACAGCAAGGCTGTAAAGCGAGAGAGATGAACTTGTGATTATGGTGTGCTAGCTTGGGGGCACATTTGACATTGATGTATACTTTTGTGTTTTAGTCCTTGGAAAATGACATCATGATGACATTCACCACAGATACTTAATTCATTTATATTTATCCACACAGTTATCATGTTTTTTATTCTTTATTTCTTCTTGGATTTCTGCATTTACTCCAGGGACAAATTTTATACAGCCTGAAAAATATTCTAAATGCAACTTTGTTGAAGATGAAGTTTAATAGTCTTTATTTTTGGAGAATATTTTTGTTATGCATATAATTTGAATTTAGATTGTTATTTTATCTAAATACTTTAAATATAGTATCACTTTGTTCTTGTTTCTTTTTTGTGTGTGAAGGTTGTTTCTGTTGAGAAGTGGGCCTTCAGTCTAATTGTTGCTCTTTTAAGGTAATCTCTGTTCTTTTTTCTTTAGTTGCTTTCAAGATTTTTCATTTCGGATTGGTTTTCAGTGTAATTTTTAACATCAGTTTTACCATGATCTGAGTAAGGTATTAATTATTTTTTAGTTTTTCCTACTTGTGCTCTATATGGCTTCTTGAATATGTAGCTTGATTCCATCAGTTTGGGGACATTCTCAGCCATTTTCTCTTTAACTATAACTGCTATTCCATCTCTTTCTGTTCTTCTTCTGGGATTTCCATTATAATTATGTTAGGCTTTTATACTAAAGCCTTTCATAATTCTTATTTTTTTCCATATTTTTTATTCTTTAGTTTCTTTATGCTTTATTCTGAAAATTTTCTTCTGACTTATATCTCAGTTTACTAATTCTCTTTTCCATTATCTTTAATCTACTATAAAACCCATTTGTTGAGATTTTAACTTTGGTAATTGTTTTTTAGTAGTTGTTTAGAAATTTCTATTTTTAAAAATTGATTTAGTTCTCTGCTAAAATCTGAAGCTTTAACTTTTATGTCTTTGTACAGAATAAACTTAACTCCAAATTTGAAGTTTCTGTAGCTGTTTTTATTATTCACTTTTACTATTTTTTTTAGCAATGTTGCTTTTCTGAGCCTACTTCTCTCCCCCCCCAATTTACTCCCCCAATAATATGTTTTCGATGCTTTTTATAATATTCTGGATAAGAGGATAATGTTTTAATTTCTAGAGATGATTTACTTTCCCCTCTACCAGGCATCTGGGAGCACTAGCAAGGCAGGATTATCTTATTTCAATTTCATGTATTGACATGATTTTAAACTGTAGTTCCTGCAAGTGCTGTACCCTACACTTCACTCTCATCCTTATCCTTCACTCTTATCATCTGAAGGAGCATTCCTTCATAGTTCCAGCTAAAAGTATGGAGATTCAACTGAGAACTCCCTTTGGCAGGCTCTGGATTGTTTCTGTTCTCTCCATCAAAAGCCTCACTTACTCTCTCACACTTCCTCTCTCAAATTAAAAAAAAGAAAGGTGAAAAGTTGTTACAGAGCTGGGATCAGTTTTCTGATTATCTTTGGTACTTCAAGACCCTGAACCAGTAGTAGCTCTTTGCTAACATGTTAGCTCTCAGATGTTTTGTCCAGCTTTTCTAATATATAACAGAGGATAATTTCAAATTATCTAGTCTATCACCCTATTTAATTTATAAACCTGATGTTATTGTTGTCCATTTCGTGATAAAATTATCTCACTATACAATTTATCTACCTTTGGTTGAAGCTGATCTGACAGATTTAAGCAGACATCCTGTAGACTAAGCGTCATCTTTTCAAAATCTTCCTATTTTTCTCCCCCCAAATTTTCTTTCTATGCATATAAAACCAGAATACACCTCAAAAGTTTGTTCATTATTTTACATTTTCTTTGAGATAAAGTAGATATTTGTTTAGTTTTTTTGAGATACCCCAAAATAGCTCTGGTTTGCATCTTGAAATCATGGTATTTAAGTAAAATTTATGTCAAATATTAATTTGTACAGAAGCTCTAAAGATACTTTTGTCTAAATATTATTCAATATAATTGTTGCAGCTAATTATTTTTGTGTTGGACTTTTGTTATTTTGTTCATTCTCATGCTAGAGAATATAATGATATTTCAAAAGATTGAAGATCAATTACAATAGTAGATTTCTTGGAGTTTAATGGAGATGTTAAAAAAGAATCCACTTGTGAGTGCTTTAGATATTCAGAGAAACTTGCTATATACCCCAGTCTCAGCTACTTTAGAAGATAAAAAGATTTGATTTATATAGGAATTCTGATTCATATTTCCCTTAACTCTGAGCTCCTTTAGCTAACATGTATATGAGAAGCAGCTTATGTACCACTCCAAATCCATGTACTAGTCTGGCTCTCTGACGGGAGGTGTCTCTCCTATAAACGAATGGGCTCACTGTGGCAGCTGCTCCTTATTTTCTCATGTTGGTCATTGGCATGCTTCTAAAACATCAGCTAACCCTCCTCACTGAGTACCTCTTGCTCTAACCTGTGGTTTCTCTGTTACTGAGAAGCAAAATACCAAGGCATACATTGGGAGCCCGTGTAGATGCAACCTATAAGTATTAATGACCTTGGGACAAATTTTAAACAATGGGAGGTCTGGTAGGTAAATTCTACTCTCTTCTTCTATCATTAAAATATTGTTTAGAGACTCAGTATCTTCATAAACGTGCAGTAGAGATCTATATCTTGTAAAAATGAGTAATCAGCTCATCACAAAGCTGTGTCTAACATTAGTTGTATTTGATCTCCTTCAGCTTTTCTCTCATGCCTACATTTCTGGATTGCACTTTTCAACAAAGTGTTAGCACATTTGCTTTTGCCTGAGGGCTCTGTTTCTGTATCAGAATGAATATTTATGACTATGAAACTGCTGCTTCAGGAGAGTCTTGGTAAAGAAACACATGTGGAATACTGATTAAAGACTTATAAATTTACCAGAAGATATTTTGATAAAAATGTTTAGCCAATTAAAGTTTAAAATGATAATAACAACAAAGATTTAGTGAGAATTTTCTATTTCCCAGACATTGTGATAAGTACTAATGTTCTCTCTTTTTAGCCTTCCCAGCAGTCCAATTGGTTGGTACTACTACTGACACAATTTTTACATATGAAGAAACTAAAGCTTTTTGCAATTAAATAAGTCATCTAGGGTCTTGAGTTGGTGTCAAAACTGGATCCAAGTTATATAATTCCAGAATTTATGTTCTTGTTCACAAACTGTATTGTCTGCCCAACATTTTATTTTGCTTTTTATATGTCTATTTTATTCAGTTAGGTTGGTCATGCTATTATTTCTTACTTTGATAAGCCCAAGGAAGGGCATCTGGGAAGGCATTCTTTTCAGTGTCTTCATCTACATACTCTTTTCCTGAATGAATCTTCTTTTAGAGACACTATTAATAGGTCCATATCCCCTTTTAGCATTATTTTTCTCAAAGTGTCAGCAATGTCATTCTCACCCTTGAAGTCAAAGTAAAAAAGAGTCTGTAGTTGCTTCTGTGGGTTATGAAGAAACAAAAGGAATAAGTCAGTATTTTAAAAAATCACACAGTAGTGAAATTTGAGTCATAAATTTGAAGAAATGTCTATTCACTGGTCCTTATACTAAGAAAGTATGAAAAGTTTTAAAATTTTGTTTTATTTCATATATTGAATATCTGAGAAGAGTTCAGAAATGATAAACATTGTTACTACAACTAAGAGATAAGACATCTGCTAATTCAGGTTAATTATCAAAATCAATAAACTCATGTTTTCCTGAGGGAAAGTAAAATGTGAGCAAATTAAAAACAATCACCTGTATTTGTCTGAAGCAAGAGAAAACAATACAGTCATATTGATTTTATTTTATATTCTTTTTCTTTTACTTAGAACATGATTTAAAATATTATCTTTAGCAAAATGCCTCTAAATGAGGAAATTGATAATATTTAAATCACAAGTGGGAATTATTTTTGGAATCCATTTGACAAAAATGGATTCTAAGTAGGTAGTCATGCAGCTCAGTAAGAAATTTGACAAATCAAGTATTTTCGTAATTAAACAATGACATCCAGCATGTATCTCTCTTGTACCTACTATTGTAACAATTTTGGGTGCTAAGAATATTGGCTTTCATGAAGCCAATATTATACTGAAAAAATAAACTATAAGAAACATAAAATATATTTACTGATCAAGATAAATACTCTAAGAAGTAATAATTCAGTGTAGGATGACAGCCCTTGGGGAGATGGTGATGGGAACCAGTCATTTTAGCCAAGGGGGTCATTTTAAAGAGTCCAGGTTCTCAAGTATAGAATGTTATTGACAATGAGGATCTGAGAATTCACTCTTAGGTGCCATGAACTTCTGCAGGTGTAGATCAACAGGGAATCACAGAAGTGGAAAGTTCTTTATAATGCACTTACCTGATCCCTTTGCATTAGATAGCATTGAGAATAGGAATTCCAGTTGAATTTACCCTCATTTACAAAAATGGTCAGGAGCAAGGCTGGCTCTCTAACCCAGGCTTCCCAGTTTTCAGTCAAGTATTCTTTAGCCATCTTTTATTCACTGTTTCTGTATGAATAAAAGAATATGATTCAGCTCCACATATTCACAAAGCTTCTTCTAATCTTATATTCTTCAGGTCTTCAATTCAGCTTCGCAGTCTGTCCCTGTTGCTTTATTTAAAATTGCAGCCTTCACATGTTGGGACATTATTCATCACAAGTTGCTTTCATTTGGAAACATTGTGCAAGTAAGATGCTGACTGCTTTTTGTTCCAGATTATTTTTTCAAGGATGTCCTTGAAAGATTAAGACACCTCCAGAGTAAAGGGCAGGTTTGCTTAAAGCCTTGGAATGAATGTTTATGACTATGATATTGCTAGCTTAGTAGACTCTTGGTAAACACATGTGGAATATTGATTAAAGACTTACATTTACCAGAAGATATTTTGATAAAGCTGTTTATCTTGGAAGATAAAGATAGTGTCATCCTCTGGAGCAAAGGTCATGTGTTCAGGTCCCTAAGCTTAGGGTTCCTCTCCTGTAACACAACCCAAAGCTAAATGTGGAGCAGTGCTAGAGGGATTTCTCTGCTGTTCGTCGCCTGGGTGGGTCAGGATTTGGCACGAATGCCTCTGCTCACGGATGTCCAGAGCTGTCACTATTCCCCATGCTATACTCTATTGAGTCTTTTATATTGGCCAACCCACAGCCAACATGTTACTTTGAAAGCTGTGCAGCAAGCTGAAACACATGCTTTACTTTTGTAGCCCCATATCCCAAATGTCTGATTTAAGCTACAAGTTTCTGTGCCTGATGGTTTTGCTAATCTGCCAAAGAGAGGCAGCTTCTCTCAGGAGGGCCTTGGTGCTTTGGACTTACTATCTCCTTGACATGCCTATCTCATACACTGAGATCTTGTCAAAACAGAATGCCTGACATGTGGAAGCCTGTGACTCTTTAGCCTGATATTTCCACTTTATGGTGGGTCAATAAGTTTAATGACTAAAAAGCTAGGAAGAACTTAATAAAGCTTACTTATCAAATGGAAATGGTATTTTTAAAAATGAGCCTGTTTTGTCCCCAGGAGCATCTTGGCTTTATGTGAAAAAATGACAACTATTTTTTTTGATAGGATCTTTATCTTCCATTCTACCACCTGAAACAAAGCTGCTGGCTCAGTGAGGCATCGGGTTCACAGAATTCTCCTAAGTGCCTGGGCAACTGTTCAGTTTTAGCACCAGCTAAGCAGAACCGAAAGTGGACATAGTCTGTTCCATGAGCAGAACTCAAGGTTGTTCTCACAGCTTGTAAATATGCTGATGAAGTTGTATTTTTAATAAACATTGGGTAGTTGCCACTGGCTTACATGTTTGGTCTGCTGCTTGGAAAACTGGCCGATTAAAATATCTTTTTTGGGGGCCACAAACTCTGGTAACAAATCCTGACTGAACTGTGTGGGCCACTGGTATAGTTGGCCATAGTAATAGCCTGTTCTCTGATTATATGAACTTGCTTTCTTACCCCCAATGGTAAATTGCATCATCAGGGTGATAATAGTAACTTTCAAGGCATTAAAGAAACATCACCAGAAAATTAAATAGCCCTTGAATGATAGTAAAGTTCTCTCCAAATGAGACTACTCTTTCTAGGAAGGTATCATGGAGGGTTAACTGACTATATGCACCCTGTGGAGAGTTAGTCTTACCTTGGGAATCGTTCCCAAGGTAATCATCCACTTAGAAGAGGTAGTATAAAATTGGTGCCTCAGTTAAATGATTAATGACACCAATTCGGCCCTGGGAGTCATTCAGGCTAACCTCAAATTACTGTCAGGGTGGTTATGCATGGCAGAGTTACCCTAGATTTTCCCTTCACACCTGGAAGAGATCGACAAAGAAACTTTAGGAGAAAGCCACCTGACTTTCTTAGGTAGACCTTGATGGTTTATGGGATTTGTTTATGTAGTTGAGTCTTGGGCACTGATTGGTATATTTGGGGTCAAGGCTGGCCTTATCCTGCTTTTTGCCATTTTATTGGTAGAAGCCATAATAAAATTCTGTATAAGACAAATTAAATACATTTGGTAAAGGGAGGGGTTGATATTACTGTGAAACCATTCTGTGTGTCTCTCATGTTTCTGCACATCCTGTGAATGAAACAGTCATAGGCTTTTGTTCTAGACTAACTTTATAAAGGATATTTGTATAGCTAACAGCCCTAGAAGATAAAAATAGTTTTTTCCCATACAGCAAAGGGAAGCATGGATATTTCCAATATCAAAAAGATAATGTTCCCTCTGAAAAAAAGGTCAGGCAGGCTCACTGTCTAGTGTGAAAGATTTGTGTTCCCTAAGCTCAGAGTTCTTCTCCCATCATATAACCCACTGCATATATAAAGCATCATCTGGCCTTCTTCTTATCACCCCTGTGGGAATTCAGCCTTGAAGAAATGATACGATCTGATATTCTTGCTGCTGCTTGTTGTGAAGTCCTTTGTCTTTGACCCAAGAATTTTGTGTCTTCTTCTAGCAGCCATGAAGCTATTCCAGTTAAATTGCTAGCTTGAAAATAGGGTAAATTCTCAGACTTTTCACAGTTCTTGACAGTACCCACCTTAACACTTCCTTGTTTTATTTTTCTTCTTGGCATACCTTATTATTTAATATATCTTATATTTGACTTATTTATCCTGTTTATTGTTTTCTCTGCTAGCAGAGAGTTTAGGCTGTTTTGTTCACTGCTTTGGTCCCAGTCAGTGTCTAGAACAAGGTGAGTCCATTGTTGATAGCTCATAAATACTTTTGAACAAACAAATTTGTTGTATTTCATCTTCAGCGTCCATGCAGATTGAAAGTAGCCAAATGAATCATGCTACGATGTAGCATAATGATTAATAGTGTTGGTAATATTCATGAGTGGACAGAATAGTGTATATGAACATAGTGTATGTGGATATAACTTCAATTATGCACAGAAAACTGTACCGTGCAGCATAAACTCCGTATTCTCTTTATTCCTCCTAAATAATTTGTCTGTATAGCACTTGCCTTATCTTTTTTTATTACGTTTTAGTGGAAGAAATTGGCTGACTACGGAGAAAGGTTCAACTTATCTGTGCTCTTGTTATCATCGCTGCCTGCCTCTTTTGGGTTTTCCTCCAACATTATTTCACATCTTTAGTCTCTTCATTTTTAGTATTTTTTCCCTGCACCCAACTAAATGGCAATTTGTCTCTAGTCTCTTGCTTTAAAAGCATTTACAATTTTCTCATCTTGTTAACCACCTTAAAATTTTTTTGTATTATTACTTTTGCTATTTGCCTCTAATTTCTCAAAAGGACGTTCATTGCTAGATGCCATTTCCTCTCTCAACATTGACTTCATTTTAACCTTTGCTGATTTCTTCATTCATCATTACAGAAAGAGTTCTGTGATTATCAATGATCTGAATTTACTAAGTCCAGAAATCTCATTTAAGATTCCTTATTCCTAAAACACTTCATAGCTATTTCAATTCCTACCTACCCACGACTTATTAAAATTCATTTTTACTTTTATTTCTACCATATAGGATGATCTTGTGATTAGTTTTTTAATATAATAATTGCTCTTTTTGGTATTTCTCTTATTCCTTGTTTAATAACCTAAATATAGATATTCATTAATTTAACAAATATTTAGTGAGTGCATACTATGTTCTAAGAATTTAGGCTCCATTAGTGAACAGAGTAGTCAAAGATCATGAACTTATATTTTAACAAGGGGAGCTGGGCAACAATAAGTGGAATAAATAAATAATTACATATTATCTTCAAAGTCAATAGAAAAAAATTCAAGTAGGATAAAAGACTTCCTGAGTGCAGGTAGGGGTGCAGAAGTGTTGGAAGTAGAAGGTATATGTATTATTTTTAAGATTAGTTCTCATTAGAAAGGTTGTCTACCAAGAGCTCATCTCTTTTTCCTCTGTATCATATAACCTGGGGAACTTATCCACTTTAAATTCTGCAACCAGCATTTCTATGCTGATGATTTACCAGTCTATACCTCTAATACTATCTCTTCTCTGAGGTGAGGTTCCATTTAAATCTTAGCGTTATTCATTGATTTGGCAACGTTTTGAATACCTACCCTGTGCCAGAATTGTGATGCAAAAGTGAACAAATCAACTCCCATAATCAATGAACTCATGTAGTAGGAGATACTATGATTTAGCAGCATTGTTTTAGAATCACCAGGTAGGGCATTAATAAAAATATGGAAGTACTAAGAACAACCATGGAACTGAGTCTTGGAGGGAGAGTGATGGAAAGATTCCTAGAGAACGTGACATCTCACTTGAAACTTAGCAGGAGTGAAACAAGCAGATAGGAAGTATCCTAAGATATATCCCAAATGTCACAACTTTTAAAATTCCATACCAGCTGAATAATATCAGTCCTTTCTTTGACTTTTGTCTCCAACCTAATAGCACTTTACTTATGTTTTCTTTTATTGCATAGGAGAGACATCTTATAGTATAATGTATTATAGTCATCAGTATATAGTACTTATCACTCTACCAGACTATAACGGCAAGTCTATGACTTACCATATATGTATCCATCATGTACATGCATAGTGTTTGTTTATGGACTGAAATGCTATGAAGAAGTAGGCTATCAAACCAAATGGCAAATGAAATTACCATGTATTTTTTACTTGTTTGTGTAAAGGTTTGAATGTGCCAAAAGGGAAAGAATCTTATATAATGCAGACAAGGGTATAAGTTTAAATCAGAAATACCAAGCAAAAATTTTTAAATTTTGTCTTCTTTTGGCTCAGTCTCCTCAGACATTCCATCATTACTTACCCAAGGAAACAACTCTTTTTTGCTGAATCCTTGACTATTCCAAGGGCCTGCTTCTGGAAACTGTAAACTGCAGGTTGGGTTTCTGTAGGGCAGACTAGCATCTAGGATAATTTACATGGAAATTGCTGTGATTATATAGCTCTATTTCAACTGAGAAATCCCATGTTAGGTAATAGTGGTCATTATTCATAGTTGCTGAACATGAAAGTAATTACATGATGGCTTTGCAAGTAGTAACTGTGACAGAAGTGACTCATCTCAGAAAAACACTTAGGCATAACTAATTATCTTAAATGGTATATTTTATTTGCATAAAAAGCTGGGTAGAACGGAAACATTAAAAACAAACATCTAAAACTGTCACCAGCCAGCAGCACCTTATTATGTATCACCTCGGCCTCATTAGAGTACACACAATGCTGCGGAAAAGTGTTGTGTTTTACTGAAGTGTTAATGTTAACTTCTGGGACGTCAGTCTGTCCTGGATAGCCTGACCCCTGGTGTGGACTGGATATGTGTCAAGGCTGGCTGCAACTCTCTGTACCTTCACAGTATCAACGACCAGACGTTTTTTCTTACTTTAGAGCCAGAATTTCAAGAGTCTGAATATTTAAGTCAGAAGTTTTGATGAACTTAAGATAGTAGGGAAAGAGGCATATTGTGATTTCTGCAACCACCTTGGTTTTTAGAAATTCACGTCATCTAGTACTCTGAGTAAAATTCTCAGTTCTCGAAGTGAGTTAGATAGTATTTTCATTTCCTTTGTGTTGTCACCATGAAGTATCAGTCAGTATACTGAGATATTAAAAGATCAAGAAAATTTCTAAAAAGTGAAATTATTTGACATTCAAGAGCCAATGTAATGTTCAGGAGTTCTGACTGAATTCAAACAGAACTGTATTTGAATCGCTAGTGGCTGCAGGATACTTTGGACAAGACACTTGGCTTCTTTAAGCTTCAGTCTTCTCATCTCAGAAATGGGGATAATAATAAGACCAACTTCCTAAGGTTCTTCTGAATATTATGTAAAATGATGCTGCTTTAAAATATCCTTATCTTCTAGACGTTATATACAGAAACGTTTATGGATGAAATCATAAGAAGGTTAAGATTTACTTCAAAATAGTACAGGTGAGAGTAGAAGTAGGGAAATGAGTTTGTTATTGGCCATGAGTTTGTAATTGTAGAGGATAAGTTATAAAATACATAGAAATTCATTATACTGTTTTATTTTTATATATTATTGAAAATTTCCAAAATAAAAAGTTTAAAGCTATAAAATATAATGCAAGTAAAGCTCTTGGCACAGTGTTTGGGACATAGTATGTATTAAATAAATTAATTATTGTAATGTAATCTTTACAAAGTAATGTTAGCATCAGGGAAATAGTAAAATAAATATTGATGTAAGTATGTCATTTTTAAAACGAATGGTTCTAACTTTTACAAGATATACTTTTTAACAGGATAACAGTGAAGTATATCTCTGCTATTTATGATTTTTTCCTGTTTCATTTGAATAAATCTTTTATTATTTATCATAAACAATACTAATAATTATTTTTTATCTTGTCATAACCAAGTCAACTAGGATGGATGAAAAGAAAAAAAACTAGGCAGTTCCTAAATGTTATGACGTGATAGTAACAAAATTAAAAACAACTGCAAAATTCTAAATGAATCAAACTATTTTTTAATTAAATCTATTGGGATGACATCAGTTAATATAATTATATAGATTTCAAGTGTACAATTCAATAATACATTATTTATATATTGCATGATGTGTTCACCACTCAAAGTCAAATCTCCTTTCATCATCATATATTTGACCCCCTTTATCCTTATCCATCTCCTTGCCTACTCTCCTTTCCCTCTGGTACCACTAAGCTGTTGTCTCTATGAGTTTTTGCCTTATTCATTTGTTGCTTTCAGTTTTATATTCCACATATGAGTGAAATCATATGGTTCTCAACCCTTTTCATCTGAGTCATTTCTATTAGCATGATTATCTCAAGATCCATCAATGTTGTCACAAATGGCAGTATTTCATCTTTTCCTATGACTGAGAAATATTCCATTGTATATATGTTCCATATCTTTATCCAATCATCTATCGAAGGACACTTCAGTTGTTTCCATGTCTTGGACACCATGAATAATGCTGTGATCAACATTGGGTGCACATATCTTTATGGATAAGGGCAAATTTTTAGTAGGATTGCTGAGTCATATGGTAATTCTATTTTTAATTTTTTGAGGAACTTTCATACTGTTTTCCATAGTGGCTGAATGAATTTACATTCCCACCATGTATGAGGGCTCCTTTTTCCCTACAACCTCTTCAACACTTTTTATTACTTGTCATGTTAATAAGAGCCATTCTTATAGATGTGAGGTGCTATTTCATTGTGGTTTTGATGTGCATTTGCCTAATAGCTAGTGAAGTTGAGTATCTTTTCATGTGTCTGTTGGCTGTTTGCATGTCTTCTTGGGAGAAATGTTTATTCAGATCCTCTGCCCATTTTTAAATTGAAGTGTTTATTTTTTTGTTGTTGAGTTGTTTTGTTGTTGAGTGGTACGAGTTCTTAATATATTTTGGATATTAGCCCCTTATCAGAAGTGTTGTTTGCAAATAACTTCTCTCATTCAGAAGGTTGCTTCTTTGTTTTGTTGATGGTTTTTGTTTTTGTTTTTGTTTTTTGCTGTTCAAAAGCCTTTTAGTTTGATATAGTCTCATTCATTTATTTTTTGTTTTTACTTCTTTTGCCTTTGATTTATAAAATTTATAAAATCCTCTATAAATCCAAGGTCCATGAGTTTAGTTTCTATGTTTTCTTCTATGTAATTTGTTTCAGGTGTTACATTTAGGATTTTGATTCATTTTGAGTTAACTTTGATGTATATTGACAAATAACAGTCTAGTTTCATTCTTTTGCCTGTGGCTTTCCAATTTTCTCAACACCATTTATTGAAAGGCTTTCTTTTCTTCATTGGATGTTTTTGGATCACTTGTCAAAAATTATTTGCCCGTATATACGGGGGTTTATTTCTGGCTTCTCAATTCTGTTCCATTGGTCTGTGTGTCTGTTTATCTGTCAATACGATGATGTTTTGATTACTGTTACTTTGTAGTATAATTTGAAGTCAGGCAGTGTGATATCTCCAGACTTGTTCTTTTTTCTCAGGATAGCTTTGGCTATATAGGGTCTTTTATGATTCTATACAAATCTGATGACTTTTTGTTCTATTTCTTTAAAACATGCTATTGGAATTTTGATGGAGAGTGCATTAAATCTGTATATTGTTTTGGGTTTAGTTATATTGATTCTTCCAATCCATGAACACAGATTATCTTTTCATTTCTTTGTGTCTTCTTCAATTAACCAAAAAGTATTTTTATTTGCTTAAATAGGAAAAAGAAATTCAATAATTACATGATACAAAGAGCAGAATGATACTGAGATCTTAATATTGTTAACAGAAATATCTCGACTGATATTTGTTTGTTAAAATCCACCTCTTCTTATTCCTATGGGCCTGTGTGACGCTCCTTGTCCAAGCCGGAACTTCATCCCCTGTCCAGGCTGTCCAGTGTTGCAGGACAGGCTTTCTTGTCCCTCTCTGAATATCTGCAGAGCTCTTTGAATCCCTGGAGTGACTGCTAAACCGAATGCTTCCTCTATTCTCATGGGATTTCCTGCCTTGTAGATTTCTTGTCCTCTAAGCCAGAAAACTGAACTGTAAAATACATACTTCCTGTAGAATCTCACAAATCCTTCTTCTTGGGGATTTTCACTTTTTCTCACTGTCTGAAAGTCAAGCAAATCTCTGACACCCATGTCCTCCAACGGGCCTGCCCCTTTAGTGACTTCTGGAAATAATTATCTCTGCACATCAGAGATGAAAGCTCGGTTAAATATGTGAGAGACCAAGCAGATGTGGCAGAACAGATTATGCTGCACATTGTCTCGTGTCACAGCTGTACAGCTGATGAAGAGCTTGTCTGCGATGGCGTCGTTTTGGCACGTTAGGAAACGTGCTTGTTTGGAGGCAGAAAATTCACATCATCATTAATACATGGTGAAACCTGGGATGCACCCATCCAAATGATGTAGGTCTAGTTTTTCTTTAAAAATTTATATAATTAAAGCATGAATACAAAATAAAGCAAAGTAGAAAATAGCAAGTGTTTAGAAAACTCCTTTTTTAAATACCCATAATGATACATAAATTGTTTAATAAGAAACGATCATGCCATTAGTTTAATGAAGAGTAGTATGTGCCATACTGTGCACCTTTACTTCTCATTATCAGATTATTTTATTTTTATTATCGAGCCTATGATATAGCTCAGTACATATTTTATACTTGTTTTTTTAGTTCTCTAAAAAAGATATTTTTATTCTTTGAAGAATTCTAACATTCAGGTAATAAGAACCTACAACTAGATAGTACTTTACAATATTCAAATAATTTAATGCTGCCTACTATGTTCCAAGATAATTTTAAAAATATTTTCTAAAATGTGATACAGTGAGGAAGCAGTCCATATGTGCCCCTATTGCCACACAGCACACATCAATCCTGCACTCTAATTCATAATTCATGACGGCCGAAATGAAATGAAATGAAGCCTTCGTTTTCTCAAGGCTGCAAGAAAGAACTAAGAAACACAGGTCATTTTTGATAGCCAGATAAGAAGTCTCACTGTGTGGTTTGGAGATCTGGTGGCCACTGTTCTGGAGGGCATCGAGACTTTGACTAAATTGGCCAATCCAGAATGCTGGGAGATGTTTGTCATGGGCCTTCAGATGTTCCATGTGAAGATAAAACTCCATTTTAATGAGAGATCAATTTGAAAAAGAAAAAAGATCAAATGTGTGTGTGTGTGTGTGCATGTGAATGTGTGTGTGTGTGTGTAAAAACTGAAGAATATAGGCATTATTTTTCAATATAGTGCATAGCATATGTTTATATATAATCTTGTTACCGAGTAATACATTTTTAGAAGTACTTATTTCCTTTTGAATTCCATTTTCTTTATGTCCCCAACAATTTTGGGATGAAAAAGTAGCTGTTAGTTTCTGTGTTCTCTTCATGAGACCCAGAAAGCCAAGTAACTTAGCTCCAGTCACTGAGCAAACAGATGGCAGGATTCATACTTGGATTGTCTACCGACCCCGGTCTGTTTTATTGTGTACACATTAAAATAAACATTAATTGCTTCTCATGCTTGGTAGTTAGCCAGAAACTTAGAAAAGGTGTATGTTTTATTGACTTTTATTTTAAATGGTGGGTACTCACACATTTAATTTGCATTTTTAAAAGAACTTCACTTGCCCAGGACTTGCAGAACTTACTGGCATTTAAGGGTTTTGTGACTGAGGGCATTTTGTGTTTTCTAGATGAATGATTTCATATTTATTCTTCCTTCTTTTCAGTTTTCCATGCTAGAAGTGGCTACTTGTCTCCACTTGATCACATCTTAACTGCCCTGGAAGCCCAGCTGAATTGGTACCTTTATTATAAAATTATCTTGATGCCTCTCAGGCAAAATTTATATGTTCCACTGTTGAGCTCATGTAAAACTTTATTCAGTATTTTTTTATTGTCCTTTATTAAGTTTCCTTTCTTATACTGGTCATTTACATCTTATTTTCTTTCTAGTTTCTGATGCCTGTACATTGTTATATCTTCCTACAGAATTTATCGTCTTTGTAATGGGTGATTGACATGTGTTTGTTGTCCAGATATAGTAGAGAGATCATTGATGATGTACTTTAAAGAACTAACAGAAAAATCTACCTTGTTCCTGCTATTACTGTCAAAAAAAAATCATAAAAGAATCAATAATCCATAACAAAAATAATAGTTAAATTATTTGGGGAATTAAAAAAAACACTTTTGGAAGAAGTGTTTGATAACAGGATCAATTTTTATCTTCCTTTAGCAAGTTTAAATGAGAATTAAGCTAGACTTTCCATGGAAGATTTCTGTTGCGTCATAAGTTCTATCTGCTCTGGAATATTTCTTAGCACTGAGACATTTAGCATACCCTATGAATAAACAGTGACATTTTTAGTAAACACTTTAATATTCTACTATGATGAACATTTGATGGCAACTTTTTTCTTTGGCTTGTGGTCACAGTTTGAAACACTCCTTTCTGGAATCGTAGACCCTATCTCCCCTTCTTTCAAACATGAGGAAAGAAACCTGTGGAGAGATGTAGAAGAAGAGAGGGATAAACTTTAAAAATGAAAGACATGGGAAGGATTCATTTTGATGATTCAACTTATCAAGAACTAAATAAAAATATTTTTTCCTTTTTTTCTAATTTCTGTCTTTCCTTTATTTCTTTTGCCATCTTTGCATAGCCATCCCATTTAAACAAATGTAAAACAGTGTATCTAATGAAAGACCTAAGAGGCAGCATCTAAAGGTGAGATTACAAGGTTAGACTTAGAACTTGGCATATTATATAACAAAAACATTCCTAAAATCTTATTCTATTCACTGATAGCAAGCCAGAATACTTTACTAAAAAATACATGATTCTATATCAAAGCAAAAACACATATATTTTTAAATATTTGAGATTTCAGTGAACTAACATTAATTAAAATGAGTTGATTTGACCCAATATTTGGTTTGACTAGATTTTTCAATTAACTTTTAAAGCAATTTAATGGATGATTATGACATTTGTAGACACAACACTTAATTATAATAAAATGGGAAAACCCATTTTATTATAAAATATATTATTTATTATTGAAATACATCTGCATGTTCTATTCTGAGATGACTATATATTATATGATGTAAATTTAGGTTTTTTTTTTTAGGGTTTTTAGACTTTCTATGCAGATAAAATTTGGCCTGGTGATTTTTAATTTCTTTGGACATTCTGAAATATTTTTATTTCTTTCTGAGTAAATCATTAACAAGACATATATCTTATTATATAAAGATGTTAAAGTTGAACTGCACTAATGTTCATAAGTCACGATTAGAACAGTAAACAAAATCAAAGATCACTTAGAGAAGAAAATTTTCACATTTTTCAATGCTTTAATTATACTGTAGTTACACCTCGTACTCAATCTTCTTTTCTTATATTTATTAATCATGGAAGATAGTCATAGCGAGATAATAATGCTTAAATATTGACAGATTTTTTCCCCTTACATTAACTGAATTCATATATCTTGGCTTCCTCTTCCCCTTATTCTACTCCCCCAAGTAAGTAAAGAATTCCACCTTCACTGTTCTTTTGAGTTTTGAAAGATATTCTTAAAATCCAAGATACACACTCTCTTTGTGTATTTGAAAATTTGGGTTTGGGCATTAAAAACAGAAGCTTTGAGGAAGTTAAACCTGAGCAAGTTTCTCTACCCCTTTATGGGTGTTGGGGCCAGGGGAAGGAGGAGAGTTCAGGGAGGCAGTGAGCAAGACAGACACAGTGCGCAGTGCGGGCCTTGTCCCCTTCACCCTACCGTTGGCCCTAGGCAGTGAGTCCAGGTGGAACATGATAGAACTTCCTTTGAGGTTCAACATCTGGAGAGGAGAAAGACCTTTTCTCCCACTCTTCAGGTGAAGAATGGAAGACAGTGAGCTTCTCTGAAAAGGCCCTACACCATTCTGTGACTTGGTGTGTCTTACACATGAGAGGGTAGAGTTGCCTGCTCAATTTCACACAGCTCCAAAGTAATCTAGGAAAGCATCTGCCTACCCTAGGTTAGGACACAGAAGGAAGGTGTGAAGAATGAGGAAGGGAAGAAGGATGGTGGGTAAGAATGAGCTCTGGAAATTTTACTGCAGATGGCTAACAAGCCAGCTGAGGACTAGAAGAAGTTACCTCACCAGGAATTGGATGGGTCACAGTCAAACCTTAGCAGGTGCCAGTATCGAGGGGGACCTGTGTGATGGTCAGATGGGGCAAAGGACAGAAAGTGTCAGCAGAGAACTGAGAAGTAGGTCACTTCTCTTCACCATAGGGGTGACATTGGCTTAAACCACTCAGATTTAACACAAATCTCAAGAAGAGAAAAGGGGAAGGTGAGTCTGTTCTCAATTCAATACAAACTTGAGATGATTAAAAAAGTAGCAAATTGAGTTTCTTGAGAGTGACTACTAGATGACATTTTCTGCATCATATAAAATGAGGCCCTGATTAATACAATAGTTGCGTTTCACCCACTTAACAATGTGTCTGAAATTTATACCAGCTCCATATCTGTGTTTTATTTATGAATCAGACCATCTCTTATTTTTTGCTAAGGCACTTGAAAGAGAACTATGATGATGGCTCACACACAGAAAATAAAATGACACTAGAAAACCACTGAAACCAAAATAACCTTTTAAAAAAAAGTACACACACACACACACACACACACACACACACACACACACACACTTTAGCTTGAAATACAGTGCCAGTTTTGGCCCTAGAAGTTGTTAGGCTAAAAATAGTCTTCCTTCTTTGAATTTATTTTTATCACTTTGGAAATTCCTTCAAACACTGAAAAAAAAATTTTTTATAGAATAAATATTATATGATACTTTTTTCCAATAGATATATTAAAATTATATTGTGTAAAATGGTTTAAATGGGTAATAGCAAAAGTGAAATTTGAGATAAAATTAGTCAAATTTACTTTTCTTCATAAAGATGCACGTTTCTGCTTGCTGTGGTTAATCTATAAATAGCTATAGTTATGAGGAATGGTGGGACATGATACCATCAAGGCATAAAACATTTGGGTGTAAAACCTGTTACTAAGAATGATAGAAACAGAAAGAATTTATTCAAGAGTTAAAACAAAACAAAGAATGACAAAAACAGAAATAATCTATTCAATAGTGAAAGGTGTAATTTACATGTATAATATAATGTTATACTTACTTCCTATATAAATATTAGTATAATAGGTATGTATATATGTATATACAAATACTTATATATATAATATATATGTCATGTTATACTGATAATGAGAGTTATTTAGTATGTGGGAGACAGATTTTCAATGTTAAAACTGAATGCTAATGTTATAAAATTAATTCACAACTCTAATTAGTACAACAAATATAAATTTATTAATGGCCTCAAGGTTTTAATCATCAAAGCATAAAAACATAATTTCAGTGGTACTTTGCAGAGAATAGTACATTGAGAGCCTTGCTAATTAGTGTTTTAAAATAATATTCTTTTAAAAATTGAAACAACTAATAATTATAATTATTGAAAGTCACTTATATGACATCTCACCTATATAGATTTAACTAAGTGATGATAAAAAATAAAATTTGTATCTTAAATCCTAAAATGTGTAAAAAAATTGTAAGAAAGCTACTTTCTCCTTGATAATTTAACCTAAAATCATTATGGCTTAAAATTACATTGCAGAAGAGGGAAGTTATAATGGAAGAAGCTAAAATTAAGCAAATTTCAACTCATGTGCACAATAGCTTTGGTGATGGCATTTAATACCTGGATGGGGGAAGTCCTGCCTTGCTCCTGCCCATTACCACCCCATGAAAAAAAGAAAAAAAAAGAATATAAAAAAACTTGGATGTGAATATCCCATTTTTGTTTTTACAAACTGAAAATATTTGTAGCTGCATCTGGAAGATGTAGGGACAGTTGAGCCATTTGATTTATGAACCCAACAAGTGGAGTGTCTAGGGCAGGGGCTTTTAGTCCTTTTAGTCCCTAGTAAAGTCTTTGAATTCATAAACATTTTGCAAAATCCTATTCATACACACAGAATGTGTATTTAATCAACATCTGTTTACAGGAAGTGGAGCAGAGCAAAAGCATAATAGTTATTAAATAATTAGGGATCAAATACTCAGAACTTGCCAATGTTGTGAAGTTGTGATCTACTGTATTTTCTTGTCTGAACTCTCTTTTGTTTGAATTTGCCTTAAATTTTAGTCATAAAGGCAAACATCTAAGTTTACTGTAGGATTTCTTGAAATCTCGTGGTCCCAATAGCACTTAAGCAAATTCCAAAGCTTAACTGACCATGATTTTTGTGTTTTATAAAGGCACATTTGGCCTGGTGAAAGTGCCATTGCCATCAGATGCGTAGATACGACTAGGTGTGAACAGGTGAACAAACACATTTGTGTAAGTTGGAAGTTGTTCTATGGATGAGAGCACCTGTGTGGTCAGCTGGTGATTTCTTAGTGGGAATATTCCTAGGACATGTTAAATGCAAAGATGGGTGGTGTAGGACAGTCAGGGTTGTAAGAAAGGGAATTATTTATCAGCTGCGGATCAAATAGAGATGTTTGCATGTGTGTGGAATCAGACCTAAGTCCTATATTTGGGTTTAGAACAGAGAAAAATAGGAATGAGTGGTTTGATGAGAGTCAACTTAACCAATTTCTAGATGATTAAGTTAGGTCTTCAGTGCATTTCCTTTGCCTCTTTCTTCTTTGCACCTTTTTTCTGTCTCCATTCTCTATCCTGAATGAGTAGCCTCCCAGCACAAGTCCTTGGTTCTTCATCAGGAATTTCACTGTCCTTGACTCATCTGCCTTAGGACTTTGGGGTAGAGTATAATGCTAATGGGCCCAGAATCTGGAGGAAAATGGATCAGCGTCCATGTGTGCTTTGACCACTTCTTTTCTGTAAATGATTGGGCAAGATACCCATCCTCTCTGAACCTCAGTTTCTCCTCAGTAAATCGAGGCTAATACTAATACCTATTCCTCAAGGCCAGTGAGGGTGGTTAAATGCCACAAAACATAAGGGCCACAAACTGCATTTGATTTAGTAGTCCGATATGAGGGGTTGCTCAATTAATGACACTGTTTCTCTTTTTCTCAACCTGGAGCTGAAACACTCTGCCATCTCTGAAGTAACTTATATCCTGTTCTCCTCCTCTGGCCCAGAAGTGATTCTCCTGAGTGAACTCACTACCTGGTACTGCCTCTTGTCCTTCCAGCAGCCTGCCCTTTCTTGACAACTTTGCAATCCTGCATCACTTCCTGCCTCATCTTGGTAACTGGCCTTCATCTGAGTTCAGATGCCTGGTAGTCTGTGTGAACCTACTGAGAAGCATTGGCACAAAGAACCTTGGATATTTGGGGCAGTAGAGAAGAGAAAGAAAAGGGTAAAACTGAAAAGGCTGGAGCAAAGGAGATTAGATGTTAACAGGGTGTGTATGAGTCAGCAAGAGCTGACATGACAGAGTACCACAGAATGGGTGGTTTAAACAATGAAAATTAATTTCCTCAAGTATTAGAGGTTAGAAGTCCAAGATCGAGATGTCAACAAGGATGAAGGCTTCTCTTGTTGGCTTATATAGATAGCTGCATTTTTCTAGTGTCTTTACATGGTGTTTCCTCCATGTCTGTGTCCTAATCTCCTCTTTTTATGAGGACACCAGGCATATTGGATTACAGGCCACCTAATGATCTAATTTTTCCTTAATTAACTCTTTAAATATCCTGTCTCCAAATATAGTCACCCTCTGAGGTACTGGGGTTAGGCCTTCAATCAACATGTGAATTTTGGGAGGATAAAATTTAGCCTAGAACAGGAGGCATAACAGGGTGCATAACAGGAGTGCATCAGGACCACTTCAGCAGAGGCAAAGCCTCTCGTGAAAGGCTGGTCAAACAAACTTAACCTAAGGAGAGTTTCTGCAGGTGCCTCATCCAGAGAAATCATAGTCCAAGAAGCAAATAAGTAAAAGCGAAGTGTCTCAAGAAATTGCCATAGTGGGTTACATGTACGAAAATAGAACATAGTTTAAACTCTCCTTTCCCACTCTTAACTTCCTACATGTAAGGTAATTTCTCTCCGTGTTCTCTCTCCTCTTCACAAATTTCTTATCCCAACCAAACAGGACCCAAACTATTTTTGTCTCTTTTTTTCTCACTTTTCTGGACAATCCTAATGTCGTATTTTCTTCCTTTAGTAACTACTAGCCATTTCCAATATTATCAAAGTGTTCTTATATCTTCCCCTGTTCATTTTTGATTAGCATAATAAATGAGACCCCGGAACTAAATATGCAAAATATGTGAGGAAAGAGATGAGACTCAAGATCTCCTGCGCCCCCCCACCCCCCACAGCAAGGGGCAGAGCAGATGTCATCCAATATTATTGATAAACAACTGTTTCAACAACTGTTTGTGAATATTTGGATTTAATGCTGACTTGGTTGATAAATCTTCCCTTGGGAGAGTGTGTCTCTGGATATGATCAAACTCATAACTACTGTAAAAGCCATTCCCATGTTCAAAGAAAAAACAGCTGTATTTACTCTTCATTTGACTTCCTAGAAGAGGAAAATCTTAACATTTAAGTGAAAACAATTTAAAGAGGAAAATAATACTTTGCTTTCTTTTAAAAATTTTATTAAAGCACAAGTTATTTTGCTACCAAATGTATATTTGGGACTTGAAAGATTATTTCCTCACCCTACTCTGGCCCCCTCCTCAATAAAAAAAAAAAATGAGCCACCCAAATTCTAGATTTACATCAGCATTTAAAGAGGCTTCAATGGGTGTTTTTGCCTGAGTTATTAGGTAATTGTCTAATTTTTATAATGACACATCTCATATTCATTAAAAATACTTTCTGCTAAACTTTGTACTTGAATATGTACTTTATTTAATGCTAACTTTACTATCCAGTATAGTTTGGGTCAAAAAATTAAATGGAATTAAAAAGAAATTAAAGCCAGTGTTAGGCATTCAATGGAGAATTTATTTATTGTTCATATTTTGATACTCACTGAAACCCTCCTGTTATCTTGAGGTGATTAATACATATTTTAGTGTTTCTAAAAAGTTACAGATAGATTGTTTTTTAAAATAAACACATTGTTTGGTGGTTGTTCAAGACTGAAGAAAATAATGGATTTTTAGTAAGATATATATAAACACATTTTACTAGATCAGACATTATTTTATACACATTCAGAAAACACAACTAGTAACATTTTATAAAGGAATTTTCCTCTATTTTGATAGATATCAATATTCTTTAGTTTAACAATATTTTAGTACATTTTTAATGAGCAAATTTATTTAAGACTTTAACAGTGTCCATTGAATGCTAATTTTTGTTAATATAGTAATTGTGAAAAATGTAGTGTGAAGGTAACATCTCAGGTTTTGATAATGTACCAAATAACATAATTCTGGGATTTTATTTATGTTGACACTGACTACATTGTTTACATGAGCAGTTTGTATGACTTTTCTTTGACAAAGTGATGCATGAGACTGTCAATGTTAATTTGCTCTTTAAAATTATTATATCTAATTAAATTCAGCTACTTGAGTGGTAGGCATAGTATTGTGATTTCTCATATACACTCTTTCTCAAAGCATAACTTATTTTATATAGATTTTTGTTTCTTGATATAATTTATAAAGATGATAAAGAGTATATTTTTAGGAAAATAAAGGTAACATAGTGTTTGGGTTCAAGACACACTGTAACTTCAAAATGTTAAGAGTCTTTTTGGTATATATATAATTGTGCTACCGTGAACAAAGACATTACTCCAGATTTGAGAATATTTGTTGTACCGTTAGTCACTATTCAGTCTTTCATTCTTTGTATGTGATTGGACATACTAATTTTTTTTTTATAAATACATACACAAATATATAACTACAATCCTAAAATCCATTAGATGTAGCAACAAGTCACCATAGGAACAAATTTTTCATGTTTACAGAAAAAAAACATAATTATGTTTTTCTCATTAATATATTTTCTTTTTTTGCTGAGATGGCTTGATTTCTGAAAAAAATTGCTTATATGAGAGAAACCATGTCTTGAATTTCTAATGGCAAAGCTTTTGAATATAAGCATTTACACATAAGGAAAAAGAAATCATTAATGCCATTTTTTTGCAACCCAATATATCTGAAAGCCACACGCATTTTAAAATGTAAACATCTCTATAAATCCTTCCCTTCTTGATTAGAACTTTTTTCATTTTTAAGAACCACTAGTTTGACTTTAATTAGTTTTAACCTTTAAGCTTTTTAAAGTGGAATCAACTGGAAGGCAAGGGTTTAGGGAAATCATTTTCCAACACTTCTCTCTTGTAAACTCGCATTTTGGATTCGTCTTTGTAATAAAACAGGCTCTTCATTTTACTGTTCACAAGGTAATTTCTGAGCTGCAAAAACTCTCTCCATGTTTTCCTTGTTGAAACTTTTTAAAAAAATTTATTTATAAAATTAGTTTCAAGTATACAGTACATTGGTTAGACATCTGTATAGTTCATAAAATGATTCCCCCAATTGCTCCCTCCCTCCTCTGGCTCTCCACCTAGCCATCCTACTAATGCTAACTGCATTCCATCTGCCGTGCTCCCCATCCATGTGGCCATCTATCAACTACTAACTTGTACTTTTTTAACCCAATCTTAGCTGCCATAATCAGAGGGACAGAGAGTGTGAGGACCCTTTGTTCTTGCACCTGCAGTGGAAACCTTAGCATCGGACAATGACTGCTCCAGGTCAGTCAAATAGATATATTGATTAGAACTTTTGTTTAAAGAATACATACATTTTCTTCTAAAAGCTTAAGGCTGTAAATTCTTTTGACATGAATATTATTTAAATTACTTTAAATTTT
Source organism: Macroglossus sobrinus (assembly GCA_004027375.1). Classification (NCBI taxonomy): domain Eukaryota; kingdom Metazoa; phylum Chordata; class Mammalia; order Chiroptera; family Pteropodidae; genus Macroglossus; species Macroglossus sobrinus. The sequence goes on from PVKZ01001888.1 coordinate 191,281, forward strand.
AACTTAAAATGTTTCCATTAGACACCTTTAGAACTATAGCATTCCCCTTTCTGTATTGGGGAGATTGGTTCCTAACATGCTTTTATCCTTTTACTCTTGGGCAGGGGCAATAAAACGTAAACAGTATTACTGGCAACTGATCCATCCGTGTGCACCTGTGAGACACTGCAATGGTCTAGCAGGGCCACGCTGGCACGTGCACTAAATTAAGGCAGTCTGTCCTTTGATGCTCTTATCTCTCTTCTCCCTAGCTTAATTCTAATTTTCATTTATTCTCTCCTGCTTGTTTGGTATTCTGTGGCCTGACATATAAAAGGATTCTTGCTGTGCCCCAGATCCTTGCCCCAGTGTGCCAAACTTTCCCCAAGACTTTCTTCCATTTCTGAAAACCATCTCACAAACCTTTTTTTTTTTTGTCTCTGCTATTCTTCAGAACTCAGCACTTTACAATGAATCTTATTTCCCTTATTTTCATATATTTGAATTGAGTTACAGATAAAAAGAATGTTAAATTCTTATAAGTTTCTTTCTTTTAATTTTTTCCCTTATTTTAAGACTGCCCCCTCCCCCCACAACTCTCCCCAAAAGATCCCAGGCTTACATATATTATTTGGTCAAAAAACTATGGTAAACAAAACTTAATTCTCCACAAGTGCCAATGACTTGCTCTGCTGTCAGATGCTGAGATTCCTAGTTTTCTTAATACATGTAGAAAATATAACTTTTAAGACTGATTGAAGGTAATAAGATAAAAATCTATAGCTGAAATACCTCCTCTAGATAAATTAGATGGAAGTAATTCACTGCAAGGCATTCACTGGACAGGCAATAGTTATGCAATTTCTACTTCTTGTGTAGCTTAGGAAAACAGGGAAAACTTTGTCTTCTATGTATTTTTTATTTTAGATGAATTTATTTGAGCCAAACTGATAACATATGCCGGGAAGCAAGGTCTCAAATGCTCCCACAACTAACACATTTTCAAACGTAAAAGTACAAAATGATTAATATAGATGGAAGCACGCTTCTAGGTGAGTGTGTGTGTGTATGTGTGTGTGTGTTGTCTAATGCAAAGTTTGACCTATGTGTGCACCATATTGTAAGACCTTGCAAACGTCAAGATGTTTCACAGTGTAAAATCCCGCTCCCTACAGGGCGGTTTTATACAGGACCAGAAATCATGCAGTCAGACTGCACATTGATTGACTGATTTTTAAAAAGGATCAAAATTTTTTTGTGGAAAAAGAAAAAAAAAAGCTCTACCACATTGTAGTGGTTCTGTTAAGACCTCCCACATGGCTACTCTGATTGACAGGTCTGACGTCCCTCTGTATTCCCACAACATTCTGGCTAATTACTTGGAAAGAGATAAACCCACCAAAAGCCAACCAGTAAGTAGGAACGTATGTGGGAGTGATCTCATCCTGCGTTTCTCGAGGAGACAACACAGACATGGAAAAAAAAAAAGGTAAAAATAGTAATTGATGGTTTTTATTCCAACCACCTTTCTTCCCTCCCCACCCCTCTGTTTTGATCTTTGGTATTTCACAAAAACTGTACACTCTGTGAAAGATATTAGTGTATATTCACCGTGCAGGTATTTGGTTTATAAAATCACTGAACTTTATAAAGAACTAAAGCAACAAAACTTTAATAGGCATTATCCTAGAGTAATAGTATAATATCTGATTATACTATTGGGAATGTCTCTGGAAAGGTAAAAATTCTTAGTGGTAGACAGTTGTTTAGACATTTTCAGAAGGCAGTAGACGATGAATTTCAAGACTTTTAATAGAGATGTTTTTAAAAAATTATCAATATTTTTGTGTGCCTTATGAAATCCTTTTCTATCTATATGTGTTCTAAAGATATTTTATATTCTTAAAGTTTTGAGCTTTGCCTTTTCACATTTATGAAATCCTAATGTAGAATTTTTTTTTGTCTGTGGTGTGAGATACTTGAATTAATTTATTTTTTAGCTGGAAAGAAAATGGTCCATGAGCAACACTGCTTGAAAGATTTGTTGGGCTAAAGCTGTGTGGCATAAGCAGTGCCTCCACACAGACACAAGCTTCCATTTCTGAGCTTTCCAGATCGTTATTTCTACCCGGAGGCAGGCAACCAGAATTCACGTTTCAGCACCACCACTTACTGGTGGTGTGATCAGCTAGATTGTGGTACTTCTCAGGGTCCTCTAGTGGAGAAAATACTGCCAGATTCTTGGGTATTGTGTCTATGAGTTGAGTGCTGCTGGTGGAGCCAAAGGGGCTGATTTGGTGCCCTCTGTGTCCTCCAGGAAAGGTGCACCCTTTGAGCATCCATCAGGGCCCATTCTGACAGTAACTCCTGAGGCGCTGCAAAGCAACCTGAGCTTTGTGAGGCAAGTCTCCCCAGACGCTGCTGCTGGTGTTCTGTCACCTCTGTTATAAAAATATGGTATCACCTTCACATTTTCTTTCTCAAGTTTGTATTTTAATTTCCCCATTTGCCTAAAATTTTCCTATAGCCATTTTTATTTTTATGTTTTGATTATATGCTGTATGTCTCTGTCCTTAAAAATATCAGTCCCCTTCCTTTTTGGAGGTCAAAGTGAATTTGCTATATTCCTACCTGTCAAAACTTACATTTAAAACTACATTTCTTGTTTTAAGGTTGTCATCTGCAAATTGAACAAACATGCATTTATACCACTAAAAACAAATACATTTTCATTAAAACAGAACTTCTCTGTATCCTGCCTAAAAATAAAATCTGCATGAGTGAGATATAATTCTGCCATTTAAAAATATTCTTCAGAGTGACAAGTATTCTATTATTTATGGTCATTTCTCTTAGTCAAAGTTTTATTAATTTTATATTTTCATACTTCAATCAAAGCATACAAATTCTGGATGCTTTCAAGATTGTATAAAAATAAATTTTTCTTGCCTTGCAGTGGTGGAGTTGAAAGAAGTTTGGAAAATGAAATTCTCTTCACTCCTTCTGATTCCAGCCTATTCAATGAATTGATACAATTATATCCCACAAAAATATAATATTGTATTAATGTTTCTAAAATATTCAGGAAGGAATTGATGTATTCTTAAATATGAATCAAAGAAATAAGTTCACTATGAATACTCACTCATCTTCAGCGTTTTATAGCTAACACAATAATATCATGCTTGCTGATCCTGCAGAAGGCGAATACAGGCTCTTTCCAAGAACTTACTTTATGCACTGTGGATTTATACCTTCTGCCCAAAATAGAACTCATGTATCATTTTGTAACAGAGTGAAACTGTGTTAAGGTCACACTAAAAGAAGACAGACTTACTTGAGAACACGTTTCAATAAGAGTAGAAGGCAATCCTGGGGTTCTTTTAAAGTTTCAAAGAAATGTGATGTTTTGGTAAAGATATGTGGGGAGCATTGAACAATAGAAGTATGTCAAAGCTGTGGAGTGATTCTAGATCCTAGGCCTTGTAAAATTGGAATAATCTTAATTTAGCATGCAATAGTAGCTGTTCTGACTGGTCACTTGCCTTTTTTTTTTTTTTTTCGGCGAAAGAGGGTACCTGTAGCTTTCTGTTACTGTCTTTTAGCCTCTTCTATGTGGATCTTACATTCCACTCACTCATAAGGAGGAGCTGTCAGAGAGGAAGAATGGAGAACAAAGAGAAGCAACTATCTTAAGTAGCAGAGTCAAAAATCTCCAAATAAGATTTTACATTATATTTTCCCACTCTGAAAGACAAAGAAAATAAATTTAAAGGTCAAATTATGTGGCAAAAATTTAGTTCTCACAAATGCCAAAGCCCGAAGAAACTGAAGATAACTGATATCATGAAGATATGATCGAGGATGTAGCAAAAAACAAAAAAAAACTTGTGGTAAAAAGGGGTGGAAGAATTATATGTCTGAAGGAAAGGAATGGCTAGATGTCATAAAGAGGTATGATAGGGTTAGGCTGTCCTATCAAATTGGGCAGATTAGCTCATGAAGGCCCCACAAAGGCAAATGACCTTTCTTATGTGCAATTTCTTCAGAGCTATCTTTTGGATAAGCCGGTCTTTTGTCCAATTAACCTGATAGAGATTAATACAGCAAGAGCAATAGCATCTTTATGAGGCCATTATCCAAAAAAAATGGGGCTGTGAATAGGACACTTAGAATTTCATAGATTATCTGGAACAGTTATAGTATTACTCATAGATACTTGCTATCAATTTGAAATAAAAAGACATAAAAAAAGTGAAATAGCATTAGCAGAGCCATCAGAATGAAGCCTGAATTTGATTTTGAGCTAAGCCAAAGAAAAAGGAGAAAACTGTGCTGAGGAAAATATTAGATAAACTTTCTTCATTTTGTGATATTTTCTTCCAATTTTTTATTAGTGTCATCTAGAAAAAAATCAGGACATTGGATTTTTAGTCTGACAGAAAAATTAGTAGGAAGAAAATAATAGTACCTTTCTTAGGGGGAGACAGGGTGGAAAGAGAAGCAAGAACTTCTGTGGCAAAGACAAGAATATTCAGATAAAATTTTACTTCAATTTTCTCTACTCAGAAAGATAAGGCAAACTTAAAGCTAAAATTGAGTGGTGAAAATCAAGTCCTCATAAATGCCGTAGGCTGAGGGATTGAGAATAAATAACTAGGTTACCACAAACATATGCTTGGAAATGGAGCAAGAGAAAGTTTGGGAAGAAAAGGGAAGAAGAGTTATGAGCAATAACTGAAGGAAAGAAATAGCCAGATGTCATTAATTTTAATAAATGCTCACTGTCTTAAGTCCACATCAAATAATTCCTAAATGTTTTTTTTGTTAATAGAAATATAGCAAATTAAAAATAAAATAAGCCCTTTCTTCCAATTTGGACAGCTTCTACTATAGTTATGGGAAAACTTAGCTTAACTTAGTTTTGTGTATTGTCATTGAAGATATTTTTCTTAAGAAGACTTTTTAGTGCTGACCTCTACAATAGCACATTTTTTTTTTAATGAGAAAAGCCATGTTGTTGTACGTGCACAAGCCACTTTCTAATGCTCTTTAACCTTATGCCATTTGGACTTGCCTCTCCAAAGAGAGATATTTCAGTAAGTGGCCCATTACCATCATACAAAGGAAGAGCCTCATTTTTTTCCATAACCACTGAACCCCTTGTTAGACATCTCTGGAGTTTGTACTGATAGAACAACCATGAAACCCTTTAGCAAATGGCAGCTCCAAACCAGCACCAGTCCCAGCCCTCAATCATCCAACCCTAGCTCACAGCAGACATTGTTTACACAGTGGTAATCAACAGGGTAAATTTAGAATATCCTAGAATAAATTATGATAAATTCCCTGCTTTAGGATGATAACTTAATGGAGAAGGCTGTGACTATCTCCTAAAGAGAGAGTGAATTGATGGACATTCTCTTCGGGGAACAATTAGGATAGAACTCTTTGCTATAAAATTCAAATTCGTTAATTTTCAACTAATATGCACACATTTCTTCTTTTTTAAATTCTGGTTTATGTTTTAAAAGTTAGGAATAATTATGGTGTTTTGTAGGTCAAGGAATAAACTGTTTACAGCAAGAGAGTAACGAGGTCTTGCTGGGAAGCTGATTCCTGCCGGTGCTCTTTCCTCTCCCTCTCCCCCTCCCTCCATGTGACCTACTGATCTTCAGGAAGAATCCTGAACAGTGTGCCAGATATGCAATTCTTAAATAGCCTTTTTTCCTCTATAGTCAGGGTGACTGGCTAATATCTCTTTGAATCTATCAAAGCAATTTTTGTGTCCTTCTTGGAATTTTATTTCCACATGTGGGACTGAATCAGAGTTCACCTTTGACTTCAAAATCTGCACCAGCAACCCCGAGTGAACAAAATAGCAGCCTAACACATAGATCTAGTTCAATTCCATTTCCATCTGTCTCTGATCCTTTTTAATTCCCATCAGTTCAGCTTAACAATTTCATTTTTCACTCTAATGCCTTTCTCTATCTGACCAAAGATTACATTTCCCAAAATGTACATTTTCTCCAGCTGCATTTTTTTTTTTTTTTAGATTGAGATCATGGAACAATGCTTTTCATATTTTCAGTTTTTAGTACCCCAAATTCTGATTGTTGAAATGGAAGCTGAAGGAGATAAGATAAATACTAATTAAACACATATCCTGTGATAACACATACATTCATCCATTTTTGAAATTACTGCTCCATCACGTACAGGCATTCCCCATTGTGAGTGGGGTAGCAGTGTAACATAATGGCTAGACAATTCGATTCTAGATTTGAGCAGAACTGAGTTTTTCATTTCTACTGTACCACTACATGGGCTTGGTTGAGTTACTTAACATCTCAAAACCATATCTGTAGAATGGGTTAATAACACTGACCTTGAACAAATGCTTGAAATGTAAATGAGAAAAAATAAATCCACTGAATCTGGTGAATGGCTTATGAGAATAGCCATCATCAAGACAAGAGATAAATTCTGGAGAGGATGTGCACAGAAGGGAACCCTTGTGCACTCTTGGTGGGATTGTAAACTGGTATAGTCAGTATGGAACACAGTATAGAGATTCTTCAAAATATTAAAAATAGAACTACCATATGATCCAGCAATCCTAGTAGAGGCATATATCTAAGGGAAATGAAAACACTATGTTGCAAAGATATCTACACTGCATGTTTATAGAAACATAATTTACAAAAACCAAGACATAGAAACAACATAAGTGTCCATCAATAGATGAATGGATAAAGCAATTGTGGTATACATTCAATGAAATATTATTCATCCATAAAACAAGAGAATCTTGCCATTTTGAGACAACACTAATGGAACATGAGGGCATTATGCTAAGTGAAATAAGTCAGACAGAGAAAAACAAACACTGTATAATCTTGCTTTTATGTGGAATCTAAAAACAAACAAATAAAACAAAAACAAAATTTATAGGAAAAGAGATAAGATTTGTGGTTATAAGAGGCATAGGATAGGAAGAATGGGAATTGGAGGAAAGTGGTCAAAAGGTACAAAATTCCAGTTATAAGATGAACAAGTACTAGGTATGTAATGTACATGATGACTGTAGCTAACACTGCTGTATGATATATCTGAAAGTTGTTAATAGAATAGATCCTAAGAGTTCTCATTACAAAGAAAACCATTTTTTCTTTTGTTTTCTTTTTCCTTTTATTTTAGCTATATGAGATGATTGATGGATGCTAATGAAATTTACTGCAGTAATTATTTCACAATATATGTAAGTTGAACCATTATGATGTAAACATTAAATTTATATAGTGATCTATGTCAATTTTATCTCACCAAAACTGGGGAAAAAAATTTTTTAAAAGAATTTGGTGGTTAATGAGCATTCAACAAGTATTAAATGTAATGACAACTTTTCTGTTTTTAATCTATGACGACCATGTTCTTCCAAGTTATTCATGGCTTCTTGAACTGTTTCTAATAGTCGTGAGTTGGTTATAAGAAAAGTTTGGTGTGTAGTTGAGGCAAATGTACAAGATGACACACGTAAAAGTGCTTTGTAAATCGTAAGGCACCATGTAAATATTATTATAATTACAAGAACATATGTTTTTTTACCAAAAAGTAATGGTAATAGCCCATCTTGAAGTGTCCATAATGATGTGGCACCAATATAGATGGTAGTAGGACTGGCAGTGTCAGAATAGAAGTGACAAAATGATCCCAGAAGAAAAGTGAACTGTGGCCAATGTATTAGGCTTGGTCTTTGGTTTCAATGACAGAAATCTGACTCACCAACACTGTCCTGCTCTGATTCATCAGTACTGGGTCAAAAACTCATTCTTGAAGTAGGTGGTGAGATCAGAACTACATAGATCAAGATTAGAAGAGTAATGAATTTCCAATTGGGCCATTCTTACTGAAAGAAGGAGGTATGGAAGCTCCAACAAAGACTTCTTCAAGGAACCCTCCCCTCTCACAGCCCTTTGTGTCCTCAGTTAAGTGGCTCCAACAGCAAACACATGCACAGTTCCAAACAGTCTTCTTTACCCTGCGAAACAGTATGGCCCTCAGATCAGCATTCAGATCTTTCAAGCCCTCTTGCCACATTAATGATGTTTTTATTTATTAAAAAACTTCAATGAGGAAAAAATTTTCAGATACAGAAATCATTGTTCAAGAACTGAACAAATACATGAAGAAAATAGGCATGTTAAGAGTTGCTAATGAAGAATATGGGAACTATATTTCACAATTATAAGAAAAGATACAACTTTGATGAAAAATCTTATTACTAAAATGGGAATTTCTTTCTTCAATATGACTTGTGAGTCAGAAAAACTAGTTAAATACAAAGAATTTTATATAGAGAGCTTCTATCACAGTAGAAACATGATAGATATTTGTTGACTCTGTTGTGTTGTTACTATTTACCCAGGACCATCACTTCATCAATTTGTAAGATAATTACCATGTGTATATAAATTGCACTTATATCATTTACCTTGCTTTCCATATATCTCATATATCTAGAACAATTCATTTTATGTAATTGAATTTAAATTATGTATTCACATTGCATTTCAACATAATGCCTTGAATTTACAATTTGCTCATTTTTTCCCCACGAGCACTTTATTATGTACATTTCATATTTAACTACAACTTTTAAAAACATCAAAATAGCATTTCTCTGATCTGGAAGCTATTTTTCTGTATTGGCAAATAAAACATGGCCTCCACTGAAATGTAGAGGTCGTGGTGCTGTTTGCTGGGAAGGCCTTAGGATGTGCAGGACAGGCCTACAGTAGTGGTTTTTAATATTTTGGAGATCACTGAACCTTTTGAGAATCTAATGAAAGCTACTTATGGAACCCAGGAAGCTGTTTCCTGGAGTGCTCTGAGGAGTTTCTGGAATTTGATAGGGCTTGGGCCAATCTAGGGCTTACTCCCACATTTAGGAAAGTCTCTCAGACCTTCACACCTGCCTCCCACTGAAAAAAAATTTCATAGTTCTGGGCTAACTCTTAGTCACCCACTCTTTTCATCCATTCATTTATCTGTTCACTTACTCATTCATTTATTCATTTATTATTTAAGTTAGATAAATAACACCACTGTGAAAAGTATTTTAGTAGAGCATAGCATGTTCAGGAGAAGTCATTCACTCAATAACAGCATTTATTATATGACATACATTTTGCCAAAACAATCAAGATGTCACAATTTTGGAGAAGAACTAAATGAATATCAGCCTTCCTTAGGAAATGAGAGAGAAGGAAAGAAAAAAAAATGTAGTGAATAGCTACAAGCTACCAGACACTATGTTAGGTACCTTCCCTAATTTTTTTTGGTCTTATAATAACTTTGGGAGGTTGACATTATTTTCACCATTTATCAATGAGTAAATTGAGTTTAATGGAGGTTAAATAGCGTGCTTAAGATTGTATGTGACAGGGCCAGGATGCTAATCCAACCATCTGGAATTCCAAATCTCAGAATATTCTGTTGCCTCCCTAGGGTAAAATAAATTTAGGTTTACTCAAATGATAGAGCCAAATCAAAAGTTTCTGCCTGGTTTTATGGAGTGAGTGAGTGAGTGTGTGTGTGTGTGTGTGTGTGTGTGTGTGTGTGTGTGTAAGCATTTATATATATGCATTTATATATAATATGCATAAAATATGCATATATACACATACATATATGCATACATATGTGCATTTTATATATTTTTAATTAGGTATATTATGAAGAGACAGCATGGCCAAAGCAAAATATACTGGTTCAACAATCAAGTTCCAGTTTTGTCACTATGTGTCTTTGATAACTAATTGAATCTCTGAGGACTTTAATTTTTGAATATGTAACTGGAGTTGAGCTAGATGATCTTTCAGATTTTTTTAGCTTTAAATTTTTATGATAGATTCACTCATTGTCAAACTATTAATAAAGTTTGATAATTTGAAGATTGCTTAGTAGATTATATCTGTACCCACCCTTTTTTCCCAACCTAATTAATTAAAAAGATAACTGTTTATGTTAGTGGACCTTAACATATCAAAAACACTAGTGAGAATGAAAGGCAGAGGCTACAAATGATCCATTTCCTGGAGAATTTACTACTTAGAAGTCTCTACAGCTTAATAAATGATCACTTAGGGGTTTTTAGCATTTAATAAAGGAACTGTTACCATATCAAAAAGCTTTCATTTTCTGGCTAGAGATATCAACAAGAATATAATCTAGTTATTTTTTAATAGAATGGTGATTCAATCAGAATGATAGACTTAAAGACCTGAAAATCATTTTGTCTACATTTCTCTCTTCACAAATGAAAACATTGAGTCTCAAAAAAATCAAACATTTGCCCAAACTTACAATGTAGTTATCGACCCTTAGATGAAGCCCGAACCCAAATTTTGCTCTTTCGACATGATATTCGCAGAAGCTCTTTCTTCAGCCACCACTCAGGTTCAACTCTTTTCTCTCCGTCCAGTAAACTGCCCCCTTGCTTTGCCTGAACAAAGGCTCTTGTACAACATCATTCTGTACCTTGGCGCCAAATTACCCTCCTCAAAACCTGACTTTCGTACCTCTGCTCCACTGCTTTATACCTCCAATGCCTCTCAGAATACAATTTTAGTCTCAACTTTAGTCTTGCTATTCTTTTTCCCATTCTACAGTACTCTCTACTCTAAGGGAAAAAATAAAAATGGAGTGACCATGGAAGGGAAGGAGAACTTTACAAGCAGATAAGTCTTCCACTGTTGAAACCCCGCCAAAGCCAAGCTGTGCAGCTTATGTTCAAAGGAGTGGTTATCACTTGAATATACCACTCCAGCTTGCTACATACCAGAGAAAATTAATGGCTGAAAAATTCAACTTGACTTTAAAACAAAATCTTAAATACTAAAACCTGATCTTTATCAGGCCATTACAGTAAAAATAACATTATTACGCCAACTGCTGACACCTATTCATAAAAAAAGGAGTTGTGCTTTGACAATCATATCGCAGACCTCAAACCCCATTTTAAACCACTCCTCAGACGATGTAACCTACGTTACTGATGAAAAATATGGGACTATTCAAACACGCGTTGGATTGAATCATTAGATTACAGTGATGTTGGAGTGTAGCTCTAGTATCTATTCACTGGAACATTTTCATTGCACGGTTGAAGCTAGTTTCTTATTTCAGTGAACTGCTGGACATTTAAGATTGAAAACTGAAGTAATTTCCATAGTGATACAACAAACTACCTAATTTTCTAAAATTGGAGCCTAATTATCACGTGGAAAAACCCTTGAGGATGTAAAATGTGTTATCTAAATGAGATTGTTTTATAAGAAATACATTTAAAATGTGAAATAAAATTGGTAGTAATATTTTAAGTAAATATCAATGGTATAAGTAGGACAGATAATAATGTTTTTTTGTTTTATCAGGGATTATACTTTTTAAATATTTATACTGATCCAAAGTAACAATGAAATCAGTTTTGAATTAAATATATGTCATTGTATACACACAAATCATTATCTTAATTACTTTTTAATATGTGAATTTTTTGATGTTTCTAATGTACAGACCAATTTATATGACAATGAATTGACTTTTAAAAATGAGATTAAGAAATTCTTTGATTGAGAAGTGTTGCAATTACTTTTTCCCTTTGAGTTTATTCCAGACTGCACAACTGTCACCATGCTCAAGCACAGTGTCCATTATAAAGTTAGACACTAGGTGGCAATACAAACCCCCCAAACCAGATGCATTGTTGCCTTTGTCTATTACTCTTAAGTTTGAAATTCAGTCTATCTCTGATTTTGAGTTTCAAATAAAAATTAGAAACAGAAAAGCAGCAATATTTCCATTATTCGTCTATCGCCATAATAGTCCTTTTTTTTGATGAAGAATTATATTTCAGGAACACCAAAATATTACATATGTATATGACATAGGATTTGGAAAATAACTTGAGTACATTTATTAATATAGTTGTCATATATGATTTGACTATGAAAAACATTGAAGAGGGCACATTTGTTCACGAATGTTAAAATGTATTAATATTTTACTGTACCAAAGTCTGTGCTTACATGCACACATCTATGAGACATAAAATTCAGCTGTAAAATATCTGAATATTAATGATTCAGACGCTTTCTAGTACTGCATTTCTCCCAAAGAGAATAATAATCAGTACACTTACTGCCAATAAAGATGTGCTTTTCTTAAAATATGCTAATGGTGAGGAAGAGGAGTATTCTGATAAGGAACTTAAGTTGAATATAACAGTATTTAGCAGTAATAGTCATTAAAATGTTCTAATATGTTCAAATTCTTGTGTATAATGACACTGAGGATTTCAGTGAGAAGAAAGAGCTGATTGTTTGAATAGTGAAGTATCAATTAAAATGAATATTAATTCTGTTGGCAAGCTCTACTGTATCTTCGCCAGCAATTTACTTTGTCCTGCACTAACTGGGCTAACTACCAATTCAATTTTGGATTTAACTGAGTGTGCGAACTTAATGTATGGGGTTGAATTGGTTTAAACACCTGGTTACTTTCAAATTTGCTTCTCATTCTTTACTTCACAGCAGCTGAGGTGAGTGAAATTTAGAAAGAATTTTTCTAGTGAAGTGACTATAGATATTTTTTTCTTTTCTAGTTAGGTAGAAAGCCAGGTTTTTAAGGTTGATTTCATGATTATTTGTTGTCAGTATTAACTGGTGATACTCTGGAGACTGAGTAATTTTGAAAATATGCATTTTCACTTTATCAAGTTAAAAACCTCATTCCAGATTAAAGGAGTCTACAGGTACAGTAACTAAACACAATGTGTAATTCTAGATTGGATTCTGGATCAGAAAAAAGGCATTAACAACTATTAGTTAATAACTTTCTTGGGTGCATTATAATATAGTTTTGTAGGAGAATGTACTTGTTCTTAGGTGATATATGCTGAAGTATTTAGGGTTGAAGTGTTGACTGTAACTTACAAATGTATAAACATAATATAGAAACATATTTATGGAGAGAGAGAAAGAGAGAGGAGGAGGAAAGTAAGAGCAAATGAAGCAAAATATTAGAAAAGGATGAATCTAAGATATGTTGGTGTTATTCCATTCTTTTAACTGTGTCTGTAGGTTTGACATTTTTCAAAATAAAAAGCTGGAAATCAATTAACTTCATGTCTGAAAATGCACAAGAAAAAAAAAATAAAATTACCATTTTTCCCGACTTGTCCAGAACTAATATGACATTTTCTCTAGAGGAACCAGATATTTTAAGGTTAATAGTTACTTGATTCCTTGTAACTGAAAAAAATTTTTGTCTTATAGAAAAGATAGACATGAAATCTGTATCTTGAATAGATGGTAGGAAAGAATGTAAAAAAAATCCAGTATTTTTATGAGAATATCTATCCTCACTACTCTACTCCCAACTACCCCAGGCTGAATCGCTAGGTAGTCAGTACACAATATGCCATTAGAGGGTGAGTCATTTCTGCTGCAAATTGAAACTGTGGTTCTCAAAAAGAATTTTCTAATCCAAACTAGAGCCTCAACCTCCTAAGTGATGTAGTTTATACAGTATTATCAGTCTAACAATTTGCTCACTGAATGTATGTTTATAATAATCTCAATGTCAATAAACAATTTAAAAGGAAAAGAATTTAGAAATATAGAATATAGAATATTGAGGACCATATTTTGCTACTGAAAATTTAAACTGCTTCTAGGAGATCAGACAAATGAAGAAAGTTGTTAACTATGCTACATTTTTTGTAATAGTTACAAAACATTGGCAAAAAAGCAAATAAATGTTGTTTGTTTACATGTATTTTACCTTGTTCAAAAAAAGAACTTGGGACAAATGCAGTAAAGAAGAATATTTAAGGTATGAATCTCTTGAACAAGGAAATTATATCCATTTGTTACATTAGCACATGTTGTGGCAAAAAAGAAAAATCTGAATCTATGTTTCAGGGTTTTAAGACATTAATAGAAATTCAGTTTTATCATCTATCACATGTCTTTTGAACGGAATAATAGAATTAAAAATATTTCTGTTACTTCAAATCCTAACATAAAAATATCATTTGTTGAAATGTTAGGTTTGAAGTAAATACTTAAAAATAATTGATACATTTAATTTTCATTATATATTTGCTTAGCACACATTCATAAATGTAATAACATTTTAATTAATCGGGCTTATAAGCACATTTACCTTTAGACCCATTTAAAGAATATGGGACTTGAGCTCAGATAAATAACCATTTTTCCAGAATGATCTTACTGTCTTTCTCAAATCTTGGTATTCTCGTATATGTCGTATATGTTTTTTTTTTCCCCGTGACTTTTATTATTTTTATTAGCTTTCTTAATAAATTTCTTAATAAATGTTTCAAAGTACCGCCACATCACTGGCACTAAATCCTTTCTGAATGTGGACAGGGTGTGTCTACTTAGCCACAGTTGGACTTAACTGAAGAAAACATACGTATATATTTTACATATCAGATATATAGACTATCATGTTACATAGGACACAAGTGACAAGTTAAAAAGAACAAAGTTTTAGAATAAAACTTTCAATCATATTTAAAAGCTGGCATGAAAGAAATTTAGTAATAAAACCAGAATTTTACAAACTACAATGTGTATCTTATATTATCTCTTAATGAGGGGGGAAAATCCTTATTTTACAGTTAGCTGTTTATTAAGCAAAGAGAGGAGGTTATAATTTATACTTTCCTAATGAAAAGACAAAATTCTAAGGGAGAACAGCTTAATTTTTTGATTCTCATTTTTAAATCGACTTCTGGATCTTGAAACTACATGTTAGAGGAAGTGCAATCTACGCTTTTTTGCCAGTTTTAGGCTGGCTGCACTGTCTTCAGAGGTCAAAGACCACCCCCAAACCCCATCATCCCCATGGTCCAGTCGCTGCTTCCTGCAGGTTCTCTACAAAACCAAGAGTGAGGACATGGGTCGACCTTACCCAAGGCGCATGCGCAGATGAGCAGGACAGTAGAATCCTCTCCGGGCCCCTCTCGATATGGGCCTGAGCCCCTTGCTCCCTAGAGACTTCATGCAGAAGAAGGATGTTAATTGAGTCAGGAGACCCAGACTTAGCTCTGCTCTGTGTTTTGATAACAAAATTTATTTTCCGAACTTCAAAACCCAGTTCAACAGAGATCGTGCAGTCATGCAGGGAAAGGCTGGATTCTCCTGATACAGCCATTCCTTTCTGACTTTGTGTAGCTCTGGCCTAGGGGTTTCCATACAGACCACACAGTTCCGCCTCATGTGCTCTTGTTTTTCCTCCCTACACAGCAAAAGCAAACTTTCCTACATTCAGAACAAAAATGAAAGAAAAACCCAGACTTTAGAAAGAGTCGGACTTGCTTATTAAAACCCTAAGCTCTTTTCAGACAATCATTTTGAATTGCTTATCAGGCTGAAAGGTGGTGATTGCAGATAAGAAAACTGAAAGTGGCCCTCCGGGGAACTGAAGCTTGCTCAAGGCACAGTTTTGAGGAGTGTGTTTTTCAGTATGGCTATGCTCGTCACATAGCATTTTATTTTCGCGTTTTGGCACTCACCTGGTTTCTAGGCTTGTCCCTTCTGCCAGTCAAGACCGAGTGTGCATTTATTATGTGCACTTTTATACGCCACTCTGGGCACGCGTTTTGCAAAGTAGTAATCTGTCTGAGCTTTCCTTAATTCTCCACACTGCCAAAGAGTTTTCCATAGTAAACGCCCGCATGGACCTCTCCCTAAGGACAAAAATACTTGGATAAATACATCCATTTTAGTAAGGACCATGATACCATATAAACCAAAGGGATGATCTAAAAGGTAGAAATTTAAGACATCATGATATCATGGGTGATAATTATTTTTAGCTAAATAGAAATTCTCAGCTTTTTCAGTTGAAATTCACAAAATATTTTTTATCAAGCCCTTCCCATTTTTTAATTTTAACCAAGGAAAATACAAATCATTAACTAGTCAAATGTCATTGGGTCTTTGTGTTCCAAGTGATGAATGATTCCTTGATTAGGGAATCGTCTTCTATCATTGTTATTAATTGGACAGTAAGATTTTTTTAAGGAGCGTCTTTAAATTACTACTGTCCTGATGCTCGTGTTTCTCTATCTCCTTGAAGTGAAAAGCTACCCCAAAGTTGTGATGCTCTTTATAGAACACCAGAAAATATTACATCATACCAAGTAAGAATTTTTTTCCTAGCAGAAAATCTGACTACATATGAAGTATACAGTTATAGCCTTGATTTATGAACCCATGGAAACAAATATGCTTAGCTTTGAAGCTAATGTTTTTGTGTTAACCATTTTTTTTTTGTCCTTTGCCAGAAGTTGCTAGTAGACTTGTATATTCTAAAGTTTAAAAAAATTTATATGAATAAAATGTGAAATTGCAGAAATTGCAGAATTCATGAACAACACATCTTTCTTGAGAAACAGAAAAAGAATGATGGTGTTTTATTAGTAGGAAACCTGTATCACCCTCGGGATGCCAGAGTCCTGCAGTGCTTTCCTGAGAATTACTCACCCGGATAGTTGTTAGAAGAGAAACAGGTGACAGCTCTGCGCTGCTTCTGAATGTACCTTGATCCTTGGTTTTCTTCACATTATTCTGAATTATTATTATTATATCTATACACACACATATATATATTTTTTGTAACGAAAGAAATTAGTAATTCCTTTTTATGTCATGTTTCTTATTATCTTCTTTATTATTTTAAATCTTTTATATTTTGTTTTGGGTTTACTCTAATGCCTGACATTGAAGAAACAAAAAATCACATTTTCAAAAAATGAAAGATAAAGTAAAATGAATAGCAATGTGCCTCAGATATATATTATTATTTAAATTGCTTTCAATTCCACCCTCTATTCTTCTATATATTTATTTTACATGTTTACTTGTATAATTGTTCTTTTCCCAATACCATCCCAGTAGTGTACTGTACCCCAGCTTAAATGTTACCAGTTATCACAAACTAGCACCGTTAAAAAAATTGCAATGTAGAACCTTTATAATGTAATTATCTGATATTAGATTCCTGTTCCTCTATCCCATAACCAATGATCAATTTTAATCTTGTTAACAGGGAAACATGAATGTTATAGTCAAGCTGAATAAAAACAAAACAAAACATTATTTTCAATAAACGGCCAAGATCAATTTCTAGTTTCCACCTTTTACTCAAGAAATATTGAAAGCATTGAGGGACCAGTTTAGGGTTCAAACAAAATATGAAGAATCCACAGTGCCTATTTGCAGCAGTTCTGTTGAAAGCAATAGATAGGCTGTTGCCAGTATAATGAGCCCTGATCAAAAAGAACTCAAGAAGATTTAGAAAATGAGTTTTGCTTTAAAAGACAATAAAAGTAGGATAAATGGAAGTTGCAGGATGAAAGAAGAAATAGCCAGAAAAAGAAAACATTTCAATTTTTGTGAATATAATGTTTTACCTTATTAATCACTATATCAGTATTTGAAAGTGAGATAAAGCTATCACTAGGATTTTTGCCATATTTCCCCTTTTTAATTTTACTAGAATCCTTCTGTAGTTCCACACTGGAAGTATTTACAATTAAAAAAATTTAGCATGTAATTTTAAGTGAAAATGGAATTAAGTAAGAATGAAATATAATATGTACCATGGTTGAATACAGATTTACTTCTCACATGCTTTTCACCCTACTTTTTTTGGGGGGGTGTTCACTTTATCTTTTTTACAGTGTCTTTTGATTTTCTGAAGACTGTCCAAGCCAACCTTTCTAGTTCATCCTGTTAAGAAACTGAAAATGTTCAGTTAAAGTTAGCTGTTATAAGAAAATTACTTTCACGGCCTTTAAATTTTAATTTTGTACCTAGAGAAAAACAAACTTTATTAACAGAATTCTAATTTGTTTATCTTAATGGTAGAGAAGCTATGGTTTTGTTTGTCTTTGTATCCTTCCAAGGAATTTCCTTCTCTGTAATTGAGAATTTGCATATGTTTTGGGTATAGAAACCCCAGCAGTAATTGAGGTATCTTTACCATCCTCAGTTAACAAGCACAGGCATGCGGATAGAACTCATTGCCATAATGTGCAACTTGAGAGATGCTTTTGAAAAATAATTGCAATGAATGATCTAGTATTTGTTCTTTTGTAGGCATGGAGAGATTTGCATAAGTTGTGTATCTGTCTGCTCTTGTGTGTGAGGAATTACTCTATTCTGTGGTTGCTTCCATTTCTAACATCTTAAATTTTACCATTGGCTGAAGTATCAAGAGAGTTGAAAAACAAGGAAATTCTAGGTCAACATCTTTAAAAAAAAAAAATAGATGGAAAAGAAATTAAATGGTTAATTATCCAAAGAACAGATTCTTTGTTTTTATTTTTTATTATGGTGACATTGGTTAATGAAATCCAGTAAGTTTCAGGTGTATAATTCAACAGTAAGGCATATATGCATATGTGTGTGTGTGTGTGTGTATTTATATATTTATAATGTATATGTATATGTGTGTTCACCTCCCATTGTTAGATTTCTGTCACCACATATTTGACCCATTTTAACCCATCACCTAACCTCCTCCCCTCTCCCTCCCATCGTCTGGTAACCACTAGTCTATTGTCCATGTTTATGAATCTCTGCCCTGTTTGTTTATATCCGACATATAAGTGATATCATGTGGTTTTCAACTTTTTCTGTCTGGCTTATTTCACTTATTATGATTATCTTGAGGGTCCATCCATGTTGTTGCAAATGGCAATATTTCATCTCCTCTTATGGCTGAGTAATATTCCATTGTATATATGTAGCACAGCTTCCTTATCCAGTCATCTATTGTAGGACACTTCAGTTGCTTCCATGTCCTGGCTACCATAAATAATGCTGCTGTGAACATTGGTGTGCAATATCTTTTCAGATATCCAGTAGAGGGATATGGTAGATCAATTCTTAGTTTTTTTGAGGAACCTCCGTACTGTTTTCCATAGTGGCTGCACCAATTTACAGTCCCACCAGCAGTGTGTGAGGTTCCTTTTTCTCTGCATCCTCTCCAACACTTGTTATTACTTGTCCTGTTGATAACAGCTATTCTAACAGGTGTGAGATGGTATCTAATTGTGGTTTTAATTTGCATTTCCTTAATAGCTAGTGATGATGAGCATCTTTTCACATGTTCGTTGGCCATTTGTATGTCTTCTTGGGAGAAGTGTCTGTTCAGGTCCTCTTTCCATTTTTTAATTGGATTGTTTGTGTTTTTAATTGTTATTGAGTTGTATGAGTTCTTTGTATATTTTGAATAGTAAGACCTTATCTGAGGCATTGCTTGCAAATATATTTTCTCATTCAGATGGTCGTCAGAAGAGATTCTTAACAGAGAGGATAAATCAGATTTATGTTGATGTTAGTCTAGTATAAGATTTTAAAAAATTTAAAGAAAAATTTTGTGTTGAGAAAACATGACATGTCATTCAGGTTATGACTACGTCTTCATGGCTGTAGTTTACAGCTGCATTTATGACCAAATAAAGCAGATGGTGCCTCAGTTTATTACCAGAGACAATCAATAAAATGAGTTAAGAATGTATTATTTAAATGTTAATGAAAAAGTGTCCCCACTTAATAGATAAAGAACAGCCCAGAGGAGGAAGGCAGTGTTTATGTGGTCACTGAAATTAGGAACGAATTTGTTGGACTTTAATCTAGTGAACTTTATGGATATTACTTATAATACACAAACATGAATTTAATAGCAAATAATTTAGTAGTCATTTTTCACTGTATATACAGAAAATAATAATATTTTATCTCCTTTTCTATGAAATCTTTATCAATCTACACATTCCCTGGAGATATTCAACCATTGATAAGACCTTAGGTGAATGTTTGGAAAACTTGTGTTGAAGATTTCAGGTGCATGTAATGGTTTCAATCATTTTCTTAGTTATCATTAGTATTTTTTCTTTTTTTGGTTTATAACATCTGCATCTATAGCATGCTTTTGTGATATAACTACTACTTCTGAAATAGCACATTATTGGTACATGTGACATCCTAATATATGTTAAATTAATCATCCCACATGGTAATATTTATCAACCTGAAATATGGATTTTATTTCTGCCTTAAAAAATGGATTAGTTTAGAATATCAGAACATAATGGGAACCACTTTCTGGGAAGCAATGCAGATGGATGAAGCCAATCTGTTTTTGATATTTGTCTTTGGGGCTTTCCCTAAAATATGATTTGCCAAAGAGCTCTGTGGATGGGTGGCAGACGCTTAATTTACTTAACATGTAAAATGAAATCCAGTAACACAAATGATAGGAAGAAGATGGTTAAAAACAATTTATCATCATTACCAATATTATAATATTTAAGCCTCAAATGAGAATATAAATGAATACATAAAACCTGCCAAATCCTAGTCATTTCAGAAAATAAATGCCACATTGAATTGAATCTATAATTGTGCAATAAATGTGCAAGAGAGGAATAATCAATTGATAGTATTATAATGTCTTAATCAGTGAAAAATGTACACCACTTATTGCTTTGTTTTGTAACTTAAAATAATGATCAAATTCAGCAGGGAAACTCTTTAAAAGAAAATGTTAAAAATATTCCTTAAAAACACAGGGTGAAAGCTGACATTCCAGATTCAAAAGAAAGTAACATTTGGCAAGAGCCTTACTCTTATGATGTGTTAGTTATGTTTAACTTTGGTATATATATATATATATATATATATATATATATATTTTTTTTTTTTTTAAACAAACGATTAAACCTGAACCCTGCATTTCTTGGGCCAAGACATCATCTTTTATGACACTTTTCTACACAAACATACTCCCACCAAGGTCATCACTCACCTTCTTAAACACCAGGGGAGCACAAGCCAACATCTTAATTTACGGAGCAAATTTATATGCAGGACTAAAAGACACTGCGTTCCTATTGAGGGCTCACTAACCACAGGAACACATGGAGCAGCTCACGGCGCTGGGAAAGCCTTTTATATTTTGTCCATGCACTTACACTCTCGTTCTTACTCCCTCTTAACCTCTTTTCTCTCTGTAATGGTTGTAACCAGTACCGGCACCCTGTCTGAAAGAGCCCAGGGAGGTGTGGTTCAAAATAAAAAAGGGCTGAAACAGTGGATACTTGCTGTATACGAAGCAAAAAAAGGGGAAACATACATAAGGAATATGAGCAAATAAATTGGTTTTAATTGGCAGATTGCACCAAGAGTCTATCCTGGGCCACATCCAGATGTATGACCCTATAAAATTAGGAAGAAGACAACATTTACTGCTACTAGTTTTTGAAGTTCCACAACTTAAGAATATTGTAATTTTATGCTACATGTAATTTTTCACTTATAATGTATACCTGGAAATTTCCTTCACCAAAAATAGCTTTAATCCACTTGCCTATTTCTTTTCTTCTTTCCTTCCTCCCTCTTTCTCTCCCTCTATATTTTTCTCTCTCTCTTTCTTTTCCTTTCTCTCTTTATCTCTCTCCCTCCCTTCCTCTTTCCTTCCTTTCTTCCTTCTTCCATTTTTTTTAAAATTAAGATCTTTACAAACCATATTTTCTTAATAAAACAAGGAAGGCCAAGTTCATAAATAACCAAAACAGGTCATGGAGAAAATACGGTAGAAAGCAGAGAATAAAAGTTTTGTGGAGAAATGATGAAAAGGAAACATGTTGGAAAAAATATTTCACAAGCCAAATGACAAATTGTCTTTTCTCATTTCCTTTTCTCTTCTATCAGTCTTGTTGTCCAATATAAACTTGGCATATTTGTGATTGAATAATTCAAAACTCTATCAAAATCTCTCCACAAGACACATGTTCTGCCTTTAGCAATGTCCGCTTTATATAGATAGTGAAAATACTCCAGTGTTTGCTTCAGTAGAGTAAGAAAATTTTCCTAAAGAATTCCTGAAGGTGCATGTGTGTGAGTGTGTGCACATGTGCTCTTTATTTTCAAGGGTCTGGTTCCTTGGTTCTGCACTAGTATCCCTTACACAAGCAGTCCTCCTTCTTCTTGCTTCGAGTTTCTCATTAGTTATTCCTTCATCAAATATGTATTAAATAAATGGATAGATAATTAAAATTTTTTGCATAAGTAACTTAATTTCAATAGAAACACTAATATTTTGAAGTAGTTCATCACTTCTTTCCCCTTCCTTTCTGTAACTGACTCCATAGAGAATGGGAAAAAGAAATAGGGATGCATTTTCTTTAACAGAATAACTGGCTCATATTCATTCATTCATTATTCAATACATATTCACCGAGTTTCTACAAGGAACTGGGCATGGTTCTAGCCACTGGCCCATGAAAACTGTTTTTATAAGTGTCTCTATTAAAATGTGCTCTTTGGCTTCTAGTTCCCCTTAATAGTCTGACATTTGTATTAACTTGTTCTCAACTTTTATGTGCTTCCTCATTATCTGGTCTTTTTTTTTTTCAGGTAGAATTTTCTAAACCATGGTCTGTTGAACACCAGTATCTTTTCAGATGTTAATGGGTAAAATAGAAAAAAGAATTCCATAGTAAAATATATTTTGGCTTGGTTACATACTAGGAGATATATGGTAATACTGAGATATTCAAAATTATGAAAAGTTATTTAGCCAAGCAATGAGTTTAACTTTGTCTAATCTAGTATTTCTCAAACATTTTTGGTTGCAGAACTGTTTTTCAGAGGAAATCTAGGTTATGTTATGGTTAAAAAGTGCCAGTGGGTTCACAAAAAGCATAACACAAGGCATGACAATCACAATAAAAAAATATAGTTAGATAGAAAGTAAGTAGATAGATAGATAGATAGATAGATAGATAGATAGATAGATAGATGATGGATGGATGAATGGATAGATAGATGAATAGATAGATACATGGATAGATAGGTAGATAACATACTCTAAGTTGAGTATGGATTTATTACTACTAATTTCGCATATTTTGGCCTTAGTAATTCTAAAAAGCCAGATTTAGAACTGAGCAAAAGCATATGAAAAGCAAAATCTTATAAAATTATTTTTTGAGCTGCTACTATGCCTAGTTGGCAAGAAACATATCTTCTTTGATCCTATTTGCTCATTTTTAAAACAGGGAGAATCTTATCCACTTTACAGGATTCTTTGGAAGATTAAATGGGTAAATTTATTCTAACAACATTAGTGCACTGCTTGGTTCATCAGAACTATTCAATTCAAGATCATTTTCTTTCTTTCCTTCCCTCTGGCCTGATTTCCTGCCTTTTTGTAGGAAACACAAATAAATATCTACTGAACAGTCTTTTTCCCTAAAAAAAACTTGGAAAGAAAATAAATAAATCAAAATATAAAAAGTTAAATTACAACAAAAAAGATTTATTTAACAAATAATATTTACATGGTTCTTATTATGTGCTAGACAATGTTCTATGTATTTTAGAAAAAAATTGTTCATTTAACTTTTGTAACTATGAAAAGGGGTACTATTACTATTCCCATTTTACAGGTGAGGAAACTGACAAATAGTATTTGCTTGAGACAGTACAAGAGATGCTACTAGAAAATTGTTATTGTAGAAAACATACAGCACAGCTAAAGAAAAGCAAGGAAGCATCAAGTGTGATAGTGCATAAATACTAGTTAGAATCTGAATATGAGTATCAAACTAGAGAAGCTTGGATATTAATTATGTCTACAGAGAGGAAGAATTGAAGAGACCAGGTGTTATATTGCATATTTCTGTGTGTGTGTGTGTGTGGTCCTTCAATACATAAAGCAATATATATTAAGTACTTCATATATAGTATTCAGTATTATTTCAATATCTACGTGTCCTGGTTTTTCAAGAGATAATACTCAGGGAATTTGGATCACTCCTTTACTGATGAAGATCCTTTAGTGGTTGAGTTAATTGTCCATAATCACCCACTTAGAAGGTAGCAGAGCCAAGGTTTTGTACTCAAATCCACATGATTAGAAAGAAACCAAGCGAATCGCTGTACTTCATTACACTTGAAGTCTTGCTTTGGAACTCCCCACTCCACCTCCAAGTACTAATCCTAGCTTGCTTTCTACTGTTGGGAATGACAGGACTGTAGAATGGTGGTGGGCTTTCAAGTGGAAGGATATTAGAAATACAGTGTCTGTCCTCCTCACTGATGGGGAAAGACACAAAAACTGAGGTAAAATCCTATAAGAACTAGTAGCCCTTTCTTCTTTCCAGGTTCAGGGCAATTAGTTTCCTATTGCTGTGAGCTTTGGATTAATTTATATTAAAATAAATCATAAAATGTTCTGATTACATAATATAAACTTCAAAGAATGCTTACTATATAAATTTTGGTATATTGTTAAAAAACCAGAAAAGGCATTATGTAAGTTAAAATTCTGGCCTCAGATTTTTATGTTTTGTCTCTAAGGTACAAGTCATATCTCTTAATGTCTTGCAGCATTCAGAATGCTCTGACGGCTCAACAAATGAAACTGTTTTGATATGATCTATCTTGACAGTCAGCTATGGGACCAGTTCAAACCATGTTGGAAGTAGACAGACAGCATGATGATGACAATAATGTTCATAATAAAATTTCTATAACTAGGTGATCTCTTAATAGACCATCACATATTTGGCCTGTCAACTGCTTCCACTCATATGACATGACATATTTCCTTTCTGCCTTTTCTCTCTTTCTCAATTTAGACATCATCTAAATTGAAAGAATGTCTTCTGTGTTTGAAATTTACTAAAAGGCTCAGGAAACCTAGATGAACAAGTTACCTCTATTCAGTTGAAAGCTTTAGTGAAATGTGTTTTCACAGGTAAAATGTGAAGTTAAATTTCGTGTTCCTGACTTTAACTTTGCAATTTGTAGAAATGCCAAATATAGTAATTACTCAATCTAGTCTCTATATGACTAAAGGCTTCTTGTTTCTGGTGGTCTCTAATTCTCTTCTCTGGTTCTGTAAAAGTTGCTCAGCTGAGACTTCACTATCAAGAATAACTTTCCTCCTCAGTAGGGTATTAATTGTCCCAAAGACATATGAAGATAATTGCAGATATATGTTTCAAATATTTTCTTTTGAATATTCCTTATTATGTAAATTAGTTTATTCTTTTGGTGATGACAGCTTTGCCTAGATTATGAGCTGTGTTGCCTTAAGTGCTGTCCCTTTCTGAGATTCAGTATTCTTATTGATTAAAAAAAGGCAAAGGATGAAGTTGAGTGAGCCTTACCTAATGGAGCTATGAGGACTGAGTGAGCAATATATGATTTGACACGGACAATTATGATTTGGTTTTCTGCAGATAAAAATTATTTACCTGAAAGGAGAAATAAGTGAAATAATTTAAGCAAAACTAAACCATGCCAAGACTTGAAAAGGTATGTCACAAAGGAGGATATCCAAATGGACAGTATTGTCCATAAGAAGAATTGTACAGCCTCATTAATCATCAGGAAAAACCCACGATATATCATTATCCACAAGTTAAAATGGCCAAAATGAAAGGACAGCTTCAAGGGTCAGTGAAGCTGTGGAGGGATGGAAGCTCTCGACAATGGTGGGTGGATGTGTCATTTGGCATGATTGCTTGATAAACTGTTCAGCGTTATTGACTCACACCGAAGACGTGCATCTCTTATGACCTAGGAACCCCTCTTCCAGGTACACCTGCGATAGAAATGCATAAACTGCACCAAAAGATAAACACAATTCTGTTTAGAATGGCGTGATGCATAATAGCACAAACCGGAAACGCTTCAAGTATCTCTCAGCAGCAAACCGGATAAACACGCTGTGGTGTCGTCGTCACACAACTGAATACGACATAGCAATGAAAAGAGAAAGGATCTGAGATGTGCAACAGACACAGAAATCTCACAAAAGTAATGTCAAGCAAAAGAAGACAGACACAAAAGAGTCTATACTTCCCGATTCCATTTATATTAGCTTCCAACATAGGCAGTTTAAGGTGTTCAGGGAGGATGGGCAGTGACTTGAAGGGGCCAGGAAGGGGTCTTCTATGATGCAGGGAATAATCTATTTCCTGATGTGGGTGTGATAATAGGAGTATTTACTTTGTAAAAATCCAGTGAGCTGCACAGGTATGATTTACCCACTTTCTGTATGTATGTGGTACTTCCACAAAAGAGTTTAATTAAAAAATTTTAAAAATAAACCAAATAGCAGTAACCTAAATTACATGGTTTTCAAATTCTGCCGGCCAGAATCACTAATGATGATTCAGTCAGTGCACACCGGTGAGTAAAACACCAACACTGATTCTGTTCCCCTCATTGTTCAGGTTCTCAAAAAGAGAGTATTTCTTTATTGCTTGTTTAAAAACTCTTTTTTTACATGTGTGCATGTGTGGTGCTATTAACTCCATGGTAAATTCCTTGAAGTAATATTCTCAGAATCTCTATCTTTTTTCTTCTTTCAATAATCACCTCTTGTAAGATTGGCTAGTCCTTATAAAAAGTAATGCAGTGACTCTTCTCTGATAGATAGTACTGGCACCCAGGAAAAGTTTAGATGTTTTGGAAGCAAACTTGCTGCACTGTTTGATTTAGAGACTTCATTTTTGGAAAGCAGCTTGTTTTATTCTTTATATCATTCTATTATTTATATATGGCTTCAGAACAAGTGAAACATATAGTCTGGTTATTGTCAGGATGTGGAGGAATCCAAAACAGTGTGGAAATGTAGCTTTGTAAATTCTTTCATGTGACAGTTGTAAGCATGATTTTTCAGAGTGTGTATACAATGTGCTTGGATATCCTGTCTCAAGGAAGAGATGCTGTCACCTTCTAGAAGGAAGAAGAAATAAAATCAGCTCTGGAATTATGCCAAATTATGTTAGGGCCACTTCTTGGTAGTGCCAATTTATTCAGTTTACAGTCTCCAGTGGTTCTTAAGACAACATGTCAGGAAAGCTGACCCCTGTGTTCTGAGGGATGATTCTGCTTACAGAAAAACCCTGATTTTCCCCTCTTTTTTGATTATTGGTTGCATCTTCATAGTGTAGAGAGAAACTAGAGGTTTTTACAAGGTTCATTTGGCAATGTGGTGGCCAATCAAACGTATAATGATCAATTGAGAAGTACTACAAGCTCAAAAATATCTCTGGAGACTGCATTCTTAATGGACTTGCTATACTAAGTAAATTTAAATTCTGATTCATCAAATTTGTGCTTTGTGAACAATTTATAGGCAGCTAATATTTAATTTTATTACTATTCTTTGTCATTCTAAACGACTATCTTTCCAAGATTTTTTTTTTTTACCAAAACAATCTTCCACTGTACGAATCTACAGAAATTTAAAATTAGCTAGTACATTGATTCAGACTTAAAATACTGTGTAAGTATAAAAAGACTCAGACTGTGAGAACGTGTAATTTGAAAACAAGACTACCCTGAAACATCCTGGCAGAAATGCAGCATTCTGTTGTTCTCTTTTGCCAGATGGACCACAACTATGGGCTTAATGTAAATATTCCATCTCCTTGCAAAAATCATTTCATCGTCAGTGTTCCCAACAGATGCAGTGCGTTTCCATTCCTTTGTGAATTCTAAATAATGAGCACAGGTAAACCTTTGAGGTTCAGCTTGGCTTGAACCAGGATCCACATGATTAAATGCTTATTCCAAACTCTTTCATCTAAAAGTCTTACAAGAAGGCTTGTTTTTGTTTTACTGCCTTCCTTAAAGTGTTTCAGTATTTCCAGTTTGACTTCCATCTCATACTAAAAGGTGAAAAGACATTGGAAATGATTGCGCTCTCAAGTGAATTTCAAAAGAAGTTCTGGGTTTGATTTTGAGTAAACATTTGGCTTTGTTTTCAATTTTGAGACCTGTATGGCACAGCCTTTTGAGGTCTCTTTATAATAGATACACTTTTATCATTCTGATGGTGACTGCGTATGCAAAATAAGTTTGAGAATTGAGCCCATTAACCACATAGTTTGAGCTAGAATGTCGTTTTGTCTTAATTATATAAATATTTCATGAAACTGAGCACTTTGGGAGGACCCTTCTTTTGATAATTGCTCTAATTCTTCACTTTGCACAGACACAATTTGTGTTGCTGATCAAATGGTTTAATACATTTTAAATGATAATTTCTCTCATCTGGACTAAAAATATAATGTATAAAAAGTCTTGAAAACCTTGAGTAATAAATCATTCTTTTATTAAAATATATTCTACCTTATATCTACGTATCATTTAAAATGATGGAAAAATATGATCTTTAATTTTGAGAAGGTAACAACCTTTAATTTGTTTCTTTCTTTTAGGAGAAATGTTTTCATATGGCTTTCTTTTACAAAAAGTAAGAATGTCCTAAGGAGTCACCTATATGTTGCTATGAATACCATGATGTAGTAAAGCAAATACTATATCTCAGGTGACCAAATGCATAGCAATATATGGGGGGAAAGTAGGTGATTTCTTACAGGAAGTTTCAGAAAGCTCTTGCATCTAAGAAATTTCAGCATTTATTATTCATATGGAATTGTTAATTATTAAGGAATCATTAACTCTTAGAAACTGTAACATTAAAACATAGACTTATAAAAATATTTAAACTAGATTTTACTTTATCTACTTTATCAGCTCATAACACTAATCATGACTGGAGACTATGAGATCTCTCATGTGGCTATGAACAGCTTGTAGCAGTGGGACTCACCAGAGGTATCTTTGGATGAAGGGGGCCTTGCCCTGGAAAGGTGTGGGGGAGTAAGAATGGGGGAGTATGTTCTGCAGAGTGATGGGGTCAATATGGTGGTGCCACACACCATGGGAGCATAACCTAAAATAAAGAAGGAAGAGATTGGAGGAAGTAGTGCTTAGCAGATTTGCCAACTTCTTAGCTGGCTCTGCCTCAGAGAACGGAAACCCAACCTTACTTAAAGAAGTTCAACCAAGTAAATCTAAGTAATAAATGATATTCGATTAAAAACAAAAGTTCAGCCATTTAGAATAAAGTGTTCCCACTGACAATGCCTCACAATGCATCTTTTAGGCAATTACATGTTGTTATAATATGTATATTAGTTATACCACCTGGATAACTTTTGGAGTGTAAATATAACCTTTATCAATACCTTTATCAATACCTTTAATCAATACTCCCCTTTGAAAGACATAAAATATTGTTCATTTTATGTTTAATTCTTTTCATATCAGCTCTAATATGCTTGTATACTGGAGAAACTTTTTTTATTCTAGTTATTTCACTGGGTTTCTTTTAAATACACTTTTTTGGCTAATTATTTTTTTCCCATAGTATATATGAAGTTTTGACTTTCAGGGACCCTAAGTAATCTTTTGTTAATATTTTAGTTATTCATAATTTTCCCCATTCATTATTCTGGGCGTTGATACCTCAACATTTCAGAACAATACCTTTAATTTTGTACAGCTTTGGCAATGAAAATATACAAAATGATGGAACTTCATTTCTAAAAAAAATGAAAATTACAAGATGTAAATAAAAGTTTATTGCCATGGCAAATAACTAAAAAATGATTTGATTAAGAATCTGAAGAAAAAATAAAGAATAAATATTTTGCATCACATAACATGGAAAGTAAAATTCTTACTTCACTCTTGAGAAATAAATGCTTAGATGTTTCTCCTCATTGTTGAAACCTAGATATTTTACCCTGATGGAAAAAATTCCACTGGTGATATTAATTCTTGAACTTAAGGATAAACGGTTAGCTATCAAACCTCTAGAGGTGATGAGCCAGTTAGGCGTTTAGACTAAATAAACACTTTGATCACGGTTTGTGGAATGCAGCAATCAGAGGATTTCCATTGCTTCACTTGGCAGTTGGGTGTCTTTTCAGGAATTCTGAAGACAGCCGCTCATAACCATCATATAAATCAACCTAAAAAGTAAATGCCTCCCCGTCTCAATTATGGCTGTTAATAGTTATCTGTTACTGTGGCGTCATATTTATTTTTGTTCAAGAAAGCAAGAAGAACTATATTTTGTATCTTATAATGGTGTTATGCCGATTGGTGATAATGGAATAATAATATCACTGTAATTAATTATAATATATATATATATATTTTTAGCTTTTATACTATGCCTTTGCAGATCTGCATGCTATGTGAGGTGATAATGATAATATTTGATATTTATTGAGCATTATCTATATACAAAGTACATGCTAAACACTTTATATACATTTCCTCATTTAATTCTCACAGCAATCTTACAGGTAGGTACTATTATATATCAGAGAATTTAAGTAACATCTCAATGGTACATCATTAGACAGTGACAGGACCAGAAGTTGAACTCAGATAGTACATTTGATTCTTGCATCCATACTCTTAACCACCAAGTTATATTACTTCATAATTGTACCATTTTGGGCTGATTGAGGATCTAAGAATTAAGTAAAAAGGGTTAAGCATTGTATCAGGAGGACTGAAGGTGGGAGAAGAAGGAAGAGAGAGAACACAAAAGGGAAAATAAGAAATAATTTCCAGATTTCCTGAACTATGTTAGAGACTATTATTCATCCATCACTGATCTGTACTAGAATGGTTCTGATGCAGGAGTCCTTTTGGACTTTCCCTAAATCACTTATGAAATGTGTCAGCACTCTAAATATGAACCATGGCAGAACTTTCCTCCTACCTTGGGAAGTGTGATGGTGGCATAGGTAAGATTGAATGTCTCCATTCCTGAATCTTTCTGTGCCTAGGACATGTGGTCCCTGGAGGTCAGGGTTGCAGATAGTCTTTATTCTTGGAGGAAGCCTCACTTGCACCCCTTTAACTGGCAACTGGCACCCTTTCTAATGTAAATGAAAGAAAAGAGGTGCTCACCCATCTAAGGTTTTTAGTTTCTTAATTCTGTAGGTCTTCGCTTCTTTCAGTTTTTCATTTATATACCTCTTCTCAATGATGGAAAACAATAGAAATTAAATGGACCCTCTGTTTAACATTCAAAGCCTCCGCTAGTGCTTGCATAGTATACAATAGTCCCTTCCTTATCTGCAGTTTCACTTTCCATGGTTTCAGCTACCCATGGTCAACCATGATCTGAAAATATTAATGGAAAATTCCATAAACAATTCATAGACTTTAAATTACACACTGTTCTGAGTAGCATGATGAAACCTTATTCCACTAGCTCAGTTCTGCCCAGGACATGATTCATCTCTTTATCCAGTGTATCCATGCTGTATATGCTCCCTTCCCATTAGTCATTCAGTGGCCATTTCAGGAATCAAATTGACTGTCACAGTATCACAGTGCTTGTGTTCCAGTAAGCTTATTTTACTTAATAATGGCCCAAATCGCAAGAGTGGTGATGCTGGCAATTTGGATACACCGGAGAGAAACCATAAAGTGCTTCCTTTAAGTGCAAAGGTATGTATAATTAGGCAAAAAACTTAGTATATTTAGGGTTTGGAACTATCTGTGGTTTCAGCACCCACTGGTGTTCATGGTATCCTCCACAGATAAGGGGGACTAATATAAACTATGATTGAAAAAATTAACTTAGTAGAGAGGAATCTTGTTAACTTAAGATTCTGTAGAGTCATAAAACATCTTCTGGTATATATCTTAAATAAAATTCTAATTTACATTTAGTTTTTCCTTTCCACATTTCCAACAAAAATGTAAAAGATTTTTAAAGATTATGCTAGAGATGCTAGAATTATAAGATCCAAGGAAAGATTCACTGGTTTTCATCTAATAATGTAGCAATTTAGGAAAATCTCTGTTGTTCCATTCAGTAACTATCATGGAAGTAATGACTCATAATAGATTATAATAAATTATAATGATCATAACATTATCAGCAATGATATATTCCTTAAAATCAATAAAAATATTACATAACATGAACATTCTCTAGTTACATACTCGTTGATAGTGATATTGTTTTGTACCAAGTTTAGCTAAGTCAGAACTTTGTATTGACTATAATTCAATGTAGCAGAAATTGTATTTATTTAATATATACGATTTTGAAGAGACGATTATTGATTGACTTTAGATATTATAGCTTAATATTCTTTTGTATAAAACTGGAGGGATGGACTAGGAGTTAAATTTAGGGCTCTAGATTATTATCTTTTTAAAAATTATCTTTTTTTTTAAATTAGGTTATAAAATGCCTTTGTAATTATCCTTGACTTATCAGGACCACCAGGGGATAAGAAGGTTTAAGGTCACAATGTCATGGGATCAAAACAAAGGTAAAGGATGAAGGGCAGATGGACCGATATTTTAAAAGAAAAAAGAGGCATGACTGTGTGTGATTATTAGCACCAACTAGTAAGACTACCACAGTGGTGTGGTGTCTGTACACACCACACAAAATTTTGTAGCCAGCTGAGACTTCATATTTTTCAGCCTGAAATATTTGGATAATTTATTTTCAAAAGTTTTGTTTGGGTCTATTTTGTTCAGTTGTTTAACTTAACTAGATAATTGATAAAACTATTAACTCAGCTTTTATGAGAAGATGCAATGTATAATCTAAGATAGAAATGTCAATTTGGGACTGTAAATTAGAAATAAAAGTTCCAAGATAAAAAAAATATTAAGGCACATGCAACATTAAGAAGTTTATACTTTGGCAAAGAGACCTGGCCATAATCTGTTTTAAAACAAATAGATTGTGTACAGCTGTCCCCATATCCCTGGCAAAATGATGATTTAATGTTGATTGAAAGAGAAAGCCTTTGAAGTGAGTGAGGCAGCAGCCCCTAGTATGTCTTTAGTGATCATTATCAGTCTTCCCTGAAGGATGCCTTGGTGCCAAAAGCCCTTTTCTCCAAACTGGTTAAGGTGGATTCAGAAGCGATGGCTTTGTATGTCTGAAAAGGCCTTCTCATTCACAGGCCTCTGGTGTCTTATTCCTTTAGGATCATGAATGTCTGAGAATAAGCAGATACAGCCCTTTTCACAAGAAGGGCAAGGTCCGCAACTGCACGGCATCATGGCATTATTTATTCATCAGGAGAACAACGAGTGCACATGCACCCTGCAGAAAAATCAAATCAGTGTTCGTTTGCTGAGCAGCTGCCTTTGGCAGAGGAGAAGCATTTGGATCTAACTTTGGTAACTGAACAATTAGAGGCGTTATTAAATTAGAGATGCAAATGAGTAACCACATTTTCTTCTAAGTTTGTTGTATTTCACTTGCAGTGCTTGAATTAAAACCAGCTCAAAATCTGTAAAAGCTGATTCCTGAAAGCTTAGAAAGTTTCTGTGCTCGTCTGTATATCAGTAGTTTCACTTAAAATATTTACATATCAGTTAACTTCAAAGGACCAAATCTGCATTTCTTCATGTTTATAGATCAAATAAATTTAGTGTCCAAATCATCATTTCCTTGGTGGCAAACATTTAAGATTTGCTCCCAAGTGGAGATTCTGGTAGTATAAAACGTACAAACTTTTATGTGTTAATAAAATAATGTATTGTAAGAATGCCTATAGAAAATAAAAGGGCTCTGTAATTTGTGTGTGTGTGTGTATGTATGTGTATGTATGTGTGTGTATATGTATATATATATGTATATATATATATACATATATATATATATATATTACCTGATTTGTGAAATAGGCCAAGATTACATTATATTCTAAGAAATTTTCATAAATCGTTGGGTTTTTAATCCCAGTTCCTCCATTTACAAGCCCTGGGACCTTGGGCAGTCTTTATAGCCTCACTATAAAATGGAACAAGAATAGAATCTATCTCTTAAGTTGTCAAGGGCATTAAAATAAATTTAATAAATTTAATTAAATAACAATAGATAGTAATTGCTGTTGTGTGTGTATGTGTACAAATTAAATACAATTTTATCAAAAGGTAAACTGGCATATAATAGTGATTGCTCTCTCTCATTTATCTATCATCTATCTATCTATCTATCTATCTATCTATCTATCATCTATCTATCATCTATCTATCTGTCTGTCTATTTGCCTTTTACTCTATATTTCAATTCAGTTTAATTAGCTTTGAGGAAATGTTCATATTGCAATTCACTACGTTAATCCATTTGCGTTTATGTTAGACGCTCCTGTGCATTTTGAGGTACGCACTGTAGCTTTTAAACTGTAAACTCATGTCTGACCTGCTTTGGTGAGTCCAAAAATTAAGACTAGAGAATTTTTTCAATATTTATTTATATCTTCTTTTTATATATTATTTATATTTGACGTCTACTACAACACATGAAAAAAAATCAAAAGAGTTATTGAATGATGGTGAAATTTCGGCAAAGTAAGACTGCCACGCGGACAGCAGGAAAAACAGCCCCAGGCTTTCTGTCTTCTTCCCATGGACATCCATCGACTCAGTGACTTCAAGTTCCAGTAATAAACCTTCGCTAAATTCCTTGAAGTGATTGGTTCCTTTAGTTCAGGCTCTGATCTGGTGCATAAATCTTCCCTGTAGATTTTAAGTATTTTCAATGACTTTGCTTTTCCCGTAGTTTATTTCTTATCCTTAACAACTAATCACTCTATTTTATTTTCTTCCATTTGCAGGCTTTTTGGTCTCATCTCTGAATTTGCCTTGACTATATTTTACTTTCACTTTGAGATTAGGCTTGAAGCTATCAGCATGTAAAATTCCCATTAAAATACTCAAGATTAAGTATGTATTCCAGAGCAAATTATATGACGTGCTTAAATTGTGGAATGCAAAACATTTACTTATGTACAAATGGAAACATGTTAGAACTGTACACAAATTAAGATATGAGAGTATCTTCAGTCCTTTGTGGACAAGTAGGAAAAGGTTGCTGCTTAAATATGAATGCCAGCGTTGGTAAATATTGGTGATGTTCTAGCTATGAACATCTCTTTAAATTGCTATTTCTAATATTAACATTTTGCAAAATTCTTGGATTTCTTAGTGATTTCTCTTAGTGAGACAGTACATGCTTTTGTGTTTTCATGTGTGCCCCAATGAAATTTGATTTCATTTTATTTCTTAGTTTTAATTTACACTTTAGAAATTAATTTAAAATGCAAGTTATTTTATTATTAACACCCCTTACATTTTTATGTGTTCAAAGATAACCCAAATCATTATTTTAAAAATTCACACATGTGATCTGGAATCAAGGTTTATTACCACAATAAATACACTTTATTTAGAAGATGTATGTTGGAAGATGATACTGATCTTATTTTTAACTCAATATAAAGGATAAAATGATTTTTTAATTGTCTAGTGATTTCTTAAAAGTTCAGTAATACAAATTCCACATCTGCTTCAACTGCAGACATATAAAACCAGTGTGACAAAAAAGGATCATTAAACAATCTGATTTTCTTGTTGGGAGGGTTTAATGCTGTTGGGTATAGTATTAAAATGTAGAATTTGATAGCATGTCTTAAACTTTTAATGATGTGTCCATGAATATAAAACATGGTTCTCCCAGTAACTTTATGACTTCTCCTCTGCATAATTAGTGGTATCTGTTTTATGAGCTTACTGTTGTTTCCTTGATCCCATGAAAATGTGAAACCACTGTAATGATTTACACCATTCCAGAGCTTTAAAGATATGAGCTGTTTCTTAAGCTTAATAACAAACAAACAAATAAAAAAATTCAAAAGTATACTAGAATCAAAGTCATAGTAAGACTTTTGAATATTAAAAAATAAATACACATAGGATTTGAAAATACATTTTGACATTCTCCTTATGACATTTGATTTTTAAGAATCACTAATATAGAATATATTCTTCTTTTATTGTATACATAAATCTCCCCCTTATTATATTTAGTTTTTGTGTCTCATCCAAAATTGAAACATTTGGGGAAAATTGCATTGAAAAATGTTTTAAATCTAACTATTTAGGTAATTTGCCATCTTGAGAGTGATTAATCGAAGTAAGGAAGAAATAGTTTTTACTAAGCATTACAGATGCATAAAATTCTGTGCAAATTATGTTTTATTCATTCTCTTTAAATTGTCATTAGCATATGCACAAAAAGGTGTCTCTGTACTTTTCAGTTTTAGATTTAATATGCTTATTTTATTTCTCATAATATAGTGCATATTATTTAACCAACCAAAACTTTGTCATGTTGCTTCAATAACTGAAATAACTTTGACCTTTTTTGGTTATTTTTATTATTAGGTATCCTGAAACGTAATTTTTCTCAAAGATTTTTAATTATTTTGTTTTTTATTAGTTTTACTACTGATAGGGAAATTCTATAAGTAAGTAAATAAATAAGATGTTATATATCCATGTAAGAATTTTATCCAAAAGAAGAAAATAAATAATGGCATAATTTGTATATCTTTTTGAAGTACTGTTAAGCTCTTTCTGCTGTTGAAATAGGGCTGTGTCCATATGTCTCAAAGGAATGTATAAGCAGCAAGTTTTTCCCACAGTAAAACAATTGATGTGGATTATCTTCTTAAACTGGATTGACTTTTTAAACATGAATTGGTCAATTATCTGATGCTTCATATAAACTATTTGATAATAAAAAAGTTTTTGTAATTATTTTAAGTAGTTATCATTAAGGAAACATTTAGTAAGATGACATCTACAGAATAAGCTTCAAGTAGTGGGTTTTTGTTATATACACCAAATAAATAAAACATTCTAATTCTTAATTTTAAAAATTGAGACATTTCAAGAACAGTCATATAATTGGAGGACTTACATTATTTTCTGTCACATATTAACAAATAATTTAATTGTTTTAGTGGTATCTTGAAAACATTTTATTGAAATAATGACAATTGTTAGTAGTGGGGTAGCCTCTGCTTCAAAAAAATACATGTGCTTTAGCAAAGATGATTGTAAAACGAATTTTAGAAATTTTCTATTTGGTTTCTATTACGGATATTTCCTTTTGGAAAAATAATTTCTAACAGATTAAGTTAAAAACTTTTTGATGTAGAAGATTTTAAGACATAAATAAGGCCCACACATTCTAGTTGTCATATTCTTGAAAGCATTTTAAAACCTTTTTGTGATTATTTCTTTGGTCTTTGTACTATATCAACCAAAGACAATATTCTAGTACTTGATGCCCAGGGATCTCCTGCTTTTACACTAACAACTCAGTTCCCTCTCATCATTCATTCAGAATTTTACTACAATAGCATTTTTGCTAATAGTCCTTCTAAAAATTTTCCCTTTAAAATTAAAGACATTAGTGCCCTGCATAGGTTTAAAGAAAACATACTCCAAATTAAGTGATATTAAGATCCAGTAGATTTGTGGAAGTTTTGATTTTTTGACTCCAACCTGTGAGAATTTATTTTACTACTGCTTGACCCCTTTTTTCATGAACATTTGATAGCCATTGTTTACATCCACTGTAACACTCCTTCAATCCATCCAGTCCTTGGTGCTAGGTACTGAAGTAGCAGTCTCCATGATTTGAGAAGCAACAGAAAGAGAAGAAATTTCTGATGACTCTGATAACACTGTTAAGTGTATACAAGTAAAATTTGGGTTCAGTTGGAGTGGGCAGAATTCTATAATAAAGAAAGTATCTACATTATTACCTGCATCCCAGTTTCAAAATGCAAATGTAAATGACAGAAATAACTCACTTTAAGCACCTTACAAGGTTTTAATTCTAGCCAATCTTTTCATGTTGAGTTACCATAATCAACACATTTAATTTTGTCAAAATAGACTTAGAAAATGTACTTTGAGCTAGTTTTTGTTCCCATTTGCTATACATATCTCACTTTTGAATACCAATTACCTTTCATACAAAGTTTGAATGTATTAAAGATGTACTCTTTCATTAAACACATGATTTTTTATCTTTCTAATGCAATAGATATTTTGGGAGCACCTTTTGCATCTAATTTTCTAAGAGAAAGATGTGACAAGAGATACAAAAGTAACTCTCTTATCAATATTGATATGCAGCCCTGACACTTAGCTTGAACCTCTTTGTCCCCGAAGTAGCATCCTGATGAGCAATGTACTCGATTTCCCAATGGTATGTGAGGAGACTAAGACCATGTTTTATTCATCTTCTATTATAATGTCTGGCACATAATATACATTCAGTTCATATCTGTCCATTAACATGCAAATGACTTAATTGGTTCACCTTTGTATCTCCTGAACTGAACTTACTGCACATAGTGCCTCATAATAAATAATCAATATACCCCATATGTAGACCCACAGAATGATCTGCAGTTCTCTTGGATCCCCATGTTTTCCCCCTTTGTGCTCTTTATTCCTCTTACTTGCAGGAAAGGACTTTCCTATGCCACTTGAATGTCTTCACAACATCCAACTTATTCCTTCCAAAATCACCTCAAAATTCACACTCTTTGTGAAGAAGTCTTATTTGAAGATTAAGCTTATTAACTGAAAAAATGTTCCTAGATTGAAAATTACTTGAAAGCAGGACAATTCATTTAAATGGCCATGGCCCTTTGATGGACCATGACCCTGCTAACCCATCAAAAACGGCTCTAGTTGACCCAGGAAGTCCTACACTGGGACCATCATTGGCACCTCGCTTTCTCTTCATGTTTTCTTACTGATTTGGCCTCTATTCCCTATAACTCTGTGATCTGTATTACATGAGAATTTCATGATAGCTGCTGCTTCAGCACTTTTGGTTAATGTCTGGCTTCCCAGCCAGACACACCACATGGCACATGGCATACCACATAGATTATGAGGTTTGAGTTAGGGCAATGAAGAGGGTATTTCATTCACTGAGGCAAAAAGATAATGAAAATCTATTTTGGGAATGGAGAGGAAAGCACAGATTTGAAAGCTCTGAACATAATCTAGTCTTGGTCTTCATTCATTTTTTCATTCCTACTAATTTATTCAGAACATATTTACTGAGAATCTTTCAATATGCTTAATGTTTTGTTAGGTGCTGAGTATACACACTTGAATAATACAGTAGAGTAGGAAAACAGCTGTTTTAAGGGGAGTCCTGGGTACAGAGAAATGCATGAAAAAGATAATTATCTTGGACTTGGTGGAAAGGGCTCTCAGGAAGTCTTCTTAGCGGCAATAGTAGTTATGTTTAAAGATGAAGTGAAGTTCTCAAGGTGAAAAGTGATTCTGCAAAGGAAAAGCTGTTCCTGAAAGATCATAACTGGGCCTGGAGCTCTGCGGGAGCATGCGGTCTTCTGAAAACCAGATAGCTGCCCTTTAGAGTTCTAGGAGTGAGTGGGTAGAGATGAGGCTAAAGGGAAAGATTAAGGTCATGATCACAAAGGGTCTTAAAGCTACATCAGAGTTTGGTCTTTATCCTGAGCACAAAGGCAAACACAGAAATGTTTAAAGTAAAGTAAATAATGATTGAATCTTTTTTCCAGAAAGATTACTCTAGAGGTGGCATGGAGAATAGACTGAAAGAGTGCCAGCCTGCGGGAAGACCATCTAAGCTGATGAACAGTAATGTGAGTGAAAGGAGTTGGAGAGAGGAGGGTGGTGGTGGTTTGAACTGGGGAAGGGGCAGAAGGTATGGCATTAAGTGGAAAGACTTAGGAAGTATTTAGGAGATGGAGTAAGCAGGACTTGTGAATGGTTTGATGCTAAGGCAAGAATGGAGGGGGGGACAAAGAAAAGAATTAAAAATGATACCATATCTCTGACTTTACCAATTGTGTGAGTGGTAGTGTCACTTAAACATTGGAGGAAGGTCAGATTCTGGGCAGAAAGATAACATTTTGTTTTACGGATGTTAATTTTTAGCTGTCTATTAGGGATAATGAGGGGAGAAAGAGAATATGAATGAGAGACAGAGTTCTGGGCTGGAGACATAGATGTAGAATTTATTAGCATCTTAAGATGGTACATAAGGCATTAAGCATCAACGGAATCACATGCTGAAAGCACATGGAGAGTATAGAGAAGAGAACAGAGGACCTGAAAACTCAGGCTCATTAGTTTGGAAGAGATAAGTACAGAAAAAGAAGGCTAGAATGGAGCTGGGAAAGAGAGGCCAGAGATATAGGAAGAAGAAAAAAACAA
Organism: Macroglossus sobrinus; assembly: GCA_004027375.1. Classification (NCBI taxonomy): domain Eukaryota; kingdom Metazoa; phylum Chordata; class Mammalia; order Chiroptera; family Pteropodidae; genus Macroglossus; species Macroglossus sobrinus. Next base: position 231,327 of record PVKZ01001888.1, read on the forward strand.
ATTTGTGAGGTGTCCACTATGATGAGGATGAGTGAAAAATCTTTCTCAAGTTTATGACACAGAAGGTTGCATTTGGTTCCTTTAGCCAAAATGAAGAATAAAGGAGGGAGAAAGAGGATGTTTGATGGGGACTGGGAAATTAGTGCTTTGTTGTGAATCAACTGAGCTTGAGGTTTGTGAAGTATCCAGACTGAGCTATGTAGCCTCCCTTTGGATATTTGGATCCCCAGAGAAAAATAATCTTGGTCCTTAAATGAACCTTGGTCCTATGGCAAAATATATCCTTGACTTGAAAGCATTTCATTGGAACCTCACTATAACATTCTTTATATTACGTGGAATGCTGTACATTTTCTATGATAACATTGCTTACATTACTTTGACTAAAATTACAATCCGTCTCCCACAAATAAACATGAAAATGACCAAGCAAAACACATTCCTGTGTGAAGCACAGGAAGAGCTTTTGGTGTCAGAGCTGAACTCAGGAACTTAGGGTTTGACAGACCTGGGGTTGAGAACTGGCTCTGCCACTTTCTTGCAGTGTGACCTTGGGCAAGGCAGCCTCTCCAATCTTATATAGGTTTTTCATCTTAAAAACTGGGCCAGTAATATTCAATATTGTAGAGTGTTTGAGAGCATAAAATAGGTGATATATGAAAATAATCTAGTATGATAATTTGCATCTAATCAAAGTCCTGTAAATAGTGACTATTATAATTATTTAAAATCATAAGGCACAAAATATTTTTAATTCCTCACACTTGCTTTATTTTCCATGATGACATCTACTTTTTCTTCCACCTAAAGTGCTCCTTAAATTCCTTTTAGTATTAACATCATTCCTTGAACAATAAACTCAAGATTTTGTCACATATATAATTTGTTTGGGAGAGAAATTACTATTTGTGAGTGACAATAGGAAAGATAAGAAAGAAGAGGAAATAGAAGGAAATCTAGCAAATAGCATTGGTGTCAAGGTGGGGGCAATCCAGCTCAGGAGACAAAAAGTGTTCATACTACTAAGCTGTGAAAAAAAATTAAAAGCAAGGCATCCATGAAAGAAAACAAATATCAGACAAACTAGCTGGGTAGAAAAGAGTGAGATGGCTCCTCCCCCTACCTCCACCATTGATATAAATTTGTTTATGCATGAATAATCACACACTAGATTACTGTTTCTTCATTCATGTCTGAAAACCCACAGACATTGTGACTTTACCCACTCCCTTATTTTCTCCAACGTCTGGAAGAATGTGGGTATAAACTAGTACCAGAAAGATGAGTTTATGGGGAAATAGTCTTAATGTTAGCCTATTACAAAATGTTTCTCCATCATGGCACCTTTTGGTTCAGACAGAGTTAGCTTCAAATAGAAGTGTAGGAGTCATCTCTCCTATTTTTCTATTCATCTGCCCTTACCCCATCCCTTGCTCCAACTCCTGGCTTCCTCTTAGTGGCATGGCAAAATCAAAGCCTCTGAGACTTTGATTCTTGACTTCATATACAGGCACTGATAGAACCTTTTTGGAACAAGCTTAGTTTGCTCTTTGAGATTTTTCCAGTGTGAACTATTTGCACACACAAACATCAACAAAGATAACATTCTCTTCAGGCTAAATTTTACCATGTCTAATGCTTTAATTGTAATCTATTATTATGCTCAAAGATCTTACCGTGGGTGAAGATAAGAAAGAATAAAATCTTTGAAGGAAAACTAAAATTTTATCCTACCTCGTAATATTCTGAAAATGAAAGAATTTCTTCTGATTCTTGCTTTCGATCCCATTGAAGAAGACTTCCTAGTCATTCTCAGCCATCAGGTGTTTAATTACAGTCAGCGGAGAACTTTGCTGCCTATGCTCTGAAAAGAGCATCATGGAAAGCAATGTTTTCTGGTGGTTCCTAATGAAACAGAAGAGCACTCCATTTATGAAACTCCACAATCGAGAATACACATCCCCTTCCCAATGAGAAGTAGGGAGTCAGATAGAATCATCTGGTCCCATTATGAATAACACACTCTGTTTAAGTTAACACAGTCTATTCAATTCAATAAAGGTTTTTTAAGTGGCTATTATATGCCAGTCATAGCAGTAGGTCTAAGTTTAACAAAAATAAGGTCTCTGCCTCTTATAATTAACAGTCTAGTTTACTATATATAAGTAAACATATAATATAAGGAGTTGAAGGCTTAACTAGAGGTGTTATAAAGTGCTAAAAGGGAAAGTATAGTGCTTAGATGAATTTGCATGCATGTCTGTGGAGGAGGCTAGAGGGCTGAGGATGTCTAGGAAAGATAAAGAAGGGAGTTGAGTAAATAAACAAATACAGTGATCAGCATGTTTGAGGAAATTGTTTCTGTCTTATATTTATGAGTATATCAGGGGAATGTCAGCAATTCTCACTATGAATCTAACTACCAGCCCCTCTGTGTTTATAGAAGGTTAATGTATATACTACCCCCTTCCTCTTCTTGTCTCATTTATTCTCTGTTCTCCAGTTTGGAGAAGGAAATATTGACTTTCCTCCTTACATAATTTTATCTGTGACACGCTGTGTTGCCAACAGTGATGGCACAATAAGGCTAGAGTGCCACCTCAAGTCTGGCTTCTGGGAGCAAATAAACATGCTCTTGCATTAACCACTTAGGCTCTTTAGAAAGCTATTTACTGTTCCTGCTAGTAGGCGGGTCTGGGGTGAGGGGCAAATGAAAACCTTTTTCAAATGACTCAGCTGTTTTTTACACAGTTGCTTTGGAGAAATGTTGCTGGGCTTTCTGTCACGTTTGAAATAGTTAAAATATAATATTTGAAGAAATTTTTCTTTCTTTTGAAATTAAAAAAAAATCTTAACGTTATTGTTTCTTGGTTGCAAAAATAGACTGCTTATTAAGAGATCAAATATTCCAGACAACTCAGATTAACCGCTGGTGTTTAATGCCTTTCCTAATTCTGATAACAGAATTGCCATCAGATGTTTATTATGAGTGAGACTGGGAGAAAAGAAAATTATACTTTACAGTATCCAAGAAATATTATTACATAATCCCCAAATTCACTTCTTTTCTTCTTTGAGAAATAATTTATCTGATTTCAGTGGAAAAGGGGAATATGTGGACATTTATGGAAGTTAGAATAATATATTACAAATATGTACCACTGAGGATCGCAGAAGTTAAAAATGGTAATCGAGGGGCTATTTGCAACAGGCATCCAATAATACAGAGTAGCCATACAGAAGGACTTGGAATGAAGAGTGGAGTCTGTAAAATGTGACCAGAACGGGACTGACTGTGTGGAAAGCATGTTATGTAACCAAGCATTTGGTTAGAAAAGATGGTGGCTTGACTTTGTCACAAGAGACTGCATGAGATAAGAGTACCCTTATTATGTGGTCTATTGCTTACTTTAACACATGGAATTTAAGAGCATGATAGCAGCTTAGAGTTCATTTGTTTGGCCCCTTTATGGAAGAAATGGATCTCCAGATGGTTAAGTGACCCAGTTAGAAAGAGAAATGGGAGCTTTCCTAACCCCAGGGCTCTTTAAACATCAGCATATTTCTTAATGCTATTGGTGGGTGAAAAACTAAAACACAGTCATGACATGAAAATTTTAACTACTGTGTAATTTGCGAAACCAAGATGCCACTATGTTAATGAATTCATTTGATTTTCTGAGGCAAAGACCGAGTTGCTTTGCACATTTAGAAGAAAATTGGCTTGTTTTCTACCACTAGGTGGCATGATATGGTTTTTTTTCTCCCTGAACTTTCCTTTGAAAAGGAATTTGTCCCTCTCTGTATACATCCGTCCACTCACTCACACACCCTATCTATTTTTTGTGGACTTCTGTTGTTTTTACTGCTATGAAATTTGACTTGAAGTATCTGTTTGTAAAGTACTTACTATCGAAATTAAACCCATTACTTGCCACTTTTTCCATGACATGATTTCTGCTTTACTGACACCTGTCTGTTCTGTCAACTCCATAGGGGAGGAGAAAGTAGATTTGGTTTCAGTTCTTGTTTATGCTCAGTTTAATAAATGGTGGACAAAGTCTTTTTTTGTTTTTCCTTTTGGAGAGAAGAAAGAGACAAAGTTCTCAGTGATTCTTAAGTGTCCACTTACTCATTTATTCAATATCTATTAGTAGCTAATTATTTGATAGGTAATTATCTATTAATAATTGTTTGGCTAATTACCTAGCTTACAATGCTTTTTTTTTTTTCCTACCACAGAGAACGTTGAAAAGTTGAGATCAGGGTCATGAGAGCAGCTATCTAAGTGAAAGGAAGAGGCGGTCACCCAGCTGGGTCTGAGGGACACTGGGAAAACTGAGGATTGAGCAGGAGAAAGGGACTGAAGTGAAACTTCAACTACTTCACAGGCAGCCTTGTCATCTGGATTTTCTGAGTCATCAGAAGCGTCAGTGTAGGAGGTAAAGAAAAGAAACTGCAAGGATAGGACTTACAGAATCCATCGTTTGAAAGTTTAGCTTTTCCACCCCATGCATTACTTAATAGATTGTTTTTTTGCTTCAACTCTTTTTCTTTCTTCTCTTTTTCCTCTACCTTCATTTTTAACTCCATAGTTTTAAATGGCATAGTTTTCAACCTTTCTGAACTATGTCTTACTACTTTAAATAGTAAGCATATTTATGGAAAGTCCAGACACAAAACGATGTTTGTTCTTAACCCCATCAATACATGATTGGGCAGGAGATTTAAAAAAACCACTAATCTCTAGGGCTGATGGTAGGACATTTATATCTTTAAAAATTTCCAGAATATCCTGATACACATTGACTGTTGAGGCAATGAAACATGATATGCCACATATCATCTTTCCTTTAACCCAGCATCCTGGTCTTGCACCATTTTCCTAATTGGCTCAGGTTCAAAATTCAGTCATCCTTGGCCCTTCCCTGTGTCGTATCTGTGTGTAATTAGTTCCTAAATTCTGTATCATCCATCTCATTAATATACATCTTTCTACTTTGTCTCATGATCAATACCATCATCCTAATCCAAAGCTTCCCACCATTCTCTTTTTCCAACACTGATGTATTTAGCTTCTTTTGCTGATGTTCGATTTTACAATTTTGTTGCACTCTTGAATTGCAAAATAACAGGAAAAAAATCAGGATAGGAGAAAGCAATATTCTCATGGTGATTTTTTCAAAAACCCTTGTTAGATGTGTAACATAAAAGAAAATTACCTTCAAATCTCATTCTCCAAGAGAATGGAAAATCATCAACTGAGAACATTGCAAAGATAACTTTATTTTTCCCTAGCAATATTACTGAATTACCACTTACTGGTCTTACCAGGAAGGTAAAGGCTATGTACCTCTTGTTAATCATTGTATCCTTGGGGGGAAGTAAAATATCTTGTTTTATTAATTATGGTTATATTAGTTGCAAGTAACAGGAATCATCCTGAGATAGCTTATGAAAAACAGGAAAAGTGTTACAAAGCTAAAGAGCTCAGTGGTAGAACTTGGCTTGGCCTTAGGAAAAAATAGCAAATAAAACTTGGAGAGCCTTCAGGATTTAATGTTTCTTTCTGGGTGCTTATTTTATTTTTTCTTCTTTGCTCCATTGACTAGCTTTTTGAGTTTCTCAGGCCAATGTGGTATAATATAGCTGCATTCTGCCCCCAGGTATATAAGATATAATTCTAGTCATTATACAAGATTAACTGGCTATTTCCTAAGAACCTTCCTGAGGATATAATCTAATTGGCCCAGGTTGAGTGACATAATAAACTCTGGTCAATTCAGACACAAGCTCACGTAGTGGGACTTTGGCTGTCAGAGGTCCACCTCTTAAGGATGGGCGTTCTCCAAAAAGAAGAATCAGTGTAAGCTGGGTAGATACTCCCAAAATGTCTACTGCGTTGACATGTGCAATAAATATCTTGAATAAGTAAATGAATAAAAGAGTGAATGAGTGAACCAAGAGACTCATTTTGGGATTGCCCAATAAACTCAGATCGATGAGTACTGGGCAATGTATTAAGCATTTACTTTGTACCAGAGACTCTGCTTAGTACTGCCAAGAATAAGGTGAAAAAGAAAGACGTTCCTGACCTTAAGGAGAAAGGCAAGAAGTATCATTCTTTTATAAGGAGAATATAGACAGTGATAAGAAAAACACAAAGTATTATGGATATTTATCCAGTCAGTGGGGAGATGATAAGTTTGGTTGTGTTAGTTAAGACAATATCAGCTGACAAGAAACCCAGAAATGTCAGTGGATAAACATAATAGAAGTTTATTTTTTTGCTATGTAAAGTTCAGTAGGCAGCAGAAGGTGAGGTAGGCAGGAGGGCAATCTCTAACACACGCAGTCTGCAGGAAGCCCAGCTCTGTCACCTCCAGCACGTGGCTCTTTCCATAGTCATAATGCTGTGAATCAAATGCAGCCAGCAGGAGGAGAAGAGTGGTGGCTCTCCGAAGGATATTTCTACTTTTGCTGATGTCCATCGGTCAGTCTATCATCATATGGCCACATAATTTTGCTGTGTCCAGGAGAAATGGCAAATATGTTTTGGGAACTGTAACCAGTGACAACCACAACAATATTGTAGTCATTGCAACAGGAGGAAGAAATAATAATAAAAATATGAAAGATGCTATGTGAGATCATCTTTGTGTCACAGACCTTAAATATTGGAAAGAGAAAAGCTGTTCTTGAAAGAAAAAAAGTAATATTGGCAAAGATTTGGAATTGGGGAAAATAACTATGTTTGGGGAGTGCATAAATAAGAAATGTGGAGAGTAGCTGTATTAAAGTGTAATCAAATTTAAAAAGGTAGATGCCTTTGTCTCTTTGTTTTAAAAACATCTTTCTGTACACCTGAGAACACCCATTTACTTCCCCAGGCAATGAATTTTGGTGAGAAATTATACTGATAATTAAATAGTGAGGCAGAACTAAAGTTTAAAGGAAAAGTGATAGGCAAAACTTGATTTTTAAATATCTATGCTGATATCTTGTATTCCTATTCTGACATTCTGTATTCTAAAATGAAACAACCACCCTCATTTTCTTTTTAAAATATCATGTTGGCTTGATGATTGTGTATAAAAGCCATACAAATATATTTATCAAGATAGGGCTTTAAAGCAATCAAGATCAATATTATATTTTTATTCTCTACCTCTTCTTACTTAAGTTCAATATATTTCTACAACTGCATTTACATATAAATGTTATTTTTCCTTGGATAGCATTAATCTCAACTAAATATCTTAAGAGAATAATGAGAGAGTTTTTTCTTTTTGCTCAGAATTTCTTTTAAATAAGACATCTGGTATTTGGTACTCAACTTTTATTAGACTGATTGAGCACTTTTAAAGGGGGATAAATCATATGACTTTCATTTTAATTTTTACTATAATGGTTTAATGTAGCCAACATATGCTGAGTAATAGCATTAAAATAAAATCAGTAAATAAAGGATTAAAATCTGTCTGTGTTCAATTTTTCAAAGACACTAATTAGAGAAAGGTATTTCGGATCAGAATTGGATAAGTCAGCAATTTAAAAAATTGTAATACTATAATGAGAAATGCTTGGGTTTTAGCATGTTATTATAGAGAAGAAAAATTACAAGGGAAATTAGCACTTTCACTCTAATTCTAGGTTGTTGGAAGAGTAGAGTAGGGGAACTCTTGCATGACCCTCTCCCCACTGCCAGAAAGCAGTTAGACAAAAAATTTAAGCCATTTCACAGTTATCTACTTTAACTAGAGATATTAACTTGAAAACTGGAATAATTCAAGCTAGCCTAAGGATGATGGAGATTTCTCCACATCATAAGAGCATTCTTTCATTTTAATTGTCTCATTTCACTAACTTGGGTATGAGAAAAGCTCTATCCTACTCCTTAATATATGGCAGCCAACCAGCTATTTTCTATGGTTCTGTTTATCGAGGTGCAGAATGGTGTTTGGAATTAAGTTGGAATTTTATTTATAGCTTTGGAATGTCTTGCTAAATGTCACTAAATACGGCACTTCTCTATAAACTGGAATGAAACTGTAATCATTTCTACACACAAATTGAGCAAAGAAAATAATCAGGCAAATATTTATTAGTTTCTTTAAATTCCTCCAGTTATGGGTAGCATAAACAAGAAAATTAAATGAATTATTCTTGCCACAGAGCTCTTAATTATAAATATTTTGAGTTTATATATATATATTACTGGTAATTCAAAGGAGATTTCAACTAGTAACCTAAAACATGGCAAATCATAGTATAAGAGATAATTTTATGACTTGTGAGATAATATGGAAAGATGCTGTTATGAATAAAAGAATAAAAAGCTTTCAGTTCAGTGAGGTATAATGTTTTATACCTGTACCCATTTCAATATCATGAATAGGACAAACTCATGTTATGATTCTTTTTGTGTTTTTCAATGAATAAGAAACATGATTGATTATATTTTGCTATTTGTAGGCATTCACTATATTCATAATTTCTTTTTATTAGAAACAGGATAAACCAAATCACTGGTTCAATATACTAAATTAGCATATTCAGCACTTGAGAACTTATGGAAAGTGAATTTCAAAAAAAATGCAACCATGTCTTCACCTTTCTTTAGTCCCTCAAACTAGTCTCCCATTCTATTCCAAATATCCTAAATTCCATTTTCTGTTCTCCTTTGTTGTAGCCAATCCCAAGCAAAGATGGTAATATAGGGAGAATTTTGAAGGATTGCCACAAAGAATTCTCATCTAAAAACTCCTCTTTTGCTGTTTGCTAATTTGATCTCTTTTCTTCTTATTTGGACAGAAACTTCCACTACTAGATTCATTAGAAATTAGGCAATAGAGCAGGAGAATTATCTTAAAAGATGTAAATATATACACTGAGAAAGAAGGTATTGAATCTGGTGTATTCTTTTAGTCTTTCTACTTCTATTTATTTTTCATTCATATATAATGAAATGAAAATACTATAATATAGATTATTTGTATCCTCAAGGAGTTTATCACAAAATGATTAAGACACCTAAAATGATCTATGAACAATTCTAGTAAACTAATAACAAATTGAGAAATTGAATATAATTATTTTAAATACATATGATACAAGTCATAGCCAAGATAAGGAGCTCTTACAGGTGGGAGTTTATGAGCCTAGTTTATGTATGAAAGTGATTTGAGTTGGGCCTCGGAGATTATTATATAAAGGAAGAGTGGGAATCTAGAGATTGTCACTGAATGAATATAATAAAAAAAATTCCAAGTAGGTAACTAATATGGCAGAGGGCAATTTGGGGAAAACCCAGGTATCATCTTGAGCATACCAAGTCATGAAAGAAATTTCTAAGTTTACTTAGCATCCATCAGAGATGCACATCAAGATTTGGAAAGGTGTGTGTATATAACCAAAGAAGGAGGATCAAAAGATCAACATTGACTGTTTTTAAATTTTGGATTATTCTAGTGTCATTCCAAGTGTATTTAACCTTCCTCCTTTTTACTCCTCAATTTTCAGACACTGTGTCTGGTGAAACTGAGTAAAACAAAATATTTTTCTAAATCTCTCTATGCATTCTACTACATTATTTAGACCTCAGTAGAGATGCCCACAAGCAGAGGGAATGGAGCTGCCACAACATTTTCAACTGCCCAGGTAGTTCTTACTCACTGACTGGGAGCTTCCTGTGTTTGTTCCCTTATACCTGTCAGTCTCTACACTTGCCAGAAGTTTAGAGTATGTGGCAGTTTTGATAAATGACTCTTACGGTCTTATGAAAATGCAACCACTAGTCCTCTCTCAAAAACTTTTCTCCTGTAGATATATATTTTGTGTAGAATATGGTAACTATTTTTGTCTCCCCAGATTCATGTTTTTATTAAATCACATTTAATCTCAAATATTTTGGATAAGTATTTTCTGTCTAATATTTATTATTTTTTTAGTCTCCTTATACTTATTTTTCCTCCTCGTTGTTGTTGTTTTTTTAATTCAGAGGAACTTTAAGAATAAATTTAAGTAAAAGGGGACATTAGACATCATGAAGCCACTGAAATTCTAAATCATGGGGAGTCATGATGTCATAGGGTGTCAGACAAGCTTAGCTCAGAATAGTTTCCATGAAAAAGATTCATTTCACACTGTATTCACCTAACTCTTGCATTGCTTCTTTTCAACCACCTGAAAAGCTTTAGTTTTCCAGTTAGACAGAAGTGAGATACAATGCAAAAGAAAAGTTAAAAAATAGCAAATGTCTTTTTAATGCACATTTCTACTATATTAGTTTCCAGGCTTTCTATCCTAGTTGTGACTAATTTGGAGTGTCCACACTTGTGTAAATTGAAAAAAAGTCAAGTTCTGATTCCTGAGAGTAATGATAAAAAGATTATTTTTTCCCCTTTGGGCAATGTTCTAGGTTCATGAATCTATCCTAGAATAAGATGTTATTTTGTATTCAATAACAGCCTTTATGTGATTGGACTTCCTGTGGTACAATGATACAGTTTAAACATTGTGAAATACAATTTTTGTTACTCACTGAGCTCGTCTACTTAGTTTTGACTGAAAAAATACCATCAATTCTATCCTATAGCCAAGGGCCACAATTTCTCTCTCTAAGGCTTAAAGAATGACTGAGCATATGCTAGGAGCAACTGCAATTAGAAATTCCATCATAGACGTTCCTGAAAACCCCATAAAAAGAAATAGAAAGGCGAGGCTTAGCCTATTACATTTATTGAAGGCCCACTGCCTGGTTTCTATTAAGTTTGACAGTATTTATTTTTGAAGCTAGAATAATGTACTAAACTGTGGTTATAAATATTTTCCCCAAAATATCAAATATCTAATATGTGAAAAACTGAATAATAATGAAAAGGGTGGAAAGTGACATAACTGAAGTTTTCCTTACTGTTAAACCTCAGAAGTTCCACTGAGTGGACAGACACTGATACTTCCTGTCTCACTATAAAGTCTTTTTGTGTTTTAATTTGTTTCCATTTTTAGTCCGTGGTGGCATATTGATCGTATTTAATTAATATATTGCTGTTCCAATGAAATCGTGTCAATTATAAAACTCGGGCATGTTTTATGAAAGAAAAAATATTTGTATTTATTACTGTTTAAGAATTTTCTAGAAAATTTAAAGTTTTTTCCCCATCAAATCTAATGTTATGACATTTTTTAGTGTAATAGTAAATCTGTCTTAAAAAATCACCACATAAAACAGTTTTCCAATAAGACATACCTAGACTTTATCTAGACATATCTAGAATTTATCTAAACTTTAACATTTCTATCCTACAACATTTTCTCTTTTGATAGTTGGTCACGTGAAAACAAAACATGCTATGTTTCTCTAAGTAGAATGATTGTTCCAGTGAATAAAATCTTAGTCCAACGTTCCCAGTAAGAGCCTGAACAAGTAATCTTCTTGGTATGTTGAAGAACTTCAAGTTCCCTTATTTTTCTACACAACATAGCAAAGTTATTGCTTTTACTTTTTAGTTTTTCTTTCTTTTTTAAATGGTGGACTTGAAACTACCAAATCTGATTTTCTTTCTTATGGACTGTATTTATTATGATGCATGTTTTTAAACTTAAAGCTTTGTAGTTATTAAACTGGCTATTACTTCTGATAGCACCTTTTAGGCAAATGGTATTCATTTAAGTTTGGGTTCTGTGAATTTCTGATTTTACAAGAATCCTTTGGCTTTAGAAGAGAATGAGAACATCTCTGGATGCTTTCACCCCTCTATAACTGTGGGGCTCAATATACTTTCCATTGAAGGAGTGAGTATTGTCAAGCAGTTAACATAAGCCATTGGAAAAATCCTTTAACTTTGTATGGGCAGAATAATTGCACACAAATGCATTCAGAAATCCTATGGAAAATATAGTGCTGTTAACTGGCATTGTTACAGCACAATTTAGCAAGTATGTTAGAACAAATTATCCCCTTTAACCATAAGCCATTCTGTTTCACGCTTTTTAATGAAGGCCTGTGCCACACACTAGAATACTTCTCACCTCATTACTACCCATAAAAAGCAATGATCCATTCAAAGGCTCCTCATATCTCCCATATGAGTGGTAAAGAGCTTCGCCTCTCATTCTGGCAGAGAGGACAAGGAAGCTCCTTCTCCGCCTGCCTTTGAAGTCGATCATTAGAATGTTTACTAGATAAAAGAACTGAAAAATCTATCTGTGTAATCTCACTGTTGCCATGTGTTAATGTTCTATCCTTCCTTTAAAAACAAAACAAACAAAAACAAAATAAAACCTGAAGACATTTCTGTTCTTGTTTAGAGACTACAGAAGATTTGCAAGATTGTTAGTGAGTTTTTCTCCTTCAATATTCACAAGATATTTTCAAAGAAACCCTAAAAAGTGGGAAATTTTTAAGTCGGATCACACTGAAATACAAAGTAGGGATTCAATAAAAAGGCAGGCAGAGAAGCAAGCTGATATGCCTGTTTAGAAGAAACAGGTCAATTTTGAAATTAAACTTTTTCTCTTCTCAGAGCATCATCCAAAAAAAAAAAAAGTTGATTATTCTTGGAAATACACTAAATTTATATGTTACTAATGAGCAGGTTTCACCTAGATTGGAATACCCACCACCACCATCAAATTTACAATCAATATATAGTATACCAATGTTTAAGGTTATGTATGTTTAATATAATTTGAGGTCAATACATGTTTTTTAGAAAAGGGTGGTAACTGGGGAAGGATAATAATATATACGTGTGTGTGTGTGTGTGTGTGCGTGTGCGTGTGTGTGTGTGTGTGTGTGTGTGTGTGTGTGAAGACTTTACAGGGCTAACCCAACTACAACATTTTGTACATTTTAAAAAAATGTACAAAAGTGCCATGTAATAGGAATGAAGAAGTTTACATAGAAGAGAAAGAACTGTCCAAAAGTATCTGCTCAAAAATATTCGTTTAACAACATTACAGTATTTCAACCAGCAGGAGAAATAGTTGTTCATTTCTACTATATAAGAATTTCTAGTTTGGCTATTAGCTTATTTAACAGTGTGCAACACAATACAACATTTGCAATTCAAGAAAAAGCCATAGCAGGTACTAAAATAATTTGAAAGCAGAGAGCTAGCATCTAAATTCTGTAACAAAACACTGGAATCTGGCACATGTTATAAATTTAAATGATGTTTAAATTCAATTCTTTTGTAGGAAAAATACATTTAAGGTAAACTTTTTGGTGACATTTCCAACTTTTTTTGTGGTATCTCTGAAAATATGTCTGATCACCTGATGCCACGTTGTCAAACCCTACCAAACACTTAAGCTGAGCAGTTTCTAAATTAAATTGGTATTCTCCAGGCACTTTCTCAGAAACACAAGCTCAAGTCGGATCACACTCACAAAGCTACAAGAGGGAAATGTTGGTACTGTACTTTAATAGGCTCGAGGAAGCACGTGCTTGCAGAGACTAGCCGACCCCTGCAATAATAACTGCACAGCTTTGTTTCATTTGAAAACATAAATCTGTACACACTTACTTAGTTAGACATATATCCATGTATATAGAAAAAAGTTCAGCTAATAATAAAAGAAAGGATGAACATTGGCACTGTAGATGTTGACAGCATTATGCAAACTTTTCAATATTCCCTTGCATGCTCAACTTTAACTTTTGTTTATAAAGTCCACTTAGACATAATTTACAACTTCTGTTAACTTAAGCTGGGTTCTGTAAAATCTGTCTAAAAAAATCAGCACAGAGTTCTTTGAGATGTTACAAATATATCTAGATATCAACCATTGAGCTGGGCAAATTATATCCATTTTGGAAACTCTGGGTTTGTATTTATGTACATAATATATTTTAACTCTGATGTTTTAAAATGATGAAGCAAGTCTTACTTCCCCTCCCCCCCCCACTTTTTTAAACTCTTACTGTAGTATCTATAAAAGGAGCCCAAGAAAAATAAAATGAGAGATTGTCCCTATTTAACAAATCTTTGGAGTTCATACTTTGCAAGGTGGTTTGAGAAGAAAAAAGAAAAAAGTCAAGCAGAACTTCTTGCAAATTACCTGAAGCTTGTAATTTCATTCTAATAGAATTTAAAGACTTCAATACTTAAAAATGTCATAAAATCGTATCTGTATAGCTATTGGCAGAAATCTGACCATCTCATCCTCCTTTAGGACTAGTTAGAAATGTCAGTCAATCAAAATTAAGAGAAAAGGGTAAATCCCACTCTTTATTTACTCTTCCAATTTAAATTGCTTTTGAGATCAAAGACAGACTGAAGTTCTTCATAGTATCCACGTTTTAAAATAGAAGAATAGCAAAAATACTCAGCTTCATATTTTCTTTTCTTGCTTTCACTAGGAGAAGAGCCTGGGCTTATCTCCCCAAAGTGGTTCCGAGGAGTGGGGTGGCCTGAGCGGTGACCCATACCATTTACAGCCGGCTTTGGGCAAAGTAAAAGATCTCTAACTGAGGATGGAAACTGAAGGGATTAAGTGAAAGGTAGATTAATGGAGAAAAAAATAACTTGATAAGATTTTAATGAAATAGTAGTTTTTGACTATAAAAATATGGATTTAAATTAAGTATTAGTACAAGAGGGGAACAATTTCATATCAAAACAGTTGAATAGGCACACAGGGACAGTTACAGAGAATGTTGGATTCATAGTTTACTGTGGCAAGTGAAAAGGTGCTAGGGAGAGTTGCAGAAGAAAGAAAAGACCTGCTTTTTCATTTTTCTCCCTGATGGTGTACCAATAGCTCCTCACTCTTTTTTTGTTTTGTTTTCATCATTTTTTAAAATTAAATTTACTTGGATGATATTGGTTAATAAAATTATGTAGCTTACAAATAAACAATTCCATAATACATTATCTGTATATTGCACTGTGTGTTCACCATCCAAAGTCAAATCTCATGTCACCATATCTTTGACCCCCTTTAACCCTTTCCTACCCCACCCCCCACCTCCCTTTCCCTCCGGTAACCACCATACTGTCATCTGTGTGAAAAATGGATAGATCTTGAGATAATCATATGAATAGAAATAAGACAGAAGAAGTTAAGAACCATATTATTTCACTTATACATGGGATATAAAACTGAAAGTAACAAATGAACTAGCTCTTCACTGTAGAAGCAGTGGGTTTCAGCCTCTGGCATTTCCTCCTGTACTCCCCGTCTCATTCTGTCCCCTGAGACATAATCAGGATCTGCTGGTCAGAGTTCCTTCCTCTGAGATCCAGATTCCAGCTCTGGCCCTTCATCAAAGCTTCTAGGTTCTAGTAACCCTGTCCTCTTCTTTTTTTTTTCCTCTCAGCTTAAGAGTCCCTGTTTCCTGCAGTTGCCATCTTTTGTTGTCTAATGCTTGTGAAGCAAGTCCCAATACTCCTAGTTAGAATCGCAAGTACAGTTGCCATTTCCTTATGCAGCAGGGCTAATGCACCCTTTTTGCTCCAGATGGATTGGATTTCTTAAGTTCCTAAGACTACTTATGATTCTATTTCTGATTTTCCACTTCAGTTTTCTCTGCTAGGAATTTTTCCTGCCCTTCTTCTCTCTCCATCCTTCTCTCACTCCTTCTCAGCTCTTGCCTAGGTGATTTCTCCTTGAAATGTCACTTCCTCAGGAAACCTTTCCTGAATCTGTAATCAGGTTGAATCTCCACATCCTGCTTTTCTAAGACCAGTTGACCAGTTGCATCACTTTCTTGCCCGGTCTCCACCTCCCCTCTGGCCTTCTTGCAGTGAGAGGCCAGGGAACATGTCTTATTCCTACCCAGTGCCAGGCATACTACAGGCAATCAATCAGTATTGATTATTAATTTAATCACTTTCTTACAATAAAAAAAAATTGAATAAAGTTATTCAGCTAAGTGTATAATTTTATCTTTTAGTCTGTTCTCATTTTAGTGATTGTAGGCATATGAGCAAAAACCATGTGGGATTTTTTTTTTTTTTTGGTTTTATATTAAGCTCTCTCATGATCTCCATCAGGCCTTCCTCCAACTCCTGGTGCCAAGTTGCCCTCAACAAATATATTCTCTAAGTAAAAACTGTGTGTTTGCTAAGCAAACACTGTGTCAAGGGATGTCCTGTCCCCTCTCTTTCACTCGATGCCTGCTCCAGACCTTCCCCTGTGTGGACCTTCTGGAGTATCCATGGCTTTGCATTTAGACTTGAAGTTTCCATCTGGCTGCTGTTTCTTTTATTTGCTATTTCAGGAATTTTGATTCCTACATTTTTTTTTTCTAGAGACATGCGAGTACGAAGAAAGATATTTTTAATTCAGTTGAAGGACTTCTCCTCGGAAGCTACTGTTGTTAAAGAATCCAACTAAAAATATTTACGAAGTTGTTGATATTTTTACATTAACAAAAATAGCAAGAAAATATTCTTTGCAGCTCAAGAAAAATAGTGATTTCATGACTGTTGCTAGTACTGCTTTCACACAAAAAGCAGAAAAATAAAATCATATTGTGCAGCCTTTTTTTTTTGCCCACAGCACTAGCGGGCCACAGCCGAGGGCATCGTGGCCTGTGGCTGCTGTGACTGTTCTCTCAGATAGAAACTGTGCAGGTAAGAGTAGCTTGCCCCTGCTCCACTCCCAAATAAATTACCTGTTTATGGCTCCATCTTCTCTCAGGGAAACTGAATGAAAAGCTAATTTATTCTAATGAAGTAGTGGGTACTGAGGGCTGAGGTAATCAATTTTGGGTAAGATATACATTTTTCTACTAGAATTTTCTAACATCATCATTCTTAAATTGTGCCTTTTGAATGTAATGTGGCTCTTTCGGTAGCAAATAGCAGATACTTACCATCTCTGTTGTATTAGATGACTGTGTTGTAACAGACTGCAGAGGTCTTGCAGTACTTCTGAAGATCTTGTACATGATGGTGATCAAACGTAGCTTCACAGTCTCAGATTTAATTTGCATGGCTTCAACCTAAAAGAGAAGTCCAATGGCAAATTTTTTTTCTTTCTTTCTTTTTTTTTTTAGATATTTGGGGCCTGAGGTAGCCTCTGGAGCTGATGCAAATCTCTGCTTACTTTGCTTTGAATAAAGCTGCCCAGAAAAAGAGTCTCCAGTGCATTATGAGTACTTACTCTCCAATGGGTTCCTACCTTAATGTCCACCAGTCTGGTTAGGCAGAAGGGAATGTTTTCATACTAATATCATACTGATCTACTGCTATTTGCCAGGTAATGTACATATACTCGCTTATGTAGTCCTCACAGCACTGTAAACTAAGTATTGTAATCTCTGAATCTGAGGATTCAAGTGGTTAATTTCCCAAAGTCACATGGTTTGTCAAGTGACTTGAATGCAGTTTAGACCCAAACCTTCTTTGATTCCAACTCTTTGACCCTCTTGCTCCTTCTCATTTATGTCACATTGTCTCTTTGTTTTTCAGGTATACAGTTTGATTCACAACTAAATATATAACTTATTCATAGTGATCGTTTAAACTTAGCTTTCTGACTAAATGTTCAAGATCATTTAGTGGAATTTTGGCCAAACTCCGAACTACAAATCTGACTATCTCGCTTACATTCTTGGAGATGGGGCTTTGGTAATTTTATAGGCCCTGTAGTTTTATACTACAAATAAATTTTGTTCTGAATAGTTTGAAGGAGAATAAGCAGACTATTTGCCTGCTACTTCTATTCTGATCACTGTAATTTGTTATGGAAACAAAGAAACAGAAAACCGTTAAACGTATATAAAATGTAAACTCATGTAAACCCTCTATTGTTTCTTGTGTGATGGGTCAATACCCATTGGTATATGATGTTTATTTATAACGTTAACAAATTGGCTTTTGAAAGCATTTGCCAAATTTAGAACTTAATTACTAAGAGGTATATTCTTAGATGAAGTTAAAAGAAGTTCTCTTCTGGTAATTTCAGTAATCATTTACCTAGGTAAGAATTTAGATTCATGAAGCTATAACAAAATGGCAATTATTGAAAGCCCATGGATACTGAATAGGAACCAGTCATTTGTTGGAGTCAGTTCACACTGGCTTGCAAGAGCAGATTGTTAAACATTGAGGACTTCTGTGAGCGTGTTGTTAAACACAGCCATTACTAAAAAGTGGATTATATAAACTCACAATTAAATAAAATGTCAATAAAGGTAATACTCAAAATTTATTACTTCCTAATTAATTTATATATTTACTATCATCTATGCTTAGGATAACTTATATCTACTGTATTTTGAACTATTGTATTATATATGGTATTGTGAAAATACCATATAATGGTGTTCCATTGCATATTTCTTCCCAATTCTACCTTCAGAGTGGCATATTAGTAACTTGAATTCCATCATAGAGTAAGTATAGCCATAGAAATTGGCAAACGCTATAATTAGGGCTTTATTGATTGATTGATTGATTGATGATCTAGACTTTAGAAAATGATGAAGGCAATGTTAATACCACAGGTAGAATTTAAAAGTTGTGTTGTTAGTTTGTGAGTTTATATAATCCAATCCATTTGTGAGTTTATATGATCCAATTTTTAAAAGTTGTAGCTGTTACATTGTGACTAGTGCAAAATTTAATGACTTAATTTAGTATTTGCAAACTGTTATGAAATTCAGCAAAGCAAATGCTCCTGTCATTGATAATGAGTAAAGTTCCAACTTATTTCTTCAGTGCTTTATTTTCATCTTATTTGTTAAGGTAAATGAAAATATCCACTGAAGTTCATGTTGGAAATGCATTTATTCATCAATCGTAATCAGAGATTGACTATGGATTTAAGAGTTTGTCAAAAATCAACGAAAGCCTTCTGTGAGAATAAATCGACTACATGGAATGTGAAAAAAAAGAGTTTCAGATGTTATTACTAATTGTGATTTCTATGCTACACATTCTTTTATAAGTAACATTTAAATAAACAATAAACATACACAGACATTTTTTCCTTCTAGAGAGCCTGTTGTTAATCATATACTAGCATACACATTCACATGCAAGCCTTATTTAGATTCCAATTTATTCTCTGTGAATTGTAACATTACCATCTGCCTTACGAGGCTGAGGATTATCCTTTGAAACTGCCAATTGAAGTATTAGTACAGTTAGTTGAAGGAAAGCAAATCCTGCAAAGGTGACAGGCAGAATCTAACATGGCATATTTAAATCTTCTGAATGTCAATGGATGGTTTGCCCGGAAAGGATAAACACCTTGTTCTGTAAATTTTTGGAAAACTTCCTTCCTTCTGGAACACACATAATGTGTGGGGTATCTATGACATCCAAAAGAGCTTTAAAATTCCTATTGAATTTTGTTTCCTTCTGGACAGAGCGAGGGAATTAAACAGAATGTGAAGTTTTTTCAAAATAATTACTCAACTTTCAATGTTGAAAATCTTGAGTGACAGAGTCTAAAAGGGATCTTTTATCATTATTTAAAAACTTGTTTTCTTTCTTTCATTTCTTCTCTTTTCTTTTAGCTTCTCTTTTTTATTATATTTAAATTTTTTCATTTATTGAAGAATTTGCGAACAGAGGTATCTTATTTAGAGACATATAAGAATTCATGGAAAGTTACAAAAAAACAAAGAAAGTAAAGCACAATTTTAAAAATTATTATTTCAGATATTTACTATGAAGGGGAATTATAAAATGACATCTAAGTCATTATTTTTGAAGTATTTCTAACTTGTTTATTACTTTAAACACTGTAGATTTCTAATATAAGAATGACAAATGGTTTAAAGGGCCCATCTCATTCAAGATTTCAACTTCTACCTATTCCTATAATGATTTGTTCAAAGATTAATAAGGTTTCTATTTTTGTAGAAACTGTTAGGCCATGTTTTTCCCTATTTCTGAAATAGGCGGTGGTGTGTGTGTGTGTGTGTGTGTGTGTGTGTGTGTGTGTGTGTGTGTCTTCATAAGCACCCACAATAAGTACACTGAGAATCTTCACAAGAGTCTGATTTCCTTTCTTTCTGGCTATTTGTGAAATGTCTTCTTACATTTGTCACATATGGGAGGAAATTTAAAATGACAGTCTATATTTGTTTAAAGCAAAAGGAGTTTGGTGCTCATCATGTGGTCAGTAAGCAAAACCCACTTTTGTTTATTTGGTTTTATGAATCTAAATTCTTATGATTGTCCTAAGAACTGAGAAGTTAAACAACATATAAGAACAGAACTGTTCTCTCAAAGATAGAGTCTGAGTTATCTGACAGTTCTAAAGAGATCATCTAAAGTAATAATCAAAAAAATAAAAAGTACTGTAATTATACAATTGAACCACCTTTGCAAGTATGATGTTTGGTGTTTGAGATCCAACAGCAAAATAAATTTAAAGAAAAATTTATACAGTATTATAATATTCAGGAGATACTGTAATGTGATTCTAAAAATTTTTCATGCCATAAAAATATTTCTGAAATGAAATCTCTCATTTAAAAAATTATCTTCTACCTTGAGTTCTAAAAGCAGTATTAATTTTTGCTAGAAAATAGATTTTCATTTATTTTGAACCATTCTTCAGTATATATTATCTTCCTGCTTTCTTTGGAAGAAATCTATTTTCCAAAGCTTGACAGGTTTTAAGTTGAGGCTTGAAACTGAAATTTATTTCTCCCAAGGAGTATTTGCATCTCTCATTTCATTGATTTAGTGATGAGAAAAATGTGACAACTTTCTTTCCTTTCCATTGATCTAATTTTGCTTATTTTTCAATTACTCTATCCTTAATGTTCATTGATTTTAAGACCTGTGACATATGAACTTAACTCATCCTTTTATCTTTTATGCAGAATATGAAACTTACTCATTTGCTTTCTTTTATAACAATGGTGGTAGGTCCAAGACAAGGCAGAATGCCAGTTCTTGACTGAAATGTTGCCTATGAGTCTCCCTATTGCATTTACCTAGAACAGGCTTTCAGTATTATATGATTATTTGCTTTTCTCAATTTGGACCTCATTTTTCATAGATTCAAGGAATTCCATGATTGTCAGCCATCTTACAGACCAACAAACCCAAATACTTCTTTCTTTAATAAAGGAACTGGGACCTAAAGATCATAAATGACTCACCAACACCATAAAATAATTTGAGGCACAGCAGAGAATAGAATATTTTTGAGCTTCTATTTCTGTGCTATTTCTACTACTTTATATGGCCTCTTCTGAGGCTCAGATCATCTAATTTGTGGTTACTCCTTGCAAATTAAATGCAAATCAGGAAATTTCAGTATTTTAAATACTCACTTGATTGTCTTAGCTATTGCATTGTTAGATCCTGTTCCACAATGAGTAAATACAGGAGTGGCTTAGATTATAATCTCTAACAGTGACTACTGACTTTCTGAGCCCAGATTAACCTCTGGTGGAAAGAACAGAAATAACTGTAGTTTTCCCTGGGTGGAATTAATCGTACATCGCAAATTCCTAAGGTAAAGAGGCATTTTGGTTCAATCTGGTTTCTCTCTGTCTCTCTTCCTTCCTTTCTTTTCATTCCAGTTGAGGTTCTGCTACCAAAACAGTCAGTCCTTGAATGATAAGCCTGTCAGAACATTAGAAGTGCAATGTACTTTGGAGATAATCTGGTCTCCATCTTTCACTTTACTGAGAAGATCCAGAGAGATGAACTGGCTTGACAAGACCAGCCAGAGCTACAACCTGAGATTCCTACCTCATAATCCACTTCTCTTTACACCACTCCATGATATAATGAGGTTGTTAACATGTACTTCTTTTGTCCTAGATAAGAAGTAGAAATAAAGAAAATAAATGAGAACTACATACTATAGGCATTTCTATTTGAATTTATTTAGAAACACGGATACAGATACCTTAGTTCATTGCATCACAAGGATGCAAATAGGGAAAGGTTTTGAGTTTCATTTCATTCATTGAGCCATTTATACAGCATTTTAAAATTATCATGGTAAAAATTTAATAAGCTCCTTCCAATATTCTAATAGGCAGTATGGAAAGTTTTCAGCATAGAAAACATCTGTTACTAAATCGGTTATGGTTTAATGACAAGAAAATTTAATAATGAATTTACACCTCACCTTACTCCAAAAAATTTGAAGCAACTAATCCTCAGTAGTTGAAGTGTTCCCCCCACCTCAGTCGAAAACCCGCACTAACAACTTTTGACTTTGTAGTTGGCACTTCGTATCAGTGGATTCCACCAACCACAGGTGAAAACTATCTTTTTCACCTGTGTTGAGAACCTGCTGCTGGGAAACCGCAGTTAGGAAACCGTAACTGAGAACATGGGAAAACTTTCTCCATCTGGGATTGGTTGAGTTGGCTGATGGGAAATCTGGGACACCGAGGACTGGCAGAGGTGAGAACTGTCCACTTATACATGGGCCCCGCAATTCAAGTCTGTGTTTTTCAAGGGCCACCTGCATATGTAAGTACCAAAGGAAGGTGATTGGGTATGTGTCCTTTGCATGGTCACTGTGGCAGAGACAGCTGCATGTGCTCATTTACTTCCTTTTCTTCCTGAGCACACAGCTTAAGTGCATCTCCCAGCCTTTCGGTGGGGCTGCGGTACTGAGTTCTGGTCAGTAGAAGAGCAATCGCAACATACACCCTCTCACCTGTTACCTAAGACTAGTTGTGTGATCCCCACACTCAATCACTGCTTGTTTTCCAGCTAGATGAAAACATGAAGCCCTCAAAAGATGGTAAAACCACAGAAATTGAAGACAAGGAATCGTCGAATGACAACATAGAGAAGAATCACCCCCACCTTAAACTGAAAATGACTACGACAAAAGTAAGAAACCGATTTCTGTTCTTTTATAATATTAGGTTGTTAGTTTGCGTAACCTGAATAACGTAGCCCATTTAACCACAGAAGAATTTGCTTTGGACGTTTTTGGATTGAGAAATAATTGCTTAAACCTGAAATAATTCTCATTAGAAATTTTGTGCTTGATAAAACTTATCTTCTAAGAAAAAACATTTTGTCTGAAATGCATTTTGAATGAACAAATTAACAAAGTAATGAATTTATAGTATTGAAAAATAAATCTGGAGATGACAGTCATGTTTGGAATGGGAAAAGGATGGAGATCACGCAGGAGACAGTGATAAGCATATGTTAACTTTATAAGAAAATGCCAAATAATTTTTCAAAGTGGCTGTGCCATTTTGCATTCGCTCGGATAACAAGAGAGTTTCAGTTCTTCTGTATTCTTGTCAGCATTTGTTATCAGCATTTTTCATTTTAGTCATGATAGTGGGTTCCAGTAGTATCTCATAGTGATTTTTATTTGCATATTTTTGGATAAATAATGTTGAACATCTTTTCACATGCTTATTAGTCATTCACATATATTCTCTGGTGAACTGTTTAAATCTTATTTGTCTTTTATTTTGAGTTCTTTATATGTTCTGTATACAACTTCTTTATCAGATATGTGTTGTGAAAGTATTTCCTCCTAATCCATGGCTTGTATTCTCATTTCCTTATAGTCTTTCAAAAAGCAGATGTTTTTTGTTTTGATTATATCCAATTAATTGATTTATTCTTTTATGTTTTTTGCATTTTTGAGTCCTCTCTAAGAAAACTTCACCTAACATAAGGTCATAAAGATTTTCTCCTTTGCTTTCTTTTGGAAGTTTCATAGATCTGTCTTTTATGTTTGGGCCAATGATCCATTTTGAGCTAATTTTTATATGTGGTATGAAGTAAAGGTTGAATTTTATTTCTTTTTATATAATTATCTCCTTGGTCCAGAACTATTTGTTGAAAAGACAACTCATACCCTGTTGAATTACCTTTAGTTTATTATATTTCTATCTTTCACTAATTCCACACTAGCTTTGTGATATTCTTGGAATTGGGTAGCACAAGTCATGCAATTTTGTTGTCATTTTAAAAATTGTATATTCTGTTTTCTTTGCATGTCTATATGTATTTTTGAGTCAGCTTGTCAATTTCTACACAAAGTTTTTTGGGATTTTTATTAATATAATAAATTTATTAATTACTTCGCAGATAATTGGTTTCACAATATTTAATTTTCTAATTTGTGAATATAGTATATTTCTCCATTTATTTAATTTATTTAATTTCTCCTAAAAATGTTTTGAAATTTTTAGTGAACAGATTTTGCACTCATTAAGTTAAATTTATCTGTAAATATTTTATATTTTTGATGTATGGGATTTTTTTAATTGAAATTTTAAATTGCTAGATGCTAAAATGTAGAGATACAATAGAGTTTTGTTTGTTAACCTTATTTATTGTGACTTTGTTAAAGTCATGTGTTGTTAGTCATGTTTTTGTAGATTTCTTAGTATTTTCTGTGACAATCACATCATCTGCAATTAAGGATATATTTCTTTTGTCCTGTCTAATGCCTTTTTTTTTTTTTTTTACATTATTGTGCTAAGATCCTCAGTACAGTATTGAATAGAACTTCTGAGATTAGACATCCTTTTTTTGATCTCAATATTCAGGAGGAAAGCATTTTATCTTTTAACATTAAATATAATATTAGCTGTAGAATTTTTGTTGATGTCTTTTAACAAGTCGGAGAAGTCTACTTTTATTTATACTTTCCTGGGGGTTTCTGTCATGTGCTGATGATTTTGAATTTTGGCAAATGATTTTCCTCTGTTTACTAAAGATGATAAAATATGTTTTTTTGTGTACTCTATTGATACAACAAATTACAGTTATTGAGTATTAAATGTTGAAACAAACCTCACATTTCTGAGATGAACTTTATTTGTCGTAGTATATTATTATGTATTTCTTGTCATGATATATTATTTTTTTATGTTTCCTGAATTGATTTGTTGAAATGTTATATAGAATTTTGCATCTATATTGAGAGATATTGGTGTTTAGCTGTCTTTATTGTAAGGTCCCTGTCTGCCTTTAATATCAGTGTAATGATGGAATCTTTAATTTTCGGAAGAGTTCATGTATGATTAGTATCTTTGCTTCCTTAAATGTTTAATAGAATTCACTAGTGAAGCAATCTTTTTCCTTTATTGTCTTCTTCCTCTTCTCCTCTATCCTCTTCCTCCTCCTCCCACCTCCTTCTCCCCACAGCACATTTTTTGAGTGAGCTTTGATAGTTTATGTCTTTCATGAAAACCATATGTCATTTTCATTACTTATTTACTTGTTTGTCTTCTTTATTAGATTTTTATAGACTCTTTGAGGGAAGGGATCCTGGTTTTTATTTTTAAGACTCCAGATCTTAGTATAGCAGCAAGCACATGGTAAGGAATCAATAAATATTTCTTAAATAGATGAAGAGGTGGATGAAATTTTAGTGGGACCATGAGGATTTTCATAGAAGACCAGAGGTAGATCAGGAAGGACTGAGATGAAAGAAATTAGAAGCCCACAAAGAAAAAAACAACACAAACACAGCCCAGAGGAGACAAGAGCAGGGCACAGTTAGGGAATGGCAGAGCATGCATCCTGGGGTATTAAAGTAGAAATTAAGCTGGATTAAGATAAACCAGAACTAAACCAAGAGTTTTACTGAATTGAGGAGCTTAGAGATTGGTGTGTGTACATCAAGAAGCCAATGAATTTTTTTGAGAAGGGTTGTTCTGAGAACTGTGTTTAAAGGGATGTTTCTGGTGGTACAATGTGGGACTGATTAGAGAGGATAGACACAAGAGACAGTGAAAGCAGTTAGGAGGCTGCTGCGATACTTCTTTTGTGATTAATAATGGGAACTCAGACTTGCCATGCTATGGGCGTAAGGAAAAAAAAGTTTTTTTTTTTTTTAAATAGGATTCTTAAGATGTTTTTCACCTGAATGGGCAGTGACTAAAGAGATGAAAGATAATCCTGACTTTGGGTGTATGGTAATGCAGTTAACTAGGATGCAATTACAAGGGAAAGGACGGGTTTACTGCAGAAGGGAGCTTAACGACAATGAAACAAAGTTCTGGGTCTCAAGAAAATTGATGATTTTGGAGCCCAATGAATAGTAATAAAAGTCAAAACCACTGAAATAAATGAGAGCAGTGATGGGAAGAAGGCCTGGAAATGGGGTATCCTCCATATACGTAGAGGAAAAATAGAAAGCTAATGAAGTTCTGGCAGAGGGTAGGAGGAGAGCCAAGAAAGCACAGAGGTGTGACTGTCTTCCAAGGGTGTTAAGAAAGTGCTGATGACTGGGACACAGCGTAGTAGAGTGATTGAGTTTAAAGCCAAGAATCAGAAAGATTTCTGTTGAATCTCTGCTTTAATATTTGTAGGCTGCCTGATTTTGAGCAAGTTATATAACCTCTATTTGTAGAGTGCAGGCAGCCTTATAAACTATAGCATAAGGCTGTTGCAAAGAATAAATGAGAAATTATGCCCTTAAAATACCTTTTTTGTGGCATATACTAAGCAATTAATATCAAATATTATCAACAGTAGTAAAAGATGCTTCAGTTGAAAAAAAATGAGGGAGAAGTGGGTATAAACTTACTCTGCTTCTCTGGAAGGCAAGGCAAGGATTACAAACCCGCAAGAACTGCTCTTACGCAGATGCGGGGTTTTCAAGTCTTTTGCAATACAGGTGTCTTTAAAATTCTTGCCTTGTCATTGTTTGGATGGGACATATGTCTGTGTGTACCTGAATAAAAATAGTTAATGCTAAATAGGTCTGATAACTTATATGAAAAAGATTCCAAGGAAAATATCAAGAAGACTATCGTTTCTTCTAGAAAGATTTATAAAGAGATGCCTTAAAGAAATGAATCAAAGGCAGATACATGCTAATTTGGTTTTAGAACTTTGCTGAAAATTACTTTGTGTTATTTTATCACAGTGTGTTATGCTTGTTTTTATGCCTTTAAAACAAATAATTTAGATTTTGATTATGGGTTGAACTTAAGCCACGTGGCTTATGAAACAAGCCATTAAATTTCAAAAAAGGTCAGATGTCTCTGAATTTTAATCTAAAGCATTAAGGATATTTCACATTTTGATTTACCATTAGATACCCTATTCAAATTAACATTTAAATTTTTTTCTATGAAATTTGGAAAGGAAATTATGAAATATCAGATACTACCTCAGAAGTTTGAGCATGGTTTTGAAAAATGCATTTTAAATATCATTGACTATTGAGAAAGTTGTTTTGGTCAGAATACAGTAGCAAGCATAGTCGGCTACATGATAACAGCACATACTTAATTTAGGCACATGCATTATGGGTACAGATTCCCTTTTAGAGTGAATGCTTGTGCAGCATTCTTAACTTGTAGAGAGCTACCTATTTTACGATTTCTGCAAGGTAAACACAATTGCTTACTTATCTTTTTTTGTTGTTTGGGTCCACATTTATTTCAATAGAACTTTTCTCCAAGGCACCAACATAATGTCTCCATAAACTCTACTTCATTCTTTTGGATAAACAGAGATTTAAACAAAAGCTATTTTTAACTTTCTTCTTTGCTAACCTATGAAGGCACAATAGCAGACTCTTCCTTTGATTACTGATGCGGGTCTACTGCGCTCATTGAATATTATACAATAAACTGTTTACATAGCAGCCCTTTTTACAGGTTTTAAATCTTCCCAAGCTGCCAGTTTCTGAAGTTGAGTCTGCCAGCTGGCAGACAGAGAGGTGCTTGTGTTCTAGTTGATTGAGGTAATTAACAGCCCAAACTGTCAGAAGGTGACAGCAGGCAAAAAGTTCTTGCCCTGGGGTCACAGCTGGACTCCAACAACTTGCTTCTGATTTACCAGTAAAACTAATAATGTAAGTAATATTGGTATTAAATTATAAAATCAAGGGTCAAACTGAAATTCTGGTTTGTACCACACATTCTCTGGCAGCAAATTAGCAATAATGTCTTGCAGTTTACTCTGCTCTGTTAAACCCCTGCAAAAATCAGCACGTGCCTATTTTGGCAACAATATGTGGATCTTGGTACACTTAAAGGAACAGAGTAGTGTCTGTTACTTCGATTTCTTTCCATAAATGTACCTCCAGAGACCTGCCCACTGTAGAGAACCTAAGACTAGAGGTATAACAGCAACTCATTTTTGTGGAACGTTCACTGTATACCAGCCACTGGACTAAAGGCTTTATAAGCATTGTTCCTTTTAACAGGTACCATACTACTGTGACAGTACTATTACATTCATTATTGTACAGAAGGGAAAATAGAGAACCAGAGACATGAAGTAACTTGGCAGAGTCACACAGTTAGGAGGTGGTAAAGCCAGACTTGAATCCACATTACCTGACTCCAGGGCCTAAGTTCTCGATGGCTCCATTGTATTGCTAGATTTTAAATGGCCTTGAAAAATCTGGTGGATCACCAAATGGTTTTCAGCAGAAGGATGATGTATTTACATTCCCCTCAGCAAGGAGGAGAATGTATTAGAGGCATCAGTAGATGTGTGGAGATCTTTTAGGAGCTTAATGGAACCTGGATGGTAAAGGATCATTCTAGAGTTGACCTCAATGATTGTAACAGGGACACACGCAAATGAAGATATTAAATAGGTGGGACTTAATCCCACACTGGGTGTGGAGGGGAAGACTGAAAAAAAAAGGCTTTGGCTTGGACAACTGACTACATGATGGCACATTAATTACTGAATAAACCAATTGTTAGTAACTTATAGAAGAAGCCAGAACATAATTTTTGGTATCTTGATAAAGTATATGGTCTATAATGGTCATTTGGGTGGCAATAGGGAGCCAATGTAGTTTAATTATAACATATTAACATTTAGTACATAAACTCTGTTAGTTAATAAAGTTTATTTTGGCCTGAGCTGTTTTACCCAATGGTGCTACTTAAAAAAAATAGGACAAATGGGCAATGACCAAACACAGATGTCCCTAGAATTCCACAGCCTGCTAAACTGTCACAGCTCTAATCTCTGAAAGCTTTTTTAGTTTATAATCCCCAAATATGCCTTTCCCTTGAGGATATCTGTGCAAGTTTATTGGGGATTATTTTTGCAGGATTAGAATTGTCCAATAATTTGTTAATTTATTGTTTGATGAACATGTCAGAATAAATATCAGCTTTTATAATTAGGCTGAAGAGGTACTTTTCTATTTTAAAAAACTAGGCATTTCAGTAACTATTTGCTGGTGTTTGTCAAATATGGTATTTGTTTAGAACATAACTTTCTTGTGAACATTCATGTCTTTGTGACTCAGTCTAGACTGTTGTAATTTTCTCCTTATTAGGCTTTTTGAGAAAATAGAATAGATAAAGAAGATAACTCACTGTTCAGCTACTTAATATGCTTTTATATTCTTTAGTCAAGTTTCTTCATATCGCTTTTGTATTCTCTAGGCATTTCAGGTTTTAAAAAAATTTCTTCCAAACTTCATTACCAAGTTATAACATTTAAAAAATTTTTATATCAGAGTTCCTGATCAACGTGCAATGTTACCCAAGGAGTTGATAAAATTCCAGTCTAAATTAAAGAAGCATGACATTAGGGTTCGTCTGTGAAACTTTATCTTAGGCAAATAGAATATATAGATTAAAAATATTAACAATGATTCAATGGCTTTTATCAGTTAGAATTCAATTTGGTTGAACTTAATAAGGCCCCAGATTATAGTGCTTTAAAATTGGTTTATTTCTCTTTAACCTAATATCCCAAAGTAAGGCTGGTATAACAACACTGTTTCATAAAGTTTAAGGGAACTATACTCACTACACCATCACCCGTCAGTGTGGTAAGCTGATGACAGTCTCTCCCTACTCCCCCAGTATTATGTCCTAATATCAGGAACCTTAAATGTTACTTTATTGGGTATAAAAGTATTTGCAGATGTGACTGAGTTAAGAATTTTGAGATAGGGAGATTATGTTGGATTATTCAGATGGATCTTAATGCTGTCACATATATCTTTGTAAATGGAGGCAGAGGAAGATCTGACACATAGAAGAGAAGGTTATGCAAAAGAAGAGGAGAGAGAGTTTTAAAGATGCTGGCCTTGGAAATTGGAGTAACATGGCCATAAGCTTAGGAATTCCATTCTAAATTTTGAATTCAAGGAATGGATTCTCCCCTAGAGCCTCTGGAAGGAGTGTGGCTCTAGATACCATGATTTGGGCCCAGAGGTATTGATTTTGGACTTCTGGCCACCAGAACTATAATGAATAAATTACTGTTGTTTTAAGTTAACAAGTTTGTGGTAATTCGTTACAACTGACACAGGACACTAATACACTACCATATTGTATATACTGTCATAGTTCAAGACAGGCAAATATTCATCTTCTGAACAAGAAGGTGCTGAAAGAGGAAGGTGTATATTCATTCACTCACTTATTCATTCAACAAATAAGTCATGAGAGTGTTATATGCCAGGCACTGTTCTAGATGTTTGAAATACACCAATGAAAATTTACCAGACTCCTTTCTTCTTGGAGCATGTATTTTAGCCAGTGAGCACAAATAAAGATAAACATAAAATGAACAAATTATAAATTATCTTAGAAGATAAAACATTAAATGGAAAAAAAAGAAAAAGCATAGCAGAGTAAGAGGGATTGAGAAGGTCATTCAGAAGCTAAGCAAGTTGTAGTTTTGAGTAGACTGGTAACAGTGGGTTTTGCTTCATTGAAAAGGTGAGATTTGAGCAACTCGCGAGGGTGAAAGTTGGCCAATAGAACATATGCAGGAAGAGCTTTCTATCAAGAAGAAATGGCTAGAGAAAAGACTTTGAGATTTGAGAGTATCTTATATGTTTTGGGTACCGCAAAGAGGAGCCAGTGTGATGGAATACAATGAAAATGATAGATGACGTCAGAGAGGCCAGGAGGGGCTAGTCCAGTAGGACCTTGCAAGTTACAGTGAGGGCTTTGATTATTCAAATGTGCAGCCACCGGCAGGTATGAGCTGAGAAGTGACATGATCTGACTTAAATATTACAAGTATCCTTCTAGCTATCCTGTTGAGGGTAGATGGTAGAGTTTGGGGTAGACTCGGAGAGCCCTATTAGGGGATTATCATAGTAATCCAGGCAAGATATAAGAGTAGTTTAGATTAGAGTTGTAACAGTACAGATAGAGGGAAATGGTTGATTTCTGGATATATCTTGAAGATAGGGCCAACAGAATTTCTGAACAGATTAAATGTGAAATCTAAGGGAGGAAAAAATGAAAGATGACTTCAAGGATTTGAGGTTGAACAACTAAAAGATTGACAACATTAAGTAAAATGAGAATCTGTAATAAGTGAGGTTTAATTAGTTGCAAAATAATAGATTAATGTACAAGGATGGCACTTCTTTTGCCATATATTCTGCATGAAATTTTTCCCTCAGTCTAAAAAGAATAATATAGTTATTTCTACTGAGACATCATTACCATTTTAATTCCAGTTAATATGCTTTTAACTTTATAAATACTATTGTCATGATCTCTTCTTTCATTGTGCTTTTATTTCAGAAAAAAAGTACTTCTCAGTGTAAGAGACATGTTTTAGTTATTTCCTTTGTGATTGAAATTTAATGTTTATTATAATTATTACCTATTATATGACTATTTAGTAATTTATGACTATTCATAAAGTTTAAATTTTGCTGTCTTAAATTTGCAAGTGGAAGAGTAGCTTCAAAAATGTAGGCATCTATTTTCTAAATTTTGATGCATAGGCTTTATTTGGCTTTAATAAAACTGGTTAATTAGCAGTATTTTTCTTTTTTTGTGACTTAAGAGGAATAGAAAAAAAGATTATTTCTTTATTGAGTCATGCCAAGATCTTTTCCATATGTTATTTTGTAAATTGTTCAACCAGTCTGGCTGTAGGCACTATAACCTGATTGCCAAGATGAAAAATTTGAGGCTCGGAAGATTTAAGTTTTTTGCCCAAAGTCATAAGCTATTAAGTGGTGGAGCCTGATTTTAAAGCCAGAGATGTGTTACCCCAAAGTCAATGAATCTGCTTTTGTCAAGGACACCCATTTGTCAAAGCTTCAAGAACCTTTTGTCATTAACCTTCATTTTGCCATTCTCTGTCATCATTTTTCTCTACCAGTCAGTAGCATTTGGCAAAATTGGTCACTCCTTCCTTTTCCCCTCCAAAAGACTGTTCCTTTTATTAAATATTGTTTTTACAGACCAGTAATACAAAATAGAAGTAGAAATAGGCCCCAGTTAGAAGCTACAGGCCTGACTTCACATGACCCATGCAGCAGCTACTTGAACAGGATGAGACACAGCTATAAAGTAGAAGTAGAAGGAGGATTTGGATCCTGTCTGGCCCTGCTTCCCACCCAGTATTCCCAAGTTATAAGGAGTCATCCATGTGAAGTAGAGAAAGATACCTCTCCTGCTACCCAGTGAACTGCGTACCAGGAGAGATTATTTAGACAGATGGCACAGAATCCAAGGACTAAATTTAATATGAGGAGAAACTGGTACAAAACACAGATGGGGAGACTAAAAGTGTGATGAGGTAAGAGCAAGGAGAGAAAAATTTCCTTCTCTCTACTCATTGGATCCTGACACCCAGTTCTCTGAACATGGGAGTACTGACTTCTTCTTCTTCTTCAGAGTCCTCACCCTGCCTTCTTTTTGTTTTTATTCTTTCCTGAAGAACTATTGTCATAGGACATACACTGTCCTCTTGAAGCTCTCACTTAGCTGCCTGAGAATGATTTGAATAACGAGGCCCTAGAAGACATTTATTTTTTTCCCATCTTTACCTTTATTTTCCTTTTTTTGACCTGTCCCTCTTATAAGACTCATTCTGGTCCTTTTCATATTCTTTCATGGCTTTTTCATATTTCTTCTCGTTATCCTCAGCCTTGCAGTCCCACTTCTCTTCTCTTTGGACATTCCCTTCCAAACTGTGTGTGCTTTTTTGGAATGATTTGTGATACTAATGCCAAGATGGTCTGACTTGATCTTCTCTCTGTTAGCATTGAGCCACAGCATGAACAGATGTGCTCCTCTTGGGGACATTGGGTCTTTGCCCTTCTACATTTCCACAAGCTTCTTGTGACCCTTGTTGGGGTTGGTCATATAGCCTTTTTCAGCTGTTTCCCTTTCTTCTCATTTCAATCAGTGTCACCCCTCATTACTGGAGGAACTAGCAGGGTGTTGCTATCAAACTTCTTTGCCATTTCTTTCTCTTTTTTACCTGAGTTGAATGACTTAACTGGTTTCTTTTCCTGAGTCATCACTGCTGTTTGTGATGCATTCTCTAAGTAGGCATTCTTTCTCAGCTCCAAGTAGGCATCATGTTCATCTGTATCACAGTTAGAGATCTATTTGTTGTAGTTTGGGTTCATCCTCTCTTTCAATACTCAGTTTTTGATATTGAGCTTTTTTGCATTGACAAAATTAGTTGTCCATACTTTTCCCTCCCAGTGTTGCTGAACGTATATTGAGTGCTGTACCTAGTCTCAATTTCAGAGTCAAAGAAGCATATGGTAGTGGTGCTGTAAGCAAAGTTAACAAAAGAGATCTTGTTGAAGCAGATGGGCCTGGGTGGCTTGTGAACCTAGATGAAGCCCTGCTCTAAGCAGGTATAGCCATTCCAAGGTTACCTTATAGAGCAGGTGACAGTTTGGGCTCCTGGAAGTTGGCTGGAACTGTGATCCTGTGATTCACTGGGGCTTTCACGACCTGGCCAACCATCTCTTGGAAGGAATCCCAACACATTATTATTGAGAGTGCCAATCAAAGTGCTTCTTTATCTCTTCCTGTTTATGCTGGTAGTCAAGGAAATGTCAAGGATCAGGAAGTGGTAACAGATTTGGCTTTGCATTATTGATTGGGGGGATCCAGGCTGATCACACACACAAAAAAATCTTGTGCTGTTCTTTGTGAGACAGTAAAAAGAGATTGGGCATCTTGTAGTAGACGATCTTGCCATGAAGATGCAGAAGGGTGGGGGTAGTTCTGAATGTTCTAACAACCAGAGGAGACAGACACTGCAGCTCCCGGGAAATGCATCTCCTGAGGCCTGGATTATGTCCAGGTTGGATGGTCTATATGGGGCAAATGCCTCAACCAGGTCTACACCATCCCCTAGACTTCTTAACACTTAGCACAGTGCCTGTTTTGCACTCAGTAGATGTTTGTGGAATAAATGAAAGGATTAATGGTTGTATGCTTGTCACAGGACAGCTTAGTATGTACCATGTATAAGTTTGTCACAGCTGAACTTATATAAAATTCAACAATACTTCACTAATAATAAATATTATTTTTATAAATGACACCAATATTTACCCAATCACCCACATAGAAAAATAGGGGTGTCTCATTCCTGTTTCTACGTTTGAAGAACTTGGAAGTCACAACTCTATCCTAATTACAAGAAAAGAAGCTCAACAGACTGAAAAATCAACAGCTCTTCTAGGATCCAAAAGATAGATGAGGACATATTGGAAGGACAGACAGGCAGATATTTGGAGCTACAGCTTACTGGAGCAGAGACTCACTCCTGTGTGTCAATCACCATGGGAACCAGGTATTTTCAAAACCTAACTGACTTAGGGAAGGAGAAAACTGAACTCTAATCAGCTCTTGACTTTCACATGGGAAAAGGGAAATATCCAATTCCAACTCACTCTAGCCATCTTTTTCTGCCAAAGGGGAGATAAAAACACTGAGAAACACTAGTAAGGGTCATAATCCAGAGGCAAAGGCTTACTAAAAGACTGAGACCTAATCATAGGCCTATGGAACATTTTCTATCCTTCCACACCTTACCACCACATTATAAAAGGCCTAGTTATAGCAGTTCCTTTTACTTATTACATCATGTTTAGCTGTCAAGACATTATAAGGCATACCAAAAGGCAAAACCCATTACTATTTGAAAAGATAGAGCAAACATCAGAGTCAGACATGACAGGGATGTTGGAATTATCAGACCAGGAATTTGTAACAACTATGATTAACATGCTAAGGGCTATAATGGGTAACATAGACAGAATGCAAGAACAGAGGGGCAATGTAAACACAAATAGAAATCCTAAGAAAGAACATATATGTTTAAAAAAATTACAGTAACAGATGAAGAATGCCTTTGATAGGCTTATTAGTAAATTGGACATGAAGTCGACAAGAAGTAGTAATAGACAAGAAAGAATCTCAGAAATTTAAAAAAGATTTTTAACTAAATGAACTAAAGTTACCAAAATCTGTGGGATGTAGCAAAAACAGTTCTTAGAAGGAAATTTATAGCAATGAATGTACATATTAGAAGAAATATATAAACACAAGAAGAAAGATCTAAACTCAATAATCTAAGTTTTTACCTGAGGAAATTAGAAAAAGAAGAAGAAAAGAAATAATAAGCAGAAATCAATGAAATTAAAAATAGGTAATCTATAGAGAAAATTAATAAAACCAAACTCTGATTCTTTGAAAAGATCAATAAAATTGATAAGCCTCTGGCCAGGCTAACTAAGAAAAATATAGGCTACAGGTTGCTAATATGAGAAATGAAAGAAGGTACATCACTACAGATCCCTTAAACATTAAACAGACAAATCAAGGAATACAATGGATAACCCTATGCCTTCAAACTGATACTGTAGATGAAATAAACCAATTCCTTGAAAGACACAAAAGGCCAAAACTCACAGAAGAAAAAATAGAAAATCTGAATAAACCTATATCTATTAAAGAATTTGAGTCAGTAATTAAATAATTAAAACAGAAAGCACCAGACCCAGATAGATTCACTTTTGAATTCTAACATTTAAGGAAGAAATTATACCAATTCTCTATAATCTCTTTTAGAGATTAGAAGCACAGAGGACACTTTCTAAATCATGATGCCATCATTGTTCTAATACCAAAACCAGACAAAGAAACTATAAGGAAAGGAAACTTCAGATCAATTTGTCTTATGAACATAGATGCAAAAGTCCTTAACAAAATATTAGCAAATCAAATCCAACAATGTATATAAAGAATTCTATACCCTGACCAAGTGGGATTTTCCCCAGGTATACCAGTCTAGTTCAACATGTAATTGATGTAAAACATCACATCAACAGGATAAAAAAGAAAAATCACATGATTATATGACTAGATGCAATAAAAGCATTTGACAAAATTCAACACTCATGATAAAAACTCTCAGTAAGCTAGGAATAGAGGGGAGTATTGATAAAGAATATCTGTGAAAAACCTACAGCTACTTAATGGTGAGAAACTTGAAGCTTTCACACTAAGATCAGAAACAAGGCAAGGCTATCCCCTCTCACCACTGATTTTCAGCATCATACTGGGAATTCTAGCTAATGCAATAAACAAGGAAATAAAAGGTGTACAGATTGGGAAATAAGCAAGAAAAATATCTTTGTTTGCAGATGACGTGGTCATCTATGTTGAAAATCTGGCTTTCCCAGATTCAAATGTGATCGTGTTATTCCCTTCATTGCTCCAACTGTCTTCAGATGGAGACATGCCAGACTCCTGCAGACTCTTTATGACTTTGCATTGGCCTTCCCCTCTAGTGTTATCTTTTCAATTTATACTTTAGTGCCCAATACTGTTTCAAACTTCTTTCAGAATTCCAAACATTTAGTGATGTATCTCACTTTCAAGCGTGCTTTTCTTGTGTCTTGAAATATCCTTACTTTGGTCCTTCACTTGTATACTATCTATTTATTCCTCAAGATTTAGCTCATACATACCCTTCAAGACATTCTCTTTGAAGGTCAGCCTTGATCAGGGGATCCTCGCAGGTGCTCCCTTAACACCACTGGAATCTCTACTTAGAGCTCACCATATTACACTCTGTTGTAGTTATTTGTTTATGTGTCTGCCTCTTCATTTTTCTCAAACTCTTTGAGAGCAGGGGTTTTTCTTAATTATCTTGAATATCCTTGGCAGCAGCAAAGTTCCTGGACATCAGGTTACAATCAGAGTTTATCACATGAAAAAATGATTGAGTGAATAAATGAAAATCTTTTCAAAGTTGCTTTGGGAATATTTCTCACATGTCTTTCCTTTTCCTGCTGGATTTTTTTAAAATTTATTTCAGGTTTTAACCATTACAAGTGGATCCTTGTAATAATGCCTAAGAAACTCGTTTGAAAATGAGGTTTCTTCTTTTCTTCTAAAAACACATACACACACCCTTCTGTTCCTATTCCATACATTATCAGCCTACATTTTATTAAACACTGCTGTCTCTGTTCACTTCCTTTACCAATACCTTCCTGCCATTTTCTTTGCCAGTAATGCTCTTCTTTCCCTCCTCCATTAATTCAGATTATATTTTTTACCTCATCCATGAGAATTGTTCTGTTACTGCTTTAGTTCTGATATTTGAAATTCTTCACCTGAATTCCTTCAGCATTTATTGTGTGTATCCCAAATTTTATCATAAATTAATATGCAATGTGGAATATAACCCCAATTGGATTATAAATCTCTTGGGAAAGGAGGACTTTTCAGATGTCTGTACCCTCCTACAGAATAGAATCCTGAATCGAGAACATAGTAGGTGATTAGCAGCTACTTAGTGATTGATTTCATGGTATTTGTTTGGAATTGCTTATGTCTTTTTCATGGAACTATTTTAGACATCACTACAATTAGATTCTCACACATTAAGATATTCCATCTTATTTCAGTAGGACCTTGTGGTTTTCTACATTTTGGTTTAAGGAGTACTATTGTGTTCATCTTCATGCATCTGTCTCTATGTTTGATTTAGGACCTTAATATGTTAAGATGCTAAGATGTAAAGCTGTGGAACATAAAGATTAAGCACTTGGGTTATGGGCACAGATTAATCTTATTTAAAATGATCTGTGGATCTCATTTCTGTTAAATAGCCTCAGGCAACTTACTGAATTTCAAAGTCTCAGTTTCCTCATCTGTAAAGTAGAGATAATGAGTTCCTATTTCATAGGCTATTGGGAGAATTGAAAGACATGGAGCATCTATCAACTCGAAAGAAAACTGTCAACAGTGAATTGTATCCAGCGAAACTATCTATTAGGAATAAAGAGGAAATCCAGAGATTCTCCTATGAATGAAAACTAAATGAATTTGTCACCGCAGACCTATCTTTAAAGAATGGCTAAAGGAAATTCTTTGAATGAAAAGGAAATCATAAATTAAGGAATTATGGAGCATCAGGAAGAGAACAGTGGAAAGAGCAGAAATATGGGCAAATACAAGACTGTCTTTCTTTTCATGTGTTTTAAGTAAATAATGTCCCCCTTTTGTTCATTAGGATGTTTTAAATTTTAATTTAAATTTTAGTCATTTTAAATTTTGTCAATAGCAAAAAATGGAGCATCTAAAATATTTAGCATAGGTCCCGACACAGAGCAAAGTGCTTGATATATACTAAATTTTACTATAAAAAGGATTTAAAGATCAAGTACAAATTTCTTATTTTATCTATAAGGAAAATGAGTTCTAGAGAGGTCAAATAAAATGCTCAAGACCACTAGTTAATGAAAGGAATGTCCTGGGAAAAAAATTTAGGTCTCCTGACACTCAATCTAATGTGTCTTCTAATTCCTCACATTGCTGACTAGATCTAAGGATTCCTTGAGGGCCTTTGTGAGTGTGTTCTACTCTGTTACACGTACACAGTGAAAATCCAGACTGGGCAAGATTGGTATGTAAAATTTTTTAAATAAAAGAATAAAAACAAAACTGTTTCATCATATCCAGTTCCTTTATTTTTCAAAAAGGCCCATAAAATTTTTATATGGCCAGTGATGCAAATTTCATTTGAATTTCCCCTGAGTTGAGTAATATTCATCTTTTCAGAAATAGTAACATTATTTTGGGTTAAGTATAGTGGTACTTTTATTTTACAGGAATTTTTTTTCAGAGGTTTCTACAAAAATCCATTTAGAATTTTAAAATGCTCATAATTGTCCTCTTCAAAATAAATCCTATGTGCAATTTTTAAAGAATGCTTTCACAGTATATGGAAAAAAAAAAAAAAACCAACTAACCCTGTTATGTGTTTGTGGTTGAATGATGGAAAGCAGGGAAATTCCCTATAGATGAGAGTTTCCAAAGGGTGGGGAAACTATCTTTTAATGCAGAAAATGAGCTCCACCATTTATCAGAAAGGATACTTTTTCTATAACTTTATGGATATTCAGCTGTAACAATAATGATTTGTTTCGCTCATTTAGAATCATAGACCCTTTGAGAGTAAGAAAAATTCTCCTAGAGGGAGTGCTAAATCAACTCTTGTATATAAATAAGAAATGAATCTCAACTCTTTCTTGTATCTGTTTTTGTTCCTCAAAAAAAATGCATAAATGAGGAAGTAGTGCCAAGGACCTATTAGTAATAGTTATTTCCTAATTGCAGCGAGAAGCATCCTGCATGTTTAAATAAATATTGTTAACTCTGACCTCTCACTTTGCCAGGACTGATAAGGCAATTGTTTGACCTATAAGAAGCACATACAGTATACACAGAGTGGAGTGCAGCAGGAAAACAGGAAACAATAAATCAGAAATTAGAGCACTGATTGTTGTAGCTAATTACATCAGGCTTCTGCTTAATTTCTCACTCTGTCATTCTAACCTGATTTTCTTGCCAACAGACTTTGCAAATTGCTGGTGTCACGTATATTCAGCAAATAATAATCCTTAGTTACTGTGACTGACAAATTAATGAGCAGGAGAAGATAGTTTATTATGCAAGGATGAACAGAGACATTCACCAGATACCTGCCTGGATGCTCTTTTAATTCACTTACCGAGATGAACTGCATGATGCATTTCTCCAGGAGCAGAGATTTGGGCATCAAGAAGCTTAATTAGATTTGTAGCTTGGTTTGATAATATTGAGCAAGAAGAAAAGATGGTACTGTAAGAGAAAGGGAGGGGAAGAGATTGGCTTGGACAAAGAAAGAGATAAAGTGGTAACTTAGCTATTTAAGTCAAATCTAAAAATAATATGTTTAGGGTGAGTGAGATTAGTCAGCACGTTATGGAATGCTAATCTTGTCTACACATAGATTTGGTGAGCTAACTTAGTATTTTCAACCCATTATGATTTGATTACTGAAACCATTTGTGTTAAAAAAAATGATAAAAATGAGATGCCCGTGTTCAAAATTAATTGTTTGATTACTCCTAGATTCTATTTCTGCATGTAGATAATACATGTCAGTTCAGTTTTCCATGATCCCAGTTCCTGGTATTGTTTGCATAGTCTAAAATCAACTTTTCTTTCCTTTCTGATTTTACTGAATTTACATGGTTTCTATGTATTAAACAATTTGCTACAGCTTCCGAAGATGGAATATGAAATATCTAATTGAAGAGAATTTTCACTCCATTGTTATTTAAAAGATTTCTATATTCCGGGTATATTTTCTACCTTTGTTGTAGTGTTTACTAATTAGACTATCCAAGCAGATCCAGAACTAGCAACCATGCCACCCAGGCTCTCTGATTCTTTGGCATGTAATAAAAAGCATATTATTTTGTTTAACTGAATATGTATACAAGTTCTTTAGATGAAAACTGTTTCTTGGTTTAAAATCAAATTTACATCATTGTTCTATTTTCAATGGGTTCTGATTTTACTATCTTACTTTGGGTGTCACTTTCAGAGGAGGAGAAATTAAACTCAATACAGAGATGTGAGGAGATCACAACAGAACCTTACCGAAGTCATGAAGGACACAGCAGAGCTGTGGGGTTCCCATATTTTGGAAATCACTGTTCCACTTGGCATAAAGTGAGAGCTCAGAGTTAACTATTTATTTAAATGTGTAGGTGATATCTTACATTCCCCTGAAGTAGTTGTAATGCAACACAATTAAGCAGCCCAGAAACTGTGTTAGAAGAGCCAAAAAATAGAATATAATGTGCCAGCATTTCTGCTGGCCCAGAGGTCAGAGGGAGCAGATTTTATTTCTAAGGTCTGTATATTAATTCTAGTATATAATGTATTAAAGCCTCGCCAAATCTCAAACTGACTTTCCAAAAGTCTTTCTTAATGAATTTTGTTCTTTTATATATATTTTCAGACAAGTTTTATAAATATACATTAAACATCCATTGTATGCTTATTGTGCCATTGTATACCCATGCAGAGGAGAAATGTATTCCAAAGTCATTCCTCACAGAAGCAATTGAATGAGGGAAATTTGAACTTATAAAACAAGCATTAAATAATAAAAACCATAACAGGATTTTTTAGATACCTAAATGTGTGGTATTGACAGGACTACGGGATTTAAAAGGACCAGATTTTTCAGAGAAGACTTAATGGAGATAATTTGACATGAACTTGGAAGGATAAGTAGCACTTGGATAGCTGGAGAGGAAGGAGGAGACATTTAGACATTTTAAGCAAAGAAAATTGATTAGAAGTGGAGAAAAAAACATGGCAAGACTGGAAATAGGGAAATGAGTGGTTTGAAGGGGTAGCGGGAAGTATGGTTGGATAGAGAACATGGCCGGATACTGAGCATTACAGGAAGCGTTTAGATTTGGTGTTACAGATAGCAAGACCCCTCAGGAATCCCAGAGCAAGGGACTGAAGTGTGGAAAACGAACCAGAAGAGGAAAGGCTGGAACCAGCACATCTGATTAGGAGCCTATTGAAATAATCCAGGTTTTCTGTGATCAGGGTCTAGGTGGTGACTGTAAGGGAGAAAAAGAAAACATGAATTCAAAATCTGTTCAGAAATAGAGATTGGCAGACATGATGAGATTCCATGTATATGATAAAGGGGAAAAATAAGTCAAAAATGACAGATTTAACACCTGGAAGAATTATCTTTGCTTTGACCAGAACAAAAAATTTGGAAGAAAAACTATTTAGATGGAAAGATGAAAACGTATTAATTTCCAGGGAGAGAAGGAGAAGGAACAGAGTTCTTTCCTGGTCCTGGCTGCTATAACTCTGTCAGATGCCTCATTCCTTACCAGCTACAGGTATTTGTATTAGCACAGCTTGGTTTGTCTTGGGACAATGGATATGACATCTGTGTGAAACATGTCAAAACTCGAGAGCTGTGTATATGTGTATGTGTGTGTGTGTGGGGGGGGAGATGACAGCCTGATGAAATATTATCAAATGCTACCTTTTATATATCAGAAGCAATATAATGTCTGGGGGCAGAGGAGCCACCACAAAGAACTCTTCCCTTCCAAATGGAGATGCATTTCTTAGTTTTCTTTCCTCCTCATCATCTTTAGTCAGCTTTAATTCTAAATATGCCCTAGGACCCTGTTTTTTGCACTGGCCCTGCTTGGTTTTGGCATCTTCTGCCTGTTGACTGGTGTGTGGTTGGCCTGTCTCCCATTCTGCTTTTGCTCTAGATACTAAGCTTTGGTCTCCAATGTCTGAACTCATCCCACACTCTAGTATTGGCTTTGCAACTGTTAAGTCATCAGTCTCGATTGGAAGAGACTACACAGTCTAGAGTAGTAAGTATATATAATCTTCCATTTTCTCCCACCTCTTTCACACCCAAACCGTTGCAACATTAGACATGAAAAGCTGATACCTTTGCTTGTAACTGTGCTTTTTACTCCTTTCGTCCTAACATCCAGGTGGCATGGGGCTAAAAATCAAAGTCTAAGCATATTTGTACATTTTGCACATATTAGCATTTGTGACAATTTCAACCTTCTGTGCAACAGAAAAGGTGTGATTGTGAATGCTTGTCTCCCATTATTCCATGTGAGTACAGTAAGGAGCTCAAGAAAATGTCCTTATCCAAGACAGTTCAGTTAATTCAGATACTGTTCATAGTTGCAGGCAGAGTCTTAACATTCAGATCACTCTCCAAAGGAAAGCGAGTCCTCACCACTTTTGATCATAATAGGAATGGTCCTTCCAAATGAAACCAAGATCAAATTTGAGTTAAACTTTTACAAATGAGTCAATTAGAATTTTAAGGAGCCCAAAGCTTGGTTTGCAAATGAAGATAACACTTGTGGAAAGTCATTAGTCTGGTTTCATTTTTTCTTTTTTTTCTTTTTTTTTACGGTTTAAAAGCCAGTGTTAACAGAATTTACGTGAAGATCGATATACTGGCCCAAACTTTGGATCTAGAACAAAGGTTATTTAAGGTTGACCCAGATTGACATTACAGAGAAACTCATTTTATTTCCTCCCTTTTCCCATAGACTTTAAAACATTCTTTCTCTGCATAATTTTCATTGCTGAATGATTTGCTATAAATGGGTGTACTGGAATAGTTCAAAGTTTTGATTTTAATCGTGATTCCCAGAATAATTAACTTTTAAAAGAGCCCCAGCGTCTTCCCTTGTTCTTTTTTTGACTTAAATTTGTAATATTCTTGCTTTCTTGGACCCTGATGACACCATAAACGAGAATATAACTAAAAGCGTATGTTGCTCATTAGTGCAGCTCCAACACACCTGTGCCGCACCATGTCTATAAAAGCCTCGGCTTACTGCCTTAGGAAGCATCGTATAAAAGAGGTTGCTTCAGGCAAGATCCCTCTTGGGAGGAATATTGTTTTCTCTTTAAAAGAATATTAGTTCTAATAGTTTCTTCCTATATGACCATGAGAAGAGAAAGAAAGAAGCTTAAATAAGAAAAGCACAATTCTGCCAAAATCCAGTTAATCCTTCTCATGAAAAAACATTATTAACAAGAGTTGTGATCTTTGTACTTCGCTGATTTACTCCATGAGCAAAGAAAACTTGATTTTTAGTGTTCATGTCTGGAAATGTGAAAAGCCTAAGTCTTAGAGGCTGTGGTTCCAACTGGGGACCCTGGGGAACTCTAGAACTCTCCTCATTCATCAGCTCCATCCGTGCCCCAGATATGCATGCCATTGCAATAAGAGTAGTGGTCTTGCTCTGCACACAGGCTTAAGTAAAATTACCTAAGGAAATTAATTCCCAGGCAGATTGTCACCCGAATTATTTCTAGGTAGGAATTCTGAAGCTATCACACACTAGACAAGCAAACATAGACTCAAAACGGAGGTCCTCATGGAAAGCGTATAGCAGCAGCCTCAGCAGCGGGGGTCCTTGCTGGTTCTCAACTCAGTTCTAGTCATTGTCGCTTTCTCTTACTAATAGAACTCTGCTTTTGGTCAAGGGGCATGACCAGCTACACGGTCACCTTCCCTGGCCTCTCTGACTGTTACGATGCCATGTCACAGTTCTAGCCAATGAGAAGTAAACGGAAACTTTGAGTATGGCTTCTTGGAAATTATTTTAAAAGAGGCAACTGGTTTTACTCTTATTTTCATAC
Organism: Macroglossus sobrinus; assembly: GCA_004027375.1. Taxonomy (NCBI): domain Eukaryota; kingdom Metazoa; phylum Chordata; class Mammalia; order Chiroptera; family Pteropodidae; genus Macroglossus; species Macroglossus sobrinus. Next base: position 275,506 of record PVKZ01001888.1, read on the forward strand.
CTTGACCGAAAAAAAAAATACAGTGCTACAGGTAGAGTAGTCATCTTGCGAACGGAAGTGTGGGGTGTGGGAGACAAAACCGCATGCTAAAGATGACTGGACGGAGAGCAGAAGATGTTGAAGTCCCTGAAGGCATTGTAGGGTCAACACACCACTCCACAAAAACATCAAGCTGTGCAGCCAAACACATTCCAGACTGGTATAATCTAGAAGCAAACTTTTCAGTAATGTTAGTTAGACATGATACTAAAGCAGTTATGTATGTGTTTATATTGAAGTAATCCATTCCTGGATAAGATAATATTTATTGTACACATACATACTAGATATTGGGCACCTGTTCTTATGCCAACTAATTTAATTGTCATAGCTATACCAGGAGGCAAAAATTATCTTATTTTACAAAAGAAGAATTCGACGTTCAGAGAGGCTAAGATAATTTCTCAAGGACACACAGCTCATGATTCAAACCTCAAAGTCCATTCTCTACTGTACAAAATTTCACATGTCTACTACTACTGTGTTTCTTAAAGGAATTTTATTTTAAATATCTTTATGATGAAATATTTCAAAAATGAAAATTATAGAGGATGATATACCTAATACCACGAACTCACTCTCTGAAGCATTTGCTTCAGAAATGTTTCAGGAATATAAAATGTTGCAGAGCTATTAAAAACTTTCCTGAACGTCTCCAGTTCCAGTTCCTTCCCTGTTTTCCTCCCACAGCCCAGGACTAAGCACTGTCTTGAGGTTGCTGTATATTATTCCCACTACATTTTATAACTATTGCATGTATTTACAAATGATTTGAATTAGAGTTTTGTGTATTTTTATAAATAGTATATTGAATTTATCATTATGCTATTTTTATAAATTGAATTTATCGTTACACTATTTTTATAAATAGTGTATTGAATTTATAATTTTCTCCTCAACACTATGATTTTGAAATTTAGTCACATTGATACTTGAAGCTTGAGTTTAATCTAGCATATGAGAATGTAAAGATGCCAAAATTTCTTTATCCATTTACCTATATTGATGGACATTGAGGAAGCTTTTAAAAGCTGCCATTGTGAACAGTTCTGCAATAAACACATTGGATATGTTTTATTACACATGCACATGTGTTTTTCTGGGCTATATACATATCTAGAGATAGAATTGCTGGACCATAAGATAACATTGCTAATGATTTAGTGATATATCACTAAATATCTCTCCAAATGAGAATCATTTTTGCTACATTCTTGCCAATACTTGCTTTGGTTAGATTTTTCAAGCTTTGAAAATCTGATGGGGGTGTGAAATACGTCATTGTGATTTTTGTTTGCATTTCCCTTAATACTACAAAAGTTTAATATGTGTTAATATTAACTATTTGGGCTTCCGCCTCTATTTGTTCATACCGTTTCCATATTTTTCTATGGGGATCTATAACTTTGTATCCTGGAAGAACTTTAAATGTTTTAAATGCTAATTATTTCTTTGTTATGCATGTGCATTGCATTGTGACCTGTCATTTAATTTACTTATAAGGTATTTCATTTAAAAAGAGTTTTAATTTTCAATGAAGACAAATACATTCATCTTTTCTCTTTCTCTCTCTTTTTTTTTGTTTGTTTACGAGGGTGTCTGTCTTGTTAAGGAATTTTCCCTAAAAGGAAAAACAGAGTTTTTCTCTTCTCTCACACCACTCCTGACATGAAATGTGTGTGTGAGGAAAGGATTCCCCCACCAAACTGTTCTCCCACTCTCCAGACGCACCTGGGTGTCCTACAATTCAGTTCCAACTCTAAGTGCCTGGAGTTCGTTCAGACCCCGCGGGTTCAGGGCTCATTCTCACCAGACTGCCCCTACTTCTGACACCAGCTGCGAGTCCTGAACTCCTATACTTCTGACTCCTCCATCAGGTTTGATAATTTGCTGGAAGGGCTCACAGAATTCAGGAAAATCGCTTTACTTACTACTACCAATTTATTATAAAGGATAGAACTCAGGTATGGCCAAATGGAAGAGCAGCAGAGAGCAAGCTATGTGGGAAAGGGCATGGAGCTGCCGGGTCCTCTCCAGGCATGCCACCCTGCTAGCACCTCTATGTGTTCACAGCCCAGAAGCCCTCTGAACCTTTGGGTGGGGTTATGGAGGCTTCCTTCCATAGGCAGGATGGATCTATCATTGGCCCTCCGTGATTACATCTTCCTTCAGCTCTTTTCCCTCAGAGGCTGGGGAGTGGAGCCGAAAGTTCCAACCCTCTAATCACATTGTTGGTTCCCCTAGCAACCAGCTTCCTTCTGCCCCTCTGCCCCTCAGCCGCCTTTGGATCAGGTCCCAGTGTCACCTCGTTAATATAAACTGAGGTGTGATTATCACTCGAGCTATTTCAGGAACTGGCAACATAAACCCAATATGATAACAAAAGATGCTCCTATAATTCTTACCACTTAGGAAATTATAAGGGTCTCAGGAGCTCTTGCCAGGAGCTGGGGAAAAAGACCAAAATACCATATTTCTTATATCATGATATCATATTCCCTGTTCTAAAATCATAAAGATATAATCCTCTATTTTTATTCCTAGTGTCTCCTTATAGAAAGAACTTTTGTAGTTTAGTCATTCATCAGTCTTTTTTTCTCATGACTTTTTAAAAAATATTTTAAGAAATTCTTACCTACCCCATCATGAGGATGCTATCTAATAATTTTCTTCTCAAGGTATTATTGCATTGCTTTCCATATTTAGGTCTTTAATTCATCTGGAAGTGATTTCATATAAGGTATGATGTAAAGATCTCATTTTGTTTTATTTTATCATACAGATAAGAAACTAACAGTTTTTCTTTTGGTCTCTTCCAGAATGCTTTCTAATGTTACAGGTTTTATATGTTACCATATGAGCTTTCTATTCTGTAACACTTGCCTGTCTCTGTGTAAATTTCATGTTGTCTTAATGACAATAGCTTTATTATAAAACTTGATATCTAGTTGATTAATACTGCCATTCTTTTTATTCCTTCAAAATTGCCTTATGGTTATTCTGTATTTTTTTACATTCAAATTCTTTATTTTTTTAGAGTTTTAGATTCATGGCAAATTTAAAAGTAAGTACAGAGAGTTCCTATTTACTCTCTGCTCCCAAGTCTCCCCTTATGACAGCCCCTACCAGACCGGTACATTTGTTAACGTTGATAAACCTACATTGACACATCACACTCACTCAGAGTTCATAGTTTACCTTATAGCTTCCTCTTGGTGTTGTATTTTCTGTGTGTTTAGAAAAACTTATAATGACTTTTATCCATCATTATAGTGCCATATGGAATATTTTTACTGCTTTAAAATCCTCTTTACTTTACCTATCCATCTTCACCTCCTTAACCCTCAACTCTTGGAAACCACTAATATTTTTACTGTCTCCATACTTTTGCCTTTTCCAGAATATTGTATAGTTGGAATCATACAGTATACAGGCTTTTCAGATTGGCTTCTTTCACTTAGTAATATACATTTAAATTTTCTTCATGTCTTTTCAAGACTGGATAGCTCATTTCTTTTTGGTGCGGGATAATATGTCATTGTCTGGGTGTACCACTGTTCTTTACCTATTCACCTACATCTTGGTTGTTTCCAGGTTTTGGCAATTATGAAAAAAGCTTCTGGAGAAATCCATGTGCAGGTTTCTGTGTGAATATAACTTTTCAAGTCTTTTGGGAAAATATCAAGGAGTACGATTGCTGAATCTTATGATAAGAACATGTTTAGTTTGTAAGCAGTAGCCAGATTACCTTCCAAAGTGGTTTGCATTCCACCAGCAATGAGTGAGAGTTCTCGTTGCTCCACATTCTCGCCAGTATTGTTGGTTTTAGTGTTCCAGATTTGGCCATTCAAATAGGTATGTAGTGATATCTCACTGAGGTTTTGGTTTGCATTTACCTGATGACATGTGATGTGGATAATATTTCCATATGCTTATTCGCCATCTGTATACATTTTTTAGTGAGGTGTGTGTTAGGTTTTTGGTCCATTTTAATTGATTTGTTTTCTTATTGTTGAGTTTTAAGAGTTTTTTGTATGTTTTGCATAACAGTTGTGTATCAGATATTTTTTTGGGGAAATATTTTCCTCCAGTCTGAGGTTTGTCTTCTCATTCTCTTGACCTTGTCTTTCACAGAGTAGAAGTTTTTAGGTTTAATGAATTCCAGCTTATCAATTATTTCTTTCACAGACTGTATCTTTAGTGTTGTAGCTATAAAGTTATCACCATACTCAAGATCATCAAGATGTTATCCTATGTTACCTTTTAATTTATAGTTTTATGTTTTACATTTAGTTATGTGATCCATTTTGAGTTATTTTTTTTGTGAAGGGTCTAAGGTCTGTATCTAAATTCATTTTTTTGTATGTGAATGTCCAGTTCCAGCACCATTTCTTGAAGAGACTATCTCTGCTCCATTGTATTGCTTTTGCTCCTTTGTTAAAGATTCCTTGACTATATTTATGTATGCATATTCTTTTCCATTGATCTATTTGTCTATTCTACAACCAGTGCCACACTATCCTGATTACTGTAGCTTAAAGTTGGATAGTCTCAGTACTCCACCTTTGTTCTCCTTCAATATTGTGTCGGCTCTTCTGGGTCTCTTGCCTCTCTATGTAAACTTTAGGATTGGTTTGTCAATATCCACAAAATAGCTTGCTGGGATTCTACATTGAACTGTAGATAAAGTTGGAAAGAACTGACATTTTGACAATGAGTCTTCCTATCCATGAACATGGACTATCTCTCTATTTATTTAGGTCTTTGATTCCATGCAACAGTTTTGCAATACTTTCTTATATAGATCTTCTACATATTTTGTCAGAATTATATCTAGGTATTTAATAGTTTGGAATGGTAATATAAATGAAATAGTTTTTTAGTTACAAATTTTACTTGTTTATATTTGGTATATGGGAAAATGGCTAACTTTGTATATTAAGCTTGAATTGTGTAACCTTTCTATAATAGCTTATTCCAGGAGTTTGTTGTTGTTGTTGATTCTTTCAGATTTTCGACAGAGACAATCATGTCATCTATGAACAAAGACAGTGTCATTTCTTTTCAATCTGCATACCTTTCGATTTCTTTTATTGCGTTAGCTAGAACTTTCAATAATATTGAAAAGGAATGGTGAAGGGTATCCTGGTCTTTTTCTTGATCTTAGGGGGAAAGCTTTGAGTTTTTTACCATTACATATGCTAACTACAGGTTTTGTAGATATTCTTTATCAAGTTGAGAAAGTTCTCCTTTATTTATAGTTTACTGAGAATTTTTTTTTTAAATCATGAATGAGTATTGGATTTTGTCATGTGATTTTTCTTTTTTTAGCCTATTGATGTGAGAGAGTACAGTAACTGATTTTTGACTGTTGAACCAGCTTTGCATACATGGGATAAATTCCACTAGGTTGTGCCATATAATTTTTTATATACATTGTTGGATTTGATTTGCTAATATTTTGTTGAGGATTTTTGCATTTATGTTCATGAGGAATATTGTTCTGTAATTTCTTTTTTTTTTTGTAAAGTCTTTGTCTGGTTTTGGTACTAGGGTAATGCTGGCTTCATAAAATGAGTTAAGAAGTATTCACTGCAATTATAGCCTCTGAAAGATATTGTTGAGAATTGCTATAATTTTTTCAATAAATATTTGGCAAAATTAAAAACTAAACCTATCTGGATATGGTGCTTTTTGTTTTGCAAGATTATCATTTATTGATTCATTTTTTAAAATAGATATAAGCCTATTTATATTCCTTCTTGTATGAGTTTTAGCATTTTGTGCTTTTATGAATCCATATAAAAGAGTAGAAAACTACAGCAAAACCTCATTTTCAAGCACATTTGAGATCCTATCCCCTCATACCTACTCCTACCTGTTGCTAGGCCAGGCCTCAGCATGACTCATAGTTTTTATGCTTTGCCTCTGTTTTATTTGATGATTTGCTTTGGGGTCATTTTCACCATTCCTCTGATTATAAATGTTGAGAAAATTTGAGGATGTATGTGACTGCTTGTAAACAGTTAGGGATACTGCTGTGAATGAATTTTTCAGACTAATGATTAAATAAGATAAGAACACTATATTATAGGACTTGCTCTTTGGGTTGTTTAAGAGGACCAGATCAGAGAAGAACATTTAAATTCACATTTACATTGATCAATACTGAGAACATATAGGGAAATTTCTATAACTGTATGTATACATTTTCTTTAGACAAATACATACTATGTTATCTGAATGATTTAAAATATGAAATTTCTTAGTAGGATACACTTTAATTAGTTAAAATTGTAACTTTAATACCTAACCACACTGAATATTTTATATTACAAATTATTTTGAATCTGGTAATATGTTCCTTTATATGCTGCTTGCTGTATCCTCTCCCCAATAGCCAACATGTTGAAAGTCACATAATAAACTCTATCTAACTTTAAATATATTGATAAGTTAGATTTTATTGAGCATGTAATATGTGTCAGACTATATTAAACTCTTTAAGTACATTTTCATCTTAAAACCAGCCTTCTTAAAATTAGTTAGGTGTGATGATTATTTCTGTGTAATCAATGAAGGAACTGAGGCACAGAGAAGTTTAACTTTCTTGAGTGCACAGAGCGTATAATTAAGGTTTGAACTGGAATACAATTCAAGACAATCTGGCTGTACCTTTTCAAATACTATACATACTGACCTCTGCTGTATATAGATTAACATAACCAGTAGAAAATGATGCATCACCCTATAATCCAACATATTATTATCTCTGATACAAAACATGAGTGACACCAATAAACATAAGTAAAAGAAAGATGTATTAATTTTTAAATATCTCTTTTAAAAAATACTGACTAGACAACAGATAATTGAAGGCATAGCATAGAATTAGCATTCCCTCTTTGAGATTCAGTAGGTACCAAATCTGTAAAGCCTGTGTCCTTTGAGACAAAGGCAAGACAGATGTGAGAAAAACAAGATGCATTTATCAAATTTACAAACCAAAGTATGAAAACAGAGAAGTTATGCACAATTGATCATTGGAGAGGCTTGAGGTACATATTGTTACTAAGGAAAGAATTCTTTGTGCTAGGAGAAGAGTTCAAGATTAAAGGAAGTAAAATACATTGTGTAGAATCAAATGGAAAAGGTTAATACATGTGCAAAGGGAAATCTAGGGAATGTTCAGAAGGAATTTTGCCAAGCCCTTAGAGACCAACAAATTGGGTGATGATTGGAAAAAAAGGAACACCCTAAATTGTCTCAGGGAACACATAAGCATGGTGTTTGAGGAATGAACAGATGAATAGTTTATATAGCCAATTTTTGAGAACTATAATCCTGAAAGCCATTGAAAGGGGTTTTTCAGGATGGCGGCAATGGGGTCTGAAGGATGAATGCTGAGCAATTATGTTGGTGGTACTGTGGGGAATCCCACAGAGAGACAGAGGTATTATTGGGCTTCTCAGGGAGTGGGAAATGTGAGCAAAGTAACATTTTATAAGTACAAATGTGTTACTTTTCTGTAAAAGATATACATAAAAAAGAAGGAGGTGGTCCAGAGACTCAAGAGAGCTGTCACTGGCATTGATGGAGAAGTGCACTGTAGAAATAAAATACAGAAATGAGTCGTCAAATGGGACTTCTAGAGCCATGGAATATATATAGATGAAAATTTATGTGCACAATAGCAGATTCTACAACAATCTAAGTACTTGGGGTAGAGGCTGAGAAAAACCTGGATGCAACTTGCATGTAGATGGAAACAGTTCAGTTACAGTGATTTAGAAAGGAGCAGAGAAAGAGAAAACCAATTAAGTCATGTCCACAGACACTATGGGACAGAAAGGACTGGGGAAAGCTAAACAAGAATAATTCCTCCAAAATTGCCTTTTTCCTTACTGACTCATATGTTAGATTTTCATATTTGAAAAAATATAGATTGGATTAAAAGGAATATTTTAATTTTGGCAGTTATTCACTAGAAATTTTATAAAATATACATTCTTTTTGTTTTTTCACTACCTGCATAAATGAATCTTAACTTTTCAGTTGAGCACATAAGTAAATGAATGTACCTCAACAAAAGTTCAACTCTAATTGTTTTAATCTAATATTTTATTTCTTAAAATATAATTGTTTTAGGACTTAAATTGTCATGTTAAAATAAATTCAGATAATGGGGAAAATTATTTCACAAAGCTTCAATCAGGGTTAATACATTCATTATGATCAATACATTATGAAAAATTAGGAAATTTAGTTCCCTCCTTTTCCGCCCCCAGAAGTGTGCTATGTGAGGCAGAAGCATCAGAGTTAGGATAATTAGTTTGGTCTTTGGGAACATTTCCCAGATAATAACACGGTACCCCAGAGACATAAAAAAAAAGGACAGTACATATAAAACTGAGTTCTAATTGGAGCCTAATCATGAGCTCGTATTTGGGTTCTTTGAGCAAATTACTTAACCCATCTCTGGGTCTCTCTCTAGCACAAGGAGAATAAGGCCTCCTTTAAGACAATATGGGATGTATTAGCAATTTAATAATGGTAAAATGCCTTGAAAAATACAAAGCTACACCATATAAATAAAAATTAAGTAAAAATGGAGAAAACAAAGGAAGAAACAAGCTTAGGAATCTGTTGGGAATAATTTCTGGAAAAGCCCCTCAAGAGGCCAGGGTGCCCTGCAAAGGATTGTTTTGCAGCAGCTAAGTCAGTAGACCACCCTTCATAGGTAGGAGAGGCTGAGGGACCCTGTGAACTTCACACTGCATAAGCACAAGTTAATTTGGTACAGATGTTTCTTTTATGCTCTGAGGGAGAACATTCACAGTGTCCTGTAGCCTTCCTGCTCCTGAGGTGGTCTGTGCTGAAGAAACACTAGGCTGTCATCTAAAACCTGTCAGAATGCCAGCTGGACAGAAGTAGGTAGAGCCCTCTATGCTAACTTATGTTTGATATCTCGAATACAAAGTGAAGACCTGTAAAATACTGAAGAACAATTTCAAAAGAAGTTATTCTGGCCCATGTTTCCTTACTCCAAGATCCCAAGGCCCCATACTTTTTAGAATTTTGATTTTTTTTTTCAGTTTTAATGTAGGGCTCTATCTACCTACCTGTCCATCTATGTACCTACTCACCTACCTACCTTCTCTCTCTCTCTCTCTCTCTCTCTCTCTCTCTCTCTCTCTCTCTCTCTGACTAATCTATCTACCTATTAACATAACCAGTGGAGACTGAGGCATCATTCTGTAATCTAACACATTACTCTCTCTGCCATAAAACATTAGTGGCACAAATAAACATAAATTATACATAACCTCACATGATCTATGTTCAGGTCCAATTTTGCTGGTAATTGATTTATTAAATTATTTTTTTCCAGCATTAAAAATTTGGCTTTTGCATGCCAGAATTGCAGAAAGGAGCTTGTAGATTTGTAAAACAAAAGAAAACTAAAACCTTTCGAACAAACCAACTCTGAGGTTGAAATTGGAAACTTAGCCTTGTATAGGGCATTATGGTCTGGACTGTATAATTTTTTTGTGGGGAGACTATCTACTTAGGTGGAGATTATAATTATGATTTTAGGGCCACAATTCATTTAGCTCATGATTAAATAGTTTTTGTAATTATTTTTAACCCGAAATCCATCGGCCTACATATAAACTCCTGCAGGGAACATGAGCCCAATTAACTCCTGAAATAGTGTGCATATTTCCGTGTATATGAACATTTTTCCATGGAGATGGTCCATATCTCCTCCTACCTTCCCCCCAAAAATCTCCAAGCATTCTAAGAGTAAGAAAAGTTCACAGACTTCTTCTTTAGGTCACTAAAACAGTCATTGATGACAATAATTTAAAAGGTAGGTTTACATTAATATTTTAGTGACATATTCATGTTCATACCAAAGCCAGGAAGGCCACACACGGCCCACAGCCCTCCTCCCTGCACTCACCTTGCCACTCCTCCCCTCCTCACTGGGCTCTAGCCCCTCGGCCTTCTTCATGTTTCTTGTCTTCAGAAAATTGGTCCCTGCCTCATAGTTTTTGCACTAGTTATTTGCTCTGCCTGGTGCCCCTACCCAGGAACTTCCCAAGGCTGAATGCTTTTTGTCATTTGAATCTCAGTTCAAATGCCACCTCCTCTAAGAAGCCTTCTCTGATTATATAATCTAAAATCATTCCCCAGTTACTCTCCATTGCATTGTTCTGATTTTTCTTCACAATACTGTGAATCACATCTTGAATGGCTAAATGTGGTGGCCTTCATTGCACTTATCTTCTGACTGAAATAATCTTAATATATATATATATATATATATATATATATATATATTTATTTATTTATTTATTTATTTATTTATTTTAAAAAATTTTCTGATCTCCCACCTTAGAGTGTAAATTCAGTGCTATACTCTATGCCTAGAATAATGATTGCCATCAAGCAGGCCACAATGAATATTTGCAGAATGAATGAATAAATGAACATACTCATTGCAGTAGTAATGGAGCATATTACAGAAACTAAGAACTGGTAAGTAATCGTCAGTTAAAAGCAACAATATTAACCAGGGAAAATTACTTAACCCATTAAACTTGTTTTCGTCAGTCAAATAGATACACTAATACCCAGATTGCAAGTTTATTGTGAAATTTAAGTGAATCACTGCATTTAAAAAACTTGGTGCACTAGAATACATTTGTTAAATATTACTGTCATTAGTATTACCACTTTATAAATATTGGAAAATTAGTTAAATGAGATGAAAAGCATATTCAATGAGATAAAAATAGTTATCCTCTAAAATGCGTTAGGATTCAAGATAACATTGTTTAAAGGTATAAATAACAATGCCATGTTAATATAAATTTTAATTACTGAATATGTATTGAAATGGAAAACTCTAAAAATTTTGGATTTGATTGTAGAGCATAAAAGTGTTTTTGTAATTTAAGAGTATTTTGGATTTCAGTTTTTAAGAGTCAGTAACATTTTGAAACTAAATACATGTACTACTATTTTATACTGGACATGATACATAAAGAGAATACCTAGTAGTTAATCTTTATAATATCTATAACTCTCCAGAATTCAACACTCTGCATTAGTAATTCTCTAGAGATTTTGTATAGCTCGAGTATTCATTTGTCTTTATAAAAGAAACACTCAGAATAGTTGGCTAACTAGATTTGAGGGATGCACTCCCAGAAACCAATTTTGTTTCAGAGAATTTTGCTATTACCCTGCACTAGTAGCATTTGAGTGATTATTTCATATATTTAATTGTAGCTTAAAAAATCATTTCAACTTCACATAGTATTTTCTTATTTATTAATGTTTTTGTCAATTAGTTCTGTTTCATTATGCTGAAAATGTAGTTATAAACCAAATTTTTAAAAATCATGTGTCCTCATCCAGTTTATTAAATATCACACACTAAATATTTCTTTTCTTCTGTTTCCTTTCAAGCAATGCATGCACCAAGCTTGTTAATTTCAACTTTGAAGGAACTATTTTATAGCTTTATAATATTTTCAACTGAAATAATCCTTAGAGGTCTTCCAGGCCAATTCTCATCCTTTAAAAATGAAGAAACTAAAGTCCAGAAGAGAAGATGTGTCCAAGATCATCAGGAGAATTAATGGAAGTGCAAAGGCTAATACTCATATCTGACTTTTTTCAGATCCCTAAACGCTAATTCTCAAGAGGCAGTCACCCCTTAATAAGCTCGGCACAAGCTATGGGCTGTGAGTAAATTCTTAGTTAAAAAGTCACAATCACAAATGCTCTTGGGTTGTCAGCTTTTTCGAACAACCAGAGAGATATTGCCCTGTGAAAACAGGAGAGTGCAATGCAGGAAAAAATGTTTTCAATTGAAGATAAATTCTCCAGGGTCACTCTCTGCCCTCCTTGTTCTCACGAGAATTCTTTGCTGTATGAGTTCTGGGTTAGACCCATGCTAGGGATTCCGTTTCTTTTCCTTAACGTTTTTTTCTTCTCCCTCCCACTTTGGTGATATATTTTGTTATCTTTGGATAGAATCTCGCAGGGAAGTAAAAGGCTTAATAAATGCATCCAGTTAAACAGAGTCTTTACATAAAATTTATTTTAAAAAATTGAGTCAATTATTTGGATGAGAAGACTAAAGAAAATGCCAAAAGCTTTTCTCCTAAAATAGCCAGAAATTAAAATAAGAATTCCATTTTTATAAGGATTAGGCAAGCAGTCAATTCTTTAATTCATTTGACCCACCCAGAAATACCCTATTGCTTGCCTTTAAAAAAAAAATTTGTATCTGTAGAAGTCCTCATAAAATGCTGCAGGAGAAGGGTATTGAAATTCGCCATCGACATTGTGTAAATCTTAGGTGTTTGTTCGGAAAATTTATGTCATCTTTTAAACCAGGGATTGTAATCTTAGTTTGCTCACTCTGAAGGCAAGATAAGATTCCAAGCATTTCTAAAATAGTTGTTATAATTTATTGTCACTGCAGAGCAGTCAGATTTAAACCCTTTTGGACCCCAATGCCACAAAACAGCTATTCAAAGTTCAAAGGGGTAGGCCTACACATGCGATTAAGTTATCGCTAATGGAACTACTATAACCCTTACTGTGCCCTGCCTGCTCTTGGTGTTCCAAAGATTATGTGACACCCCAAAAACATTCAGATACCTGTTATGCATATTTTATTGCATAAATCACAGGTGTCAAAGTAAAACACATTCAATGAATTGCTTCCTGCCACTAACACAAAAATTATTTTCAAAATCAAAAATCATGTTTCCTCGTGAATACAAACTTCTCTTGACAAACCTCCAGTGCCAAATGTGGTTTCCATTTGCTGTTTTTGGATTTATTTGACTGTGCCAAAGTTCAGGTGTGCCAGCTCTTTGTAATAAGCCATTTGGATGAAAGCTTGGCCAGCTCAAAGGATCCTGATGTATTTTATTGCTGCCTTTTAAGATTATTGTTCAGAAATACCAAGTCTAATTTTGAAATCAATTAGCCATTCGGTCTGATGAGGTGTTGGCCCAGCTCAGGTTCACACCCGCTGTCCACAGATTATTGTTCACTTGATTCAGGTCCTTAGGACCGCGCCATCCCCCAGCATCTGGTAGACATATGTTTGATGTTCTTATAGAATGGGCTGACGGTTTAAATAGCAAACCCTAACGAAGAAGGCTTTGTACATTTGCTGCTGTTAGCCAGGAAAACACACTTTTTATAATACTCTGTAAAAAAGGGGGGAAAAAGAGAGAGAAGAAGAAGAAAAAGAGAAACCTCATTGCTTTCATATTTTATTATTTTTCTATGATCTGTGTCTAGGGTACTTAAGTCTTCAAAATAAATGGTAGATTGAACAGATGTAATGACAAAAGAAATTATCTGCTACCTAGTACCAAATATTCCTCTTTCCTTGGGTCCTGCCCACGACTAGATGGAAGGTGTAATATCCTTCCCAGAAAGCCTCTTCCAAGAGCTGACTATATCTTTTTCTCACAGTCAATCAGCACTTGGGAAGGTGCAAATTCTGCCTGGCAGGGGCAGTGCTTCTGGGAACAGTGCCAGAGGCCCAAGCACCACCCATGTTGTTCAAAAGAAGTGGCAGATAGTAAAATATAAAGCTAAACTACCCCTTCCTCGGGTTTCCCACTCACTGGCCACCTAACATCTTGGTAGAGCGGAGAGATCTGACTTTTCCTACACAGGACACCACTGATTGCTGAGTAGGCTCAATATAGAGGTCTCATGTGTAGCCAGATAATAACGGGGTAGATACTGGGTGTTTTCTATAACTTCTTTTGTAGAAAAGAATATTTTCCTATTTTTTCCCCAACTCTGAAATAAAATAACAAAGCCATTTATAAATGCAAAATGAAATCATTTTGATATTGATTTGTAACAGTGGTAGTAAGGATTTAGTGGACTGATAGGAGATCAAATGGTACAGAGCACTGTCTTCTGCCTATAACTGCTTCCCTTCTACTGAGCCATTAGTGAGTCAGTAAGGCCAATGTGGCTGGCTGTACATTCATCACATTCATCACTCACTCTCTCTTAAGTTCATTAGTTTTCATTCATTCAGTCAATGCACATTCATTGAATGCCTACTGTGTGTAGTGGGCAAGCAATGAGGAACAGAACACACATGGTCCCTAACCTTGTGAAGCTTACAGTCTAGAGGCAAAGAAAGATGTTAAAGAATATAGTTGGATTGCAGCCTATAAATTTTTAAAATGAGGAAAAGAAGTACTAGTTATATATTTCAATTATTATTTAAAACTCAAACATTCAAATCACTTTTCTTAAAAATCACCTCCGAATGTTTTTGATAGGAAGGGTACAGATTTTCAGTGGGCAGAAAGTATAACCTGTTAAATAATTTCTAGTGTATTTTAACCGAGTATTTAAAAACCCACTCCTGCTTATTGAGTGTATATTATATATGTATCATGCTATCATACTTTATCACATTTAATCCCTGCCCTCAAATTTAATTATTCTACTATGTTTTAGCATCTAACCCCTGCCAGCAAAATATGGCTATTTACTGATAGACTCTGAGAGCCACAATGGTTTAATAATATGTATCTGATCACAGAGCCTGAAAATTAGAGCTGAGAGTAAATTAAAGTAATACTTAGCTCTAAGGTCCATGATCTTCCCAACATTACTGATTGTTTCTCAACAGTCAAACTCAATAATGATAAGTGACAAAAATTCCTTTCATTATCATGAAATGTGAGGATTAAGTGCTTAGCAAATTAACTCTGAACTTGCCACTATGCAATACCAAATCTTGTCAGATGTGTCAAAATAGAAATGGTGGACAAGCCTCTACCACCTCTACACATAAGAAAAGGCAAAGCTATCTGCAGAGTAATTATGCTTATGCTCTTAAAGAAAGCTGAATATGTGAATAACATAAACAATTTTAAACGTACTATATGTAACTCTGTGCAAATATAAGTCTCCAACCTGTGAATGAGAGAAGCAGCATATAGGTAATGCTGAGAGGAAAATTGATTTCCTTCTTTAAATGGAAGGAGAAGACAGTGGAGAGGAGAGCTTCTGAACAGGAGAAGTGCAGTGAATTTTATTTCTCATCTTTCTGTACTGGTACTCAGAGCACCTTGGTCGCTCCTTGGGGGAGCTTTTTCTCAACTTCCAGAAGAAGTATAAAGAAATACAGTGATTTAAAGGGAAGAAAGTTATTATGGAACCATAAACGGTGATACTTTTATTCCTGTTCTTTTAAATTTCTTCATCAAAAGAAATATACTTTGAGTTCAATATAATAATAAAGCATGGCTTGCTTAATCTTTCTAAACACAAGGTGACCAACTTGTACCAGAGCACCAAAATAAGATTAAGGTCATAGCTACCACTAAGTTATTGCCATTAGAAATTACTGCTGTTGTAAGTTACTGGCTGAATAACAGCCCACCACAAAGGATGATCAAAGTGAAATGGCATATTCTATTCTCTAACAAGTAAATTCACTCACTGTTTTTTATTAAAAATAGAATATGACTGGATATTCAACAAAGGTTAAGTTTTTAACATTTCTAAATATGTGCAATCTAATCTTGGTGGATTTTCTAAACTTCGGAAACTTAGTTTCTATAATTATATACCTAAAAATATAAATATAAGACATTTCTATGCCTTTGACTTTTTTTGACCCGATAGTAGACCCTCTCAGCTCAAATGTAAGAGGATTCTGATAGATTAAAAAGATAATCACTGAGATTAATATATTTCCTTAAATACTTATAAAAAACACATAGGAACAGTATAACAAAGGTGGTACATTTTATCATTTCTAGTGTATGACTCCTAATTGTCAAGGTTACTGAAATTCATTAGTGTAAAATAATGTATGTTAATATTGTTGTTAATATTATCTTTCTAGTTAAATGCAACCTGAACACACAGCAACATTACCTTTCTCTTTCTACTGCCAGGTACAGCAAGCAGGTCCTCGAATAATGTCATTTGGCTCAATGTCATTTTGTTATGACATTGATGAGATATCATAGGAACTTGACTAGTTTATATCAATTAGCTTAGGGTAAAATTGATTTCCTTATATGTTGTTTCTCTTAAAGTCACAGAACCTGTTGATAACATTAAGTGATGATTTACTGTGCCTCATTTATCCTATATATTCAGTCACCTATTTTACCCTTTCTTCATCACCAACATAATAATTTTAACCTTCACATTGGCTAGAAATTGGCAAACAGCAATGAGGGACAACCAAATATCAAAATCTGCCTCAACTGCATTTGTTAGGTATTGATGTACCCTGATTCCTGACTGAGAAACAGAATCCATCATGATCCAACATTCCAGAAACAATGCATCACTCCTAGTAATGCAGAAATCTGTTTGAACTTCTCTTTAATAATGACACTCATATTTCATGTGAACAGAAATATCTAGAACACTGTAGAAATATTTCTTTTTCATGCCGACACCCTAATTTTTTTTTTCTGCTTGGTTTTAGTTTACCAATTGGTGGAAGATGCAGGGACTTGGCCATCAGCAGCCATAATGCGGATCTGCATTTAGATATACCTTTCACAATAATTTTATTGACCATAAATCCCAAATCTCTTTTGAGCATTTGTTCCTAATTTTCAGGAGGGCATCAGAGATTAATAATAAATGCCCTCTTATTTTATAAAAGAAAAAAACAAAAATCTTTAAATATGTGCAATCCTTTTATTTTTTTTTCCAAAACCATCAGCACACTTATATCTGCTTCTGAAAAGTGTAGCTGAGATGGTGGCCACTTGTAAATGAAGACCAAAAAAGAAGGTAAAGTGTCCTGGCTGGGTTCACACAGCTGGTGAAGCTGTTGTCAAACACTGGATTTTATAAGACTTTTTGCTTTAAATTAGAAAAGCATTAGCATTCATTGTAGATATTTGGGGAAATGTAGAAACATGTGAAGAAGAAAACTTAAGTCAACTAAAATCCAAGGTTGATATTT
Source organism: Macroglossus sobrinus (assembly GCA_004027375.1). Lineage (NCBI taxonomy): Eukaryota > Metazoa > Chordata > Mammalia > Chiroptera > Pteropodidae > Macroglossus > Macroglossus sobrinus. Next base: position 292,559 of record PVKZ01001888.1, read on the forward strand.
GACTTGTGTTAATATTTTCGTATAGTTCAGTGTAGTGTCTTTCTGTGAATAATAACAAAATTTGAATCAAAGTGTATATGGCATTTTACATCCTGATTTTTTGTGAATATTTTGCATGTCACTAAATATTCTTTGAAGATCTGATTTATAATAGTTGTAGGAGATTGCATTTAATGCACGTATTATAATTTATTCAGCTCATCTTTTTTTATTGAGTTTTAAAGTAATTCTTTTTATTATAAATAAAGCCGTTATGGCTATCCCCTTATACATAAATCTTAGTATGTCTCTCTAAATTAATTCCATATGATTAATCCCCAGACATGGAATTGCTGAACCAAGGCTCATAGACGTTTCTAAGGATCTTGATTCATATTGGCAACTTATCTTTTCAAATGCTTTAAATATACTACTGCCTATAATATGAGAGTGTCTGCTTTACCCAAACAACAATGAGTGTTATCATAGATTTTTAGATTTTCCAAAGAGAAAGTAAAAAATAAAATATTTCAAAGTAATATTTCATTTTCACATATATTTCTTAGATTAATAATGCAATTGAACCTTATTTAATACGTTGAATGACTAAATGTATCTATTTTTTTAAATTTGTCCCTGACTTTTGTGTATAATCTTATTGGTGTGTTTATCTTTTTATTTATTCATAGTTCTTTATTAATTAGGATTGTGTTCACTAATCCACCATGTGTGTTTTAATGCTTTAAGAACTTGTAGGTTCTTCCATACCTTAAGATCATATAAAATACTTATAGTTTCTTCTTGGTCTTTTATGATTTATTTTTTTCCTTCTTAAATATTAAGATAGTTAAACCAGCTAAATGGTTTAGATGATTAAACCATGTTGTGGCTTGGTAGAAGTAGAAGTATAACTTCATTTTTTCCAGAAAAGCTAAATACATATTTAATAATGGTAAATCATCCTTTTCCAATTGATTTTAAATGCCATCCTTATTATATATGATATTTTAACTTTCTGAAATGTTTTCTACTTCTTGGAACTCAAATTTGGTTTTATTTTTGTGTCAGTATCACTACACGTTATTAAGTATAGTAGCTTTGTAACATTTTTATATCTACTGTAAGTCTTCTTTCATAAATATTTTTTTACTTGGACTTGCATACCATTTGCTTAGGAAAAAATTGAGTTAAAAAATACTTTTGAGATTTTGATTAAATTCCTAGATTTCGGATTTGTTTATCAGTGCCCTTAGATTATAGTTGAATGAGGGTTATTTTTGTCTTCATACAATATTTTCAAAAATTTTAATTGTCATACTTCCCCCACACCATCAGTTCATTAAATTAGAACAAAAGGAAACTAAAATTACAGAATCAATGTGAGATACAGATCTGAGCAAGTATGTGCAATACTTGGCTTTTTTCCCCACAAAGTATTTATGTCATTCAATGTAAAGTGCACAGATTTTTTTCCCCCTGTATTAAGGCAAAATTCATTTGCTCCACATTGTCTAGAAACAAAAAAGATGCATGTAAACAGATATATAAAATTTTCAGGTGGACAAGGGGATTTATTTATATCTATAGATTCCTTTGCAAGTTTCAGAGACTGTATAAAGCTATATAATACAGCCACCTTTCTGAGCAAACTTATGTGTAAATACAGTTTATTTCACTTGAAGCCTGTCCCATGACTGATGGAAATTGTAGTAAAACTTCCACCTGGGTTGTCAACTACGGGAAACCTTCTTATTTATTTTTATTTGTCACAGCAGGTTAAGCTCACAAAGTCCAGGTGTTACATGGCTTTAAATCTGAACACAGGCACAGGAATAGTCTGTTGAAGGTAGTTTATTTAGGATCACTAAACATGAAGGGACTTAAAAAAATGGATTTTATCTAGCTCTGTGGGTCGGGGTGTAAATTTAGTGTACAGTGACCAGAAATAGAACACAAAAGCAATACCAATGGAACAAAGTTCTGGTGCATGTGCTATGATAATTCTGTATTTTTTTCTGAAGATAGGAAAAAATAGAGCAAGGAGGCAGAAGAGCAATGAGTTTTCCTGCTAATTTACCTAATTGTTTACAACTTAGTTAAAGGCGGCCATCCCTCTTAGCAGTCTTCCTGGGTTTATGTGAACTAGCTTGACCGCTGCTACCAGCAGATAAGAAGGTCCCCCCACCTTGTTTAAACATAAAATTTTATAGATCTTAATCTTTCATTATTTTATATTTGTTCCACTTTATTTTAAAATCTTTATTTCCAAGGCTCTGATTTATGTATTTATTAAGAAAATACATTGTCACCATGATTATTTTATTTTTTTTTGTTTCGTTTTGTTTTCTAATGACTACCCAAAATTACATGGTGATTCTTTGGTTAACATGATAATTCACTGTACTGTAATTGAAAATATCTAATTTATTTAATTAGCTTGTCATATTTGCTATATTTTCTCTGTTTCCTTCCTAAAGTGGTTGAAAATAAAGTTATATTTCTGCCTTTGCCTACACATCTAATGGATGTCTACATCATCCATCCAAAACAAATACTTCTCCTTGTGAGTATACAACTAATTTGGTTCCAATTAATGCACAAGTAATTAAAGTTGATTTTTGTATGTTATTCTAATTTTCATCACACTGTGCTTGTATTTCAATACTTTGGTATTCATAAGCTGTCACTTTGTGATACATTCCAGTTATAAGAGACTTTAGTTGACTCTCGTAGGATGTATATAAGTTCATGTATCAAATTGACCCATCTGGATAGCACAAAAATCCCAGACAAGCCCGTTTGAACTGAGTCACTTTCGTGGTCTGCTGTAGTAGTTTATTATGTCCTGTTTTACATTTATATTTGACATTTGCTTTCTACTTCCTGTACAGCAATACAAAAATTAAGGACTCTTTTTCCAAATTGCTTCTTAGGCTAAGTCTACACTTGCCAATTCATACTATATCTACCTAATATTTGAAAGTTAAAAAAAATAAAATTCCAACTTGATTTCACTTTATTAATTTAGCATAATATAGTTATTAACTTAAAAATATTGTGGCTCATAATATATTATTATGTTTCAAATAAGCCACTTGATATGAAGGTTGAGAATTGGTAGAAAATTTCTTTATACTAATGAAACTTTGAAATTCAAAATAGAATTTTGTTTGGGAATTCTAATTTCAAATATCTTCAGAAAAATCTAAAAAGAGATGAACAAGGAAAAATACAACAACTCTATAAATGGTACAGAGGCAAAAGGAATAAGAAAATATTGATTTCATATAATTAGTTGTCATTCTCAAAATTCTATATTTGACAACCTGTTTCTTTTAAAACTATATATTTTTCATCTTACTTAGTTCACTAGTTCATAATAAAGTGTGTGGCAGATGAATATATGAAATTTTAAAATGAATGAATGAATATTATCTTGGATTCTATAAAATATTTTATTGATTGTCTATACCTCCTATTTTCTTACTTCTGTTTTAATAATTAATGAATTGTAGTGGAAAGTTGGAATAATTATAGACATCTCTTTTTTTCTGTTTATCAGCTATGTGGCCTTAAATATATCATTAAATTTTTCCCTTCTTCAGTTTTCTTTTTCTGGTAAATAGGAATGATAATATCTACCTCTTAAATCTTACATGACTAGGTCATAATATAAATATAATGAAAGCCTTTTATACCTGGAAACCACAAAATGGCTATGAGATAGATGTCACTTACATCATGTATTTATTTTTTGTTGTTGTTCTTGTTGATATATCATTTTTGTTTCTAATAATGTAACTTAAACTGTAAGGGAGTTTCAATTATTTTCTGATTGGCACATATCTAATTTTGTATTTCATAGCCTTTGGGGATTTGTAACTTCGTAAAAGTGCTTTGTAATTTGTATAATTAAAAGAGAATTGAATTGAAAGCATTTAACTTTGAAAATGTTGGGGTGGTTTTATGATACTTCCTTGGTGGTGAGTGGCGGAGGAGGATATAACTAACCTGAGTGTTTTGTGATTTAGAAGTAATGCTTCAGACTTTTTCTATCCTCCCTGACCCCCACCTTGTTCCCACCCCCAACACTTCTGTGGATATAACAGAAAGTCACATTGGCCACTCACTTTGTTAAATCATCTATCATTTCCTTGGCAAGTTAAATTGGCCAATGTATACGATGAATTGGAGCTAAGGCAGTTGCTTCTCTTTGAAGCCCCAGGCATTTGTTTCCAAATAAACTGACTGAATTAGTGAGTCCCATGTAATTTATGATTTTTCATTTACTTGACTTATTTCCATGATGATTGGAGATTAGTCCATTTTAAAGAAGACAAGAGAAATTGGGTTTAAGAAACATTAAAACTAGACCAAAAAAGCATACTAAGATCAAGTAGTTCAAAGTTATGGTGACAGATTGTCCTTAACTCACGCCCCACTCAAGAAAGAGAAAAAACTTTTTTTTTTGCTAAAATATGTGTTTGAAGAATTTTTATTTTTATTTTATGATTATAAGGATTAACATCTGAGTTTCATATACACTTAAAGTCACCACCAAACTCTTGTTTATATGGAGTTCACAGTTTAAAATGTGAAAAACTAGCATTTATAATTGGAGCTGTGCCTGTTTAGGGATTAAGGTTTGAAGGCCATAGTGATGTCACTGGATTATAGTTAGGAAGATACATTTTGGTAAGACTGAAACCAATGCCAAATTCATGACTCCAAAATTTATGATTGAACTCTAGACTGCCTACAAACTCATATCTCCTAAATTTATGATTGAACTCACGACTTTCCATCTTACAGATTTAAGTGCATGCACTAATAAATAAAGATTCTTGAATTTCAAAGTTCAGTGGACATCCATATGCAGTTATTTAAAATACTGATTCAGGAATAGACAGTGCAGTGACATTGCGTCTTGGCTGTGTGCAGGTGAGGGTACTATACCACTTTAGAGACCATTTAAAATATTAACATTAGTAAAATTATATAAATTAGAATTAGAGTAGACCCATTTTATGTTATAAGCCATCACATATTTTAACGTTAAAATGTATTTTTTAACTTTACTCTTTTTGCTATGTCTCAAGGGGTAGTAGTAAGATGGTTCCCCTTGGAAAAAAATTTCAAAATCAAATTCAGATATTCCTTGACCTTTGCTCAAAGATTATATTTTCTTGATTTTTTTTTAAATCTTAAAATTCTAAGTCCAGTATTGAGATAATGCCAAATATCTGAATGAAGAGATCAGTCATCCAGATGCTTTATCTCTGTAATAACAAATAGCTCCAGACTAGCCTTCAAGGACCTTCATCACTTTGATCCAGCTCACTTTTTTCTTTATGCTTCATTTTCCCCAACAAATAGTTTATAGCTTAGCAAATCTGGAAAATTTACTCCCCTGCCTCCTCCATCCCTCAGTTTTATTTCCTTTGGCCCAGATTGTCTTCATTTATTTTTGCCCGCCAACACAATTGACTTCCTCCCTTGTTCTCTGACCTGTTGTATGCCATTTCTTAGGTATTTGTCACATGCTTTGTCTGTCCCACGATGACCGTGTGTTTTTTGTAGACCTCTCCTGGAGAGTATGGGCCACCATGCCTTCTATAATCTTATACTCTACCCTATATCTAGCATACAGAAAATGTTCAATAAATATTTATAAAATTGCCTATTTAAAAAAATGATTAACAAAATATTGGTTGATTAGCCTAAGGTTTTACCTTTTTTTTTTTTCTGATGATAAACAATTTCAGGTCTCATAGATTCCTCTGTTAGTATATCTTTAAATGTTAATAGGCAAACTAATATCTATATTTAAGGTATATAATATAGATAAATGCAAATTTTAAAATTGGGGAGTCAACAGAAAAAATTCAAAAGTTTTAATTTAATACAGTTACAGGTAGAATTATTAAATTTTTATCACTACAATTTTTATAAAATGAATTAGGGAGCAATTTACAAAATTATAAAATGAGAAATGATTGCTAACCCTTTAGTAATTTTCAAAATTATCAGAGATAAAAAAATATCAGAGACAATCAAAAGGCTTGCTTGTGTCAGACAACATAAATGTATAGTATAGAGATATTGCTTGAGGATAGGCTTCTTGCCTTTAAAAGTTTTATTTTCAATAAGAAATGTTAGAATATTTTAAAACTATTATTCTAGCTGACCCCAATTTGTCTCAATTAATTTATATAATATTGTGCCCCCAAATGACCATCTAGCTTCTCAAAATTTATTTTCCATTTTGAATACTATTTTGTTCCTCTGTTGCACCTCCTGGCCAGAAGCAAGTAAGTGTTAGACCTTACATATCTGATGAGGAGTGACATTGCAACAACCTCTCATTTCTTCTTTACATTGCATCTCTCTTCTCTAGGCCAGCACTCTTCACCCTCTGAGGGTCTTCATTCCGTGATGATTTTCCCAAGCCAAACATACAAGCTAACTTTTATTTGAGTGCTTGGAGTAATGCTCTAGACTACTGGTCTCATTTTTCTAGTCATGCAAGCTAAGCACTAGTTAGTTACTTTTCTTGGGAGTGGAGAGGCAGGAGGGGTTTAAAAGTTGGCTTTCCCACTTCTGGCTGCATATGCTTAGGCAAGTTATTTAATCTCTTGGTAGCTCAGTTTTCTCTATTTTCATTTGTCAACTGTGGCTAATAATAGTATCAATCTTGTACAAGTGTTTTGAGAGTTCAAGAAATTAATACATTCAAGGTGCTTAGAAGTCTGCTGAGTGTTTGGTGAGTGCCTAATTAGCATTAGCAATTATCAAGAGTGATGAGCCTGCTCAGAGACATCTAAGTGAGGTGTAGCACATTGTCATCTTTACAGGCCAAGTGAGAAGAATCTGGGGCCACTCGTAAGAAGTGAATAGGGAGCAAGCAAAATATATTGACAACTGACTATTTATACCTTTTTATTTTTGACTCAACCAGTCTGCTAAGTCTTACTCTCAATTTTGGAAGGAAAGTGGAGACTCATTTCAGAATTTAAAATTTTAATCTAAAATCATGTTTTCATAGTTTTTATCCCCAAATTGTTTTTTTTTTAAAGGGAGAAGAGTAAGCTAAGTCTAGTGAGGGCTGTTTCTACCAAGTAAAAAGCCATGGGAACTTTTAAAGTCACATTTATTAATATTTTCTTATTTCCAATCTATTTGTCTAATAATAGTTTAAATGTTGCATTTAAATGTTGCATCAGTATAATTAGTTCATCTCTCTACTTTGTAAAATGAGTCTCAATACATTCAACCGTAGTGTGTTTATTATAGACAAATCCTCCAGTTTATGGGTCTGTTCCCTTTGGATCACTTGTTTTACAGTCTCTGTTGTATCTATTTATTTATTCTAGTGACTATCATAAACCTGCTCTTTTGAGGGAATGTTGGAAACTAATGTGTGCTCTGCAATGTCTGTCCTTTGATGTCTATTTACCTTTGAGCCATTTTTTCAAGAACCTCTTGCTAAGAATACTTTTGCCTTAGTTTTTCTCCCTTCGGTCTGTATCTATTTTAATTTTTTAACATAGCCAGTGTTGATCTTTTCCCCTTTATTTTCTGATTCTTACTTCTTGGTAGCTGATGTAGGTCATCTCTCAAAGTCCTGGGAGAGAGATAACTAATTCTTTGATGTATAATTACTGGTACTGCCTCCCCCTTCTTCCCTCCTTTTACTTAATTCCCTTTTACTTAACTCCCATGCTTCTTCTCTTCCTCTTCTTTTACCTTTGTCTATTCCTCCTCCTATACCCTCTCTTTCTTTAGGTGTGTGTGTGTGTGTGTGTGTGTGTGTGTGTGTGTGTGTGTGTGTGTGTGTGGCGGGGGGTAACCATTTATGTTTGTGACACAGTAAAGAATGTTTCATTTTCATTTTCTTATTTAATTCTTATATTTTAACCTCACTTTTTGACCATGCTATTTTTTTTCAGGTCCCATTTGTAAGAAGTCTTGTTATAATTTTTTACTATC
>PVKZ01001889.1:0-57500 GCA_004027375.1 Macroglossus sobrinus
AACCCAGGACACAGGGACCCCCATGCCAGGCCCTGCTGTCACCCAGTCACACCCACGGTGGGCTGAATGACTGTGTCCAAGGGACGCACTGACATCTTCTGCAGGGCTCTCAGGGGAATGGCTGATGAGAGCAGGGTGCTGAGGGTTCCTAGAGCACTGCCCTCAGGCCCTGCAGAGGCGGCATTGGGCAAAGCCGAGGGGGAACCTCCCAGTTGAGAGGACACCCACTATCTCATTCTCTCTCCTCCAGGTGCCTCTCTTCTTCTGCCCGCAGCATTGCCTGCTGTCCCTGACCAGTTCCATCATGCCTCGGGGTCAAAAGAGTAAGCTCCGAGCTCGTGAACAACGCCGCCAGGCCCGCACTAAGAGCCATGCTCAGAGGTCTGATGAAGCTACAGCCATGGAAGAAGAGCTTCCCTCCTGCTCTTCTGCCCTGGAGGCTCCTTCTCAGAGCGCATCACCCACCAAGTCAGGCAGCAGTTTTCAGGCATCGACACAGGCCTCAGCTACCAATTCCACCGCTCCAGGAGCAGTTAAGACAGGCTCTGATGATGGCGAAGAAAACCAAGATGAAGTTTCTTATTCCCCTGAGGTCTCCTCAGCTCAGAGCTCAGACAGTACGTCTCCCACTGTGAAGGTGGATTTGGTGGAGCATTTCCTCTTGAACAAGTACAGAGTGAACCAGCCCATTTTGAAGAAAGACATCGAGAAGATCCTGGGAGAGAGTCACCAAGGCAAATACGCTGAGATCCTCAAGGAGGCCTCCGAGCGCATTGAAGTTGTCTTTGCGATTGATTTGAAAGAAGTTGGCTCAAACATGTACGAGTTTGTCAGCAAACTGAACATCCCCAATAATGGTAGGCTGCGTGCAGGCAGGGGCTGGCCCAAGACCGGCCTTCTGATGAATATCCTGGGCTTCATCTTCATGAAGGGCAACCGCGCCACCGAGGAAGACCTCTGGGTATTTATGAAATTGTTCCAAATATATCCTGGGAAGAAACACATCCTCTATGGAGAGCCAAGAAAACTCATCAGTAAAGATCTGGTGAATCTGAAGTACCTGGAGTACTGCCAGGTGCCTGGCACGGATCCACCTCGCCGTGAGTACCTGTGGGGCCCTAGAGCTCAGGCTGAGACCAGCAAGATGAAAGTCCTCCACTTTTTGGCCAAAGCCGGAGCCACAGTTCCTAGTGCCTTCTCACAGTATGAAGAGGCCTTACGAGAGGAAAGGGCACACACCACAGGTGCAGGGTGTGCTGGCAGTAGTGCCACAGCGAGGCCTGATTCCACGGCCCCGTCCTCTTCCACCCACAGTGCACACTGAAGTTTTGTTTTGTTTTGTTTTGTTTTTTTGTCTAAAAGATAAAAAAGTTCGAATCACAGCAGAGTTTTTTGTGGAAGTGTTAGAGAATCCCACAGTTAAAATTTGGGAAAATGGAATACAAAAAGTAAATAAACAAATAAAACATCATCAATCTTGATTTGGCTTATTCTTCTCAGTCTTTTCTTTTGTAAAATTGATTTATACCTCAGTATGCTTAGCTTATTAAAGAAGGTAGGAGACAGTAATTCTTAAAGTGTTAGCCTCAATTTCTGACTCAATTTCTCTTCTATTCCTCTTCAATTGCTCTTGGGGAAGGCCATGGTAGTATGGGGCCTCCTAAGGATAAGAAGGAGAGCCACTGCCCGTAGAATCATGAATCTGGAACCAGCTACCATGAAAGCAAGACAGACAGATTCCTCGTAATTCAGAAAGCTCAACTGATAGGAAGGAGCAGGGAAGAGAAGAGGTTCCCCATGAGAGCAGTCAAGTGAAGGGTGGCTGAGACAAGGCAGTTTGGGGCCAGACAGGGCAAGTCCTCCAGAGGAAATTCATTTCAAAGAAGGCAGAATTGTGGGTTAGGGGAGGCTCAAAGACTCAGGAGGAAAGGGCACACCCACTCATACCAGGTGTCTGTAAGTTTAGAGATTGAATACTGGAACAAAAACTGCTCTTAACAGCCACTTTGGGATTGTGGGTGGGATTCCTGGGGCAGTAATAGAAAGGGTCCCATGCTCCTGTCCCAGTGTTGTGAACACAGTGCACAGACTAGCTTGTTTGTGCCAGAAGTTAAAAGCAGGTCCAGAGAAGAAAGGTGAGGTGCACATGAGAACAATACACAATCTGGGGAATGGCTGTGAGCTTCATTTACTGTTTCTTACCCCAGAGATCTTTGATAGCTTACTCCACTCAGGTGCTTTCTGTGGTTTCTTCCCGGCACTTTCCCAAATCGCAGTGTCCTTCCACTGGGTCATTCCCAGTATGACCGGCTGGCCAGCGCTGGAACTGACCCGCTGGCCCCTTCTTCCTTTCCATCACTTTCTCATGGGGATCATTGTGTCTGATAGCAGCAAACCCTCATCCATCAAAGGTGTTGATAGACAGTGAGGTTTAGTCACATCCAAGAAAAGGGCATTTTGGACACTGAAATTTCGATAACCCCATGTGTCCCTACTAGAGTCTCGAAAATAAATTTCCTAATGGGCTTGTGCATTCTGTTTGGTACATAAACTATGAGTTTGAGAACATAATGATGTAGGCAGGGAAGGTTTTTGAAATCATCCTGGTAAATGCACGAGGGGTTTCATGGTGTCTCGTATTTGAGACTGGCCTCTCAACAAAAACTCTAACCAGGGAGCTCAATGGCCAAACCTTTCTCCGTAAGTTGGAGGTGAAGTAAGGCCATGGCAGTCACTGTCTAGCAAACATGTATGGAAGCTGAATTCCTTGACATTGCAGAGTCCCTCTAAGCAAGGAAAAATAGTATCTTATCAGCCATGCTATCTTTGAATGGAGAAGACTAAAATAATTCAGCATTCTTCCACCACCTCTTACTCAGCACTGGCTCCAAGGAAGATGGTGGCTTTTCCTTGTGCCCGATGACACCTGTAACAATGCCCCGTACACTCAGTCATGCTTCAGGTTGCTGGGACTCTCAAGATGAGGTTTTGACCATGCTTCTGTGAAAAGGACAACCTTCTAATCCGGTTGAGACCATAGAGTACTGCAAAGGACATTCCAAATCATTATATTTGAGCACAGAAGGTCCACCTTTCTTCCTGATGTTTGACAGGATCCTCTTGAAAATTGATGTGCTCCTGTATGTTTAAGCACGTGTCCCATGGTATTTTCTCCAAAAGCTGTAGAATTGCAAGGTAGATTTAGCAGCCTGAGAAACTCCACTGGAAATGAGAGGGGTTGTTTTCCTGACAAATTCTAAGTGTTGGATTCTGACTTAAAGCCTGCCACCAGGTACAGCTTTATGATTGAAGTACATCAACTGACTTGCCACTATAAACCCTGCCACCAGATTCTGCTTAATTGTCACTTGCCACTCACTGATGTTTTGATATGAGCCTGTAAACAATTGATTTCTTATGGTCTCTGTGCAATCAAATTCTAATCTCTCTGCTAATGTTAATCTGTATTTGCAGCTGCTTCCCAGTGCAGACATCACTGCCTCAGCTCCACCTCAGTTCATCAGACATTAGATTCTCATAAGCATCTAGATTCCTCGCATGCACAGTTCATGATAGGATTCACGCTCCTATGAGAATCTAATGCCTGATTATCTGAAGTGGAGCTGAGGCAGTGATACTAGTACTGGGGAGCAGCTTCAAATACCTGCAAATACCAATGGAGCTTCACTCCTTTGCCTGCCGCTCACCTCCTGCTGTGTGGCCCGGTTCCTAACAGGCCACAGACAGTTACCAGGGGTTGGCGACCCTTGGCATATAAGCCATAATTAGAAGAAAAACCAATACGTTTGAATGAGAAAGAGCTATCAATAGAATAGGACATACAATGAGAACAGTAATTGGAGACTGAGAATAGTATGGAGACTAAGTAAGAAAGAGTGTAAGGATGAACTGATCAACAGTATTGAAGCTGGATAAAGTCTCTTAAGTTAACAATAGGAAAGTGTTCATTTGATTTGCTCTTTAGAAAATCATAAGTGAGAAGAGAGTGACTGATTCAGGGTGAATGTGTAGGAGACAGAGGATGTGTTTGGTATAAGTCGATTCCTATGAATAGAAGAAGTAAGGAGATGTGTGTATATAAGCTTGGATATGAACTGAAGAAGAAGAACACAGTTGAACCATAATTGAAGAAGAGATTTGGCATCAAGAGAGTTTTTTTTTTTTAAGAATGAGTTCAATAAGATTCAAAGAGTTAAATAGAATTTTCAAAAATTTCTAAAGACAATTGGAAGAGATAGGATCCAATGACAGTTTGGGGATAAGAGTAAGAAAATACAAGGTAATGTTATGATGGCTAAAATTTATTTAGTACTTACTATGTTCCAGGCAGTATTATAACTATATTACCTATAATTCTTAAATTATGTTTATGAAAGAATACTGTTATCCTCGTTGTGTAGATAAGGATACCAAAACAGAGTTGTGAATGAACCTGCATGAATCACACAACTAGGAAATTGTAAGAACCAGGATCCAAAACTATATGCTACAGCTCTGAAAAGCAAGTTATTCACTATTATACATTGCCCTGGAATGGAAAGTAAAAAGTAAAATATGTGAATTGTTGGTAAAGCTTTTTCCTCATGTAATACAGACAAATCCAGAATCAGACCGAACAAGTCAATTGTTATTCAAAACCTCTACCCAAGATTTGACTTTAATATGTTTTATAATATATTATTATATATCTTTTATTTTGGTGACATGGCTCCAAAAGTATATACATCAGAGCAAGTTCCCTTGCTTTTAACACCAAAAAATTCCCTCAAATGTTAATAAAAACATTAAATAGTATTTTTAATTTTTTGAGGAACCTCTACACTGTTTTTCATAGTGCATGCACCAATTTCCATTCCCACAAACAATGCACAAGGGTTCACTATTCTCCATATCCTTAACAATACTTGTTACATCTTGTCTTCTTGATGACAGCCATTCTAACAGGTATGAGGTGATATCTCATAATGGTTTTGATATTCATTTCTCTAATGACTAGTAATGCTGGGCATCTTTTCATGTACCTGTTGGCCATTTGTATATCTTCTTTGGAAAAATGTCTATTCATTTTCTTTGCCCAGTTTTAATTGAATTTTTAGTGTTTACTACTGAATTGTATGAGTTCTTTATATCTTTTGGATATTAATCCCTTATCCTATATATGGTTTTAGCAATCCCACTTCTGGGTATATATCCAAAGGAAATAAAAACAAGATATTGAAAAGGTTTTTTTCTGTAGCCTTATTCACAATAGCCAAGATATGGAAACAACCTAAGTGTCCCTCAAAGAACTAAAGAATTTTCAAAAATGTGATATATATACACACACAACAGAATATTATTCAGCCATAAGAAAGAAGAAAATCCTGCCACTTGTGACAACATTGATGGACCATGAGGGCATTATGCTAAGTGAGATGTTAGACTGAAAATGACAAATACTGTTTGATATCACTTATATGTGTAATCTAAAAAAAAATTGAATTTGTCAAAACAGTACAACAGTGGTTATCAGGGGACAGGGATGCTAATTGGGGAAATGTCATTTAAGGGTAACCTGCAACTAGTAGACAAATAAGTTCTGGAGATCTGAAGCACAGCGTGGTGATCATAGTCAATGATATCGTATCAAAGTTGCTAGGAGACTAGATCTGAAATAGTCTCATAACAAAAAAGAAATAGTAATTATGTGACATAATAGAGGTGTTAGCTAATATTACCATGGTAATCATATTGCAATATATAAATGTATAAAATCAACACCTTGTACACCTTAAACATATACAATGCTCTGTTAAGTATATCTCAATAAAAATAAATACATATGTATATACACTAAAAAGTAAGTGCCCCTCATATCATTGCCAAGGTAGATCTTATAATTGTTTATTAAAATATCCTCTATTTTTCATACTGTTGATTTGAAATAAAGTGTTGCCAGGTTGATAAAAATAAATATGCTTGATACAGCCTAGAAATAAGATTTTTAAAGAATAAACAGAGCAAAATGTGTAGCTAAAATCATTAAATAATCAAAAAGTAGAACAAACATGGTTTCCTAATTGGTCCTCATAAATATCTCTCTTTATAAGTTATTAACAGTAAGAGACAGACCCAATAAGAGACAGACTTATGTAGCAATTGTGATGAAAACATAATATGTCTTTTAATTTTTTATTGTGGTCATTTTTGTATAATGCAATTTTGTAAGAGTAAATAAAGTGGCCTTTATTCCAAAAGATATTTAAAAATATGCTCTTAAAACACAGAAATAAATTTTTTCTTGATTAAGATCTGGTGTGTTTCCCAACATTCTGTTTTCAATTTTCTTCTGCTTTTCATCTGCATAAACTCATTTGATAGGTTTATATCCTCAGGGTACCCAAGTCAAATCTTTGCCATGATTTCCAAATCTGGCTATCTCCAAACTCATTACTGAGAATTCTGAATCAAACTCAACATACACCTTCTAGGTGTATAAAATTCCTTATTTCAGTGGGGAAATATATTTTCAAGCAACACCTCTGATAAGGGACTAATATCGAAAATATACAAAGAACTCATACAACTCCATAACAACAAAAAAACAAATGGTCCAATCAAAAAATGGGAAGAGGACCTGAACAGACACTTCTCCCTAGAGGACATACAAATGGCCAACAAATACATGAAAAGATGCTCAGCATCGCTAGCTATTAGGGACATGCAAATCAAAACTACAATGAGATAGCATCTCACTCCTGTTAGAATAGCTATAATCATTAGAACAAGTAATTAATGTTGGAGAGGGTGCAGAAAAAAAGGAACCTTCATACACTGCTGGTGAGACTGCAAATTGGTTTAGCTGCTATGGAAAACAGTATGGAAGTTCCTCAAAAAACTAAGAATTGATCTACCATATGATCCGGCAATCACTCTACTGGGTATTTACTTTAAAAACTTGAAAACCCATATCCAAAAGCACACCAGTGTTCATAGCAGCATTATTCACAGTGTCCAGGACATGGAAGCAACTGAAGTTTCCTACGATACATGATTGGATAAAGAAGCTGTGGTACATATATACAATGAAATATTGCTCAGCTATAAGAAGAGATGAAATACTGCCATTTGCGACAACATGGATGGACCTCGAGATAATCATGCTAAGCAAAATAAGCCAGACAGAAAAAATTGAAAATCACATGATATCACTTATATGTGGGATATAAACCTAAAAGCAATAAATGAGCAAGACAAGCAAATAGAGACTCATGGACATGGACTAGAGGCTGGTGGTTACCAGAGGACTATAGACTAGTGGTTACTAGTGGGGTCGGAGAGGAGCAGGGAGGTAGACAGGGTGAAGGGTGTCAAATATAGGGTTCAGGGGGAGGGTGAAGTGGGGAAAGGGGGATCAAATATATGGTAGCTGAAGGAAACTGGACTTTGGGTGGTAAACACACAATAGAATATACAGATGTCAAACGATAATGTACACTTGAAAATTATATAATAGTATTAACCAATGTTACCCCAATAAACTTAATTTTTTTAAAAATAAAAAATAAAAATAAAAAATTTCTTATTTCAGGGAGACACAAATCAGACTCTTCAATATTTTATCTTATTAACAATGGCCTTAGAAAAAAATAATTTTGCTTTTCAATATCTATATTTACTCATTTTAAATATACATCCTAGTTTTCCTGTGTGCCTACTGGATACTATGTAGTATAAGTGTGTACAGTCTGGTCAGGTCCAGATTGTTTAATTTGTTACTCTTCCAATAACTTCTCATTAACCTCCTACATTAATTTATTGAGCAAATATTATCAAAAGTGTACTGTGTTCCTAGGGCATGTCTTCGAAGTTTGCATTTTAATTGAACAGCAGTAAATATAATAAATTACATAGTACAGTAATGCCTAATAGAACTTTCTGTAATTCTGGAAATGTTCTGTAATATCTGCACTGTTCAGTATGATAGACAGCAGCCACTTCTGGCTATTGAACACTTTGAATGTGGCTATTACTACTGAATATTTTTAAAATTTGATTTAAAACTTGATTTAAATTAAAATTTGATTTAATTAAAATTTATGTTTAAATGGCCACATGGCCACATGTGGTTAGTAGAACTATATGGAACCATGAAAAATATTAAAGCTGGTAAGTTTTATGAAGAAAAATTAAAATAAAACCAGAACAGGGTAAGGGGAGTGCTATAGGGAGGTGAGTCACTCAGAGATTAGAATTATCAATAGGTTAATTAGAGTAAATCTCATTGAGAAGGTGACAATTGACATGACAAAGATCTAAAAGAAGAAGAGAGTTGGCCATGATAATATCTGGGGAGAAAAACAGTTCATGCATATGTCATGCAAAATTTCTTTTTGATGAATTTGTCCCCGGTATGTTGATGTGCTGGCTGGAAAATTACTGCTTGGCTATCGCCCATGGGAACATAAGCTGTCACCCATAGGAACATAACATTCTAACAATAAGCTTTCTGCTTCTGTACCCCCGCTTGCACACCTGATCTGTGGGTTGACAGGTAGTGAATAGAAGAAAAATAGACCTTTGTGTGCAGACAGAATGAAGAATGGAATTTGGGGCTTAAAAACCCTGTACCTCTATGTATCGGGGCTGCTTAATTTGGGGTCTGCATACCCTTGGCAGATCCAGCTGGCTGAATAAAGAGCCTGTTCCCTATAACTCACTGAGTTCTGGTGGTCCATGTGTCTTTCAGGGGCTGGCGGCTACAACATTGAGGTGAAATCTGCACCCCTATATCTTCAAGCCACTGAGTCTAGTTCTTTTTCTTATCTACTTTCTTTTCAAAATGACAATCCCTTCAAATATTTGAAGACCACTTATCATGCTTACAGTTTTGCTTACTCCTTACTAAATTTCCTAATGATATATTTGTTGGTCTATTTTATTATACAAAAAATCATTTTTTAAAAAAATTAAGTCTTCCCTACAAAGAGGTAGTCTATAGATCATGTATATACGAAAAAGAGTTCAAAATTGATAATGGAGAGAATATGTGTTGTTAAGAGTCAGTAAAAATGGAGTCAGGAGGCCACTGAGGAAATGGGGCTTGTGAACATCTTATTTCAGTTCTTCAAAATAATGTTAAGTTGCTGACCTGTTGCTAAACCCAGCTCAAGACTGAACCTCAAACATCCTGGATCAACAATCGCTACATGGGCATATATGGACTTCACTTCGTCTTCATCATGGTAACCAGACCATCTGTAATCTTCACCTTGAAAAGAACCAATCTGTTATTGGTTCTGGGGAGTCCTTGAATTCCTGGACCTTGGTTCTTGGGGTCCAGTCAACAAAGGATTGAAATCAGATGTCCAGCAACTTCATGCAAGCTAACTTTATTGAAAGCAAAATTATGCCCTTAGAAAGGAGAGTAGGCTGCCAAAAGTGGTCAGTCCCAAAGTACAGTGAAGGTATACTCTCAGATGGGTAAGCGAGCAGGCTCTAGAGAGAGCTGCTGCATCATACTATTGTGGGTTTGGGGATTTTTATCTATTATTCTAAGAGGTGAAATTGTCATGATTTGGGGTGGTCACTTCGTGGAAAGAAGGTGGTTTTATCCTGAATCAGGATAAAACCCTTTTCTTGTCATGTTTAGGCTATTTGGAATTGTCATGGCAACAGGTGCATGTTGAGTACAGCCTTAACTGCAATGCTAATTTATTATAATGATTGTATAATGACGCAAAGGTGAATTCTAGGTCACACCAGATGTCCTGCACATGTCTATTTTGGGGACTTCCCCTATCGCCTCTGTTTTTTGCTTTAGTAGCAAGTTTTAAACCACAAAACTGCTTCATCACATCAAAGCTATTGTTAAAGGTTGTTTTTCATTTTAGTGGCTCTAGGGAGGGGCCCTAATGTAACTCCTACCTCAAATCCATTTCAAGGACCAGCATCCTCCATTTACATAATGAACCTATCCAATCCTTGCTGACCTAGCCAACATCCTTCATTTACTTGGAGGTTCTAATGCTAACAACACTTGGGGTTTTGGCCTTTATAAACCCTGCCTTTCTTTGCTCTCTTTGGAGCACAATTTAGGTTGCTACCTGAACCTGTGCCTCCCAGATTTCAATCCTTCCTTTGCTCAAATAAATGCTTTTTATTCTTTATTACAGACTAAAACTTTTTTTATTTAACAAAATATATTAAAAGACTACCCTCCATCTAAAAGAAGGTCATAGAATTTTAGCATCATTTTATTTTAATATATTCTCCCAAATTGCATTTCAAATTGTTTGGATTTATGTACAAACACAACAGAATTATAGGAACATACTTTTTCCCAGGAACCCTCATCAATATACATATTAATTACTGAATGATTACTAATCACTGGTTGCACATCATCTCAGTGTTACTTTGAATTTGCCCTTTGTGGAATTGACTGTCACTTCATTCATTTCTTTATAACTTAAATTTCTCTTTCTTTGATTATCTTGGTTTTTTTTTCTTGCCTATATCTTCATTCACTTGCTCCTGCTTTCCTTTTTGATTTGTAATAATTTCTTAAATTATATAAAATCTAAATATATATATATATATATTCTCTCTTCCTATTAAATTATTCAAATTATTTAGATTTTCTTTTTTATGTATATAGTTAATTTTAATAAAGCCATATTTATAAATCTTTTCCTTCAAGTTTTTTGTTATGTGTGTCTGCTTAAGAATACTTTTTTTGTAACCTAAGACCATAAATATGTTCACGTATGTTTAATATGTTTAACCTTTGTGTTTCATTTTAAATTAATTTTTTTAAAGGGTCTAGGAAAGGCATCAAAATTTTTTTCCATAGTAGTAAACTGGCCTGCACTCTATGCAATAGCCTGTGCTTTCTCTCATAATTCAAGATATAGTTTTTATCATACAATAAATTCATTATATATATGGATTTATTTCTAGATTCTATTTTACTCCACTTATTATTTTGTGTAGTCCTGCATCGGTACCATACTACAGCCTTGTTTTCATTTCCTATTACTGCATTCACAAATTATCACAAATTTGGTAGCTTAACACAATGTAAATTTATTATCTCACAGTCGTGAAGGTCAGAAGTCTAACATGGATCTCGGTGGGCTAAACCCAAGGTGTCAGGAGGGCTGCATTCTTTCCTGGATACTAGGGGAGAATCCTTTTCCTCCTCTTTGCAGTTGTCGGCAGAATTCTGTTCTTTGCATTTATAGGACTGAAGTTTTATTTTCTTGTTGGCTGGCAGCTGAGATCTGTTCCCAGCTTCTAGAAGCTGCAGCATTTCTTGACTCATGGTCTTGTACCTCAGTTTTCAAAGCCAGCAATTTCAGGGCAAGTCCCTGTCACACTTTAATCTCTTCTCTTTTTTCCATCTTATATTTCTGACCCACTTAGGAAAGGGTCTCCTCTATTAATGACATATCAGTTTGGTGCAGATAATCTGGATAGTCTTCTCTTTTCAATGTCTTTTATCTTTTCATTATATCTACAAAGTTCCTTTTGCCATGTAAGGAAACATATTCACATAGAGGTCTGTCTTTGTTTATCTTTATAAATCTTCTTGCCTAATCATTTACATTTACTCAACTACAGGAAATCAAATCAGCTTATCTAGTTCTAGGTAGAATCTTGCTGTGATCTTTTTTTTCTTATTTTAAATCTAATGATTACTTTGAGAAAAACTGGCATGTTTATATTTAATTTTTCCAGTAAAAAAAAAAAAGAGAATAGCTTTCTTCTTTTAAGGTCTTCCTTTAGGTTCTTCAGTAATCTTTCATTGCTTTCTCCATAAAGATTGTTCATTCTTCGTATTAATTATAATATTTTATTATACATATTTGTAATTTTAAAAGAAGCACTTTTTTGGCAATAACTTCTTAAAATGATTCTCACCAGTCAATAGAAAAACTGTTAATTTTGTTAGTTCTTCCTTTACACAGCAAACTTAATCAATACACTGCTGATATATAAAAGCTTGTCAATTGATTATTTTGTTTTTTACTCAGGATACAAGCACTCTGTAAGTTATAAACACCTATACTTTTTGTTGTAATTACTTAAATCTATTTCTATCATGTTTTATTGTAAGTACAACCACTTTTTTATTTATAAGCACAACCTCTTTAATGGAGAACATATGAGGTATGCTTGCTATTTTCTTGACTTAAACAAACATGCACCTTACATTTCACTATGATTCATAACATTCACAACAATCTTCTGGTTGATATCCCTTATCATACTGTGAAACAAAAGGGGACCTAGACGTTCAGTACCAAGAGGAAAAGATTGTGCAGGTCCTTTTGGCTTTCTTCACAACGGTCTTTTTTTTCTTCTTCTTGACAGAATCCCACTTTTCTGCTTGTTTGTGTTTGTTTTTTAAAGAAAGAGTCAAGGCTTCATTTTTTAGGTAAAGTAGGACTGGCTGCATACCCTGGGATTCACTGGAGAAAGTAAATAAGTAGTCTCTTTTCTTTCATTACTTATAATTTAAATTTGTGTTTAAGACCCAATCCTGGCATATGAAATCAGCTGAGTGGATTTAGGATAAGATTTGCCAGTGTTTTCTTTCTAGCATTGGGTTAAACAGGGTCCACTTACAAAAAGCACAAACCTCTCAAAACTTTGTTGTTATCCAAAGGCTTCAAACATCAGCTTTTGTTTTTTATCTGAATTTATACTTATTCTCAGTGGAAGGGCTGCTCTGACACAAATTACTCAATTATATCTGGAGGCCAACATTTGTGCATAAAAATTTAATACCTCTATACACTAAAAATCAAAAGCAACTTTTATTTTAGTTTATTATTAAATATAATTTATATAATTTTCTTTGTTTTAAAAGCAAACAAAAATAATTTATAAACAGTGTGTAAGATTATATTCTTGAAAGAAAAAATGTTGTGTTGAAAAATGTATTAACACCTGTAGAAAATATGAAGTGTTAAAAAGTGATAAAATTGCAATTCCTCAAAAAATAAAATATATATGCTTAGTAAGAGAACACAATTCAAGCTTATTAGAAGTTATAAGAATATAAAATTAAACATTACTTTTTTAAATATGTGAATTATGAGACTGTAAAGAAGAATAATACCATGGGCTGGTATGGATAGCATCATAGTATTCCTCTGTATTGTCAGTGGCTTAAAACTATTTTTTAATTCATCAAGAGCTTTAATTAAATTAACTACCTTCTGATAGCATTGTTTCTCTTCTTAGATGGGGTCCTAAATAATAGGAGTTGCAGGCCTCCCCCCCATACACATTTAAATGTATTTTAACAGGAAAATAGTTTAATATGAATAGATTAATATGACAGAATGTGAATTAGACAATATTTACTAAATGTGTATTTCTCATTTTCTTTATGAGATTTTTGACCTTGCACAAGTTATTTAACCTCTTTTTCTCAATTTCCACATATGTAAATGAGAATGTTAACACATACCTCAAAGATTTGTTGCACAGATTACAAATACTTATAACAATGCTTGTCACACAATAGGCCCCTTAAAAATGTTATCTAGCATTTATTCTTATACACTAATTCAGCACAAGTACTTAGTTAATAATTCCTTAATCCTGTACTAAAAAAATACTTCCATTCTTAAAACTGTTGATACTTAAGAGATTATAACCAGCAAACATAAATAATCTAAACAATCTATAGTATAGACCAGGCTTCTCAAACTTCGAGTGTATGAATCACCTGGGGATCTTTTTATACTGCAGATTCTGATTCACTAGGTCTCATTTGGAACTTTTATTTTTAATAAACTCCCAGATAATGATAAATCAATCAACTGGTCCATGGAACACACTTTGACTAGTGAGAGTATAGAGTCAGCAAACAAAGGCCCCCAAGGCCAAATCAAATCTGCCATCTATTTCTGTTAATAAAGTTTTATTGAGACACATTGTGTACTCATCCATTTCCATTAAGTCTGTGGAAGCTTTCATGAGGTACAATGGCAAAGCTGAGTAGTTGTGACAAAGATTACACAATCACATACATGGTCCACAAAACCTGAAATATTTATACTCTGGGCCTTATCAGAAAGTTTGCTTAACCTTGGTATAGACAGCATACTTTATTAGTTTAAGAGAATAATAAATAATATTTTATAACATTTTTAAAATACAAAAGATTGAATAAATATTAAACATAAAACACTAAATTTGGAACTTTTGACTCCATCTTAATATTATCAATCCTCTAGTTTTATCGGTCCAATTGTATATACAAATAATCCATGGATTAATATTGGAGAAAATGCATTGTTTCTGCAGAGTCCACAAAGTCCAGCTTAAGAAAAGAGATTGGGGGGACTATAAAGTAAAATGTTCAAAGGATGCAACTTCTCAAAGATAGATCTCTCTAAATACTGACTGTAGGTCAGATGTAGTTGATCAAATTAATATAGGATAATATCTTTAAAAGTGTTTCCATGGGACAGTCAACATATTATTTTAGAATAATATTTAGAAAGGCCGTGACAAGTCCACCTCTATAATAGGTGTTTGTACCTCTAGAGAGTATTATCTGCCTACATGGCTATATAGATTAAGTAATATACTTGATTTTGAGTCAAGCTTTTAGAAAAATGCATGCCAATTCAGGAGAGATACTAGCTTGAAGACATAAACTTCAAGGTTATGATTAAATTAAAGAAGGAAGGAGTGAGTTACTATATGGATATGAGAGCTCAACAATGATGTCTCCAAGTCTGCAAATATCAGAGTATGTATTCTTATCTCATATGCATGCATTTTTAAAAAATGTATGCATATGGTTTTAGATTATATTTCTCATATTTCTTTTTACCCTTTTTTCACTCAGCACTCACTATGTTTTAAGATCCATACGTCTTTCTTTGTGTGTATTTCATTTGCTACTTAAAACTGCTGCATATGCAGGATGTGCTATTATTACATTTCCTACCTACTACTTTAATTATGGGTACCCAGATTGCTTTCTGTTATCTAATTTCATAGAAACTACTGTAGTAAAAATCTAAGTGCATATATACTCTTATGGCCCTTTAAATATAGTAGGTGTTCAGTGATCATCCATTGAATTTTATATGTTCGATGAGTATTTAATTATTTTGAAAAATGATAAATTGTTGAGTGATAAATATGTTTACCCTAAGAGCATATAAAGTATTAACATTTTCTTACATGCACATATGGGTGTACATACGTATGTGTATATGTATGCATATATGCAACAATATCACTAAATGGTTAAACATTATTTTTTCTTCTTTTTGATTATATTTCCTGATATTTCTACAGTGAATGTGCTATTTGTAAATAAATAAAAGAAATAATCAGGGCGTTGAAGAAAGATGACAAGTTCTATGTGTAAGTGATTGCTGGTAAATATAAGAATAATACTTTAAGTATATTTATGCACAGCTCTTTCATATAAAAATTGATGTTGGTTCATTCTGAAAGATTTCCTTCTTATATTCCTCTTCCTCCATTTTCCCACTCTGCATTGCTAGAACTTCTCTAATTTAATTGTTGACTCTTATGTGCTTACCTTCTGATCTTTATTTCTTTTATCTACTAATTCTCATCTTTTTTCTTTTTGCTCCACTTCTAAAAAAAATTTTCTAAACTTTAATTTTTAGCCCTGCTATTAATTTCTAATATCAGTTAGCCTATATTCAACTTCCAAGAGATCTTTCGTATCCTATGATTATTTCATTAAAATACTTTGTTCTTTTTTCATTTGTAATATTAACATGAGACTATTAGTTATAAAAATTTAAACTTATTTCATGTTCTCTGTATCATTTTTGTTTTTACTTATTTTGCTTTTTTATTTTGCTCTGTTATGCTTTTTTTTTCAGGTGCTTGTCTTTCACTTTAGAGGCTTTTCTTAGATGTTTAATCATCTTTGATTGAAAGGATGTCTGTGTATGTACAAAGAGGTTATGTACTGATACAATTCACTATATGGTGAATGGGTAATGAGTTTTAAACTGGGGAATCCTCAAAATTTCAAAAGTTTGAAGTTTTATCTCTAGGTTATTGAGTATCTCTAAAATATAATTCTTCAGAATTTTGCATGGAATTTGTAGTTTAAAATGTTTACAAAGCTGGACATAGGGAAAGTGGCGAAGATCTTGGCGTTTGCTCTACAGATTGCCACTGACTGCCTCTACATTCAGCCTTTTATCTTTTCCCATCCAATTCTGCCAGACAGCAAAGCCTGCTAACCCTGAATCAGGAGACTTTTTACATGAATAGTTTCAGAAACTAACCCTCACATTTCCTAATTGGGAGAATGGTAGCCATATGCAGAGGGTCAGAGGGAGAGAATTAATGCCAAGTGAACTCATTCAGGAGAAAAATTTTAATTACATAACTTACTTCAAATGGAAGGAAATTATCATTTTATACCCTTAACTTTGCTGGACATATTTCAAATGTCTTTTGCACTTATTTTTTAAATTAATGTAAATAATGTTTAATTCTCTTTGTCATATTGGTATAATTATTTTCTCTATTATATTTCTGATGATAAAATTATGGGGTAAATTACAATACCATCTTTTTACTGTGTGATTCAACTTTTTTAGCATTTACACAAAGACTATATTATATTTCATGTTTTTATTTATAATGACTATTTAATCAATAGATTTTAGAGTCACTTTTTGTTTCAGATATTGATATATTGAGTTCTGGCTGCCACAATACTTACAATTATTTTGTAGATATTGTAAAATAACTGACACCTGAAAGTTCTCCAAAGTCAAATCTGATATTCTATTACCCCTAACCCTGTTATGTTAGTCGCCAGGGATTCGGTATTCTGGATCTTAAATAAAATTTTGAATAATAATATCCTAAAGTATCATATCAAACTTGATAACATTCATAAGAGAAGATGATAAATGATGAAGACAATGATCCTCTTACAAAGAACACCATAAATATTCACTCAATGTTTTCAAAGAGGTGATAAAGCAGTAAAATGAAGGAAGACATTTCAGAAACTGAGTTTTCTTCATAGTAGAGGAGAGCAGAGAGTGTGACGGAATATAATAATCTCTGCTGGGGGAATGGTATGGAGAGATGAGTGGAAAATACAGTAGGCCTAAAAGTAGATGAAAAGCAATTCTCCATACTAGTGTTGAGCAAAACATGACAAAATTAGAAATGGGCTTTGTGCTGACTCTTTCAGTTTGAAACAATCCTTTAAGTTCAAATCCTTCTTTCATTATCTTTCTTGTCCTTTTTTTTGCGGGGTGGGGGGGCTTCCCTTCTGTGCTGCCTCATAACTCAATTCATCATCTAATAATCTCTCTATAATCTGTAACATTTACTTAAAATTGTAGAGATAATTCAATCCTCAAATGAGAAAAAAAAAGTATTTTGAAGTTTAATGTTAACTTCTAGAATTAAAAAAATAAATTGCACTGAATTCTAAGGTTTGGTATAGAGTGGTCCAGAATAAAAAAAAAAAACAGAATAATTTGTCATCCTACTTTGGAATATAATTATATTTTACACACACACACACACATACACACACACACACGTACATACATATACATATATATATATATATTACAAGGAAGCATGTGACGAGACTGATAAATATGATATAGGTAACAAGTATCATGGAAGTTATTAAATTAGAATTAAAATATCAATAGCTTTCTTTATCTTGTATTTTACTATCATCCAGAATCTTGAAAGAGACTGATTGGACTTATTTTGTAGATGAAGAAATTAAGTAACAATCAGAGCCACTGGCTACGTAGCTCTGATGTGTTGCATTCTTAATGTCATTCTCATTTCTTGTCTAACTGGTGGTTCTCAAACTATGCACACTGGAGTCATCTTTGGATTATATAAAAATACTGATTCTTGCCTCCTGTCCTGAGACTTTGCATTCTAATCAATCTTAGATAAGACCTGGCCATAAAAAAACTTTTAAAGCTTTCCAGATGATTCTATCATGAGCAAATTTGGGGAACCACTGCTCTAACATAATAGTGCCCAGCTACCTGCACATTAAAATCATCTGGAATAATTTAAAACCTAACAATATCTTAACTCTGCCTCTGACCAATTATATCAATTTCTGGGTTGGTGTCTAGAGATTCATATTTTTGAAAAGCTTCCTTGGTGATTCCTGTGTGTTATCAGGGATTGAGAACCACTGCACTATAGGTTTGTGGATAATTTATATCTCTCAAAACAAGAAACAACACCTTCTTTGTCCCACCCATATACTTTGCCCACAATATCCCCAATTCCACAAAGTGAGTGCTTTTGCGCCCAATTCCACAGGTCTCAGATTCTCAGAAATTCAACATTGAATACCCTATTTGAATCTACTCAATAATAGTTTTTAACTATCAGTGATCTTTGTCTTTGAGCACCCAACCTAACCAAAAAGCTTCATAGGTTCCCACCATCAAGGTATGAATTGACAAATGTTATTTTGTCAAGCAGAGTTAGAGCTTCCAGATTCAAATCAGCCATTTTATAAAAAGAGATATTTAGATTAAACTCTTAACAGCTAATGAATTCACTTCTCAGACATTTCAACGGCTTAGCTTGCAACAGGTTAGAAGTAGCAATAAATGTTTTAAAAAAATCTACATGGACTTTGATATTATGTGTCTATAAGAGTTATAAATTATTATCTTTTAGACCCTTATTCAGTAGTGAGGGGAAACATAATTGGCGGAAAATAACAATTACAATCCTAGGGGATATTACTTTAAATTTTTTATGCTCAGTTGTGTGTGTGTGTGTGTGTGTGTGTGTGTGTGTGTGTTCCTACTACCAAAATCCTAAGTAAGACATCCTGAGAACCTAGTTTCTAAAAGTTTCAATTTACTCCAAAATGAAGGAAGAATATTTAATTCAGGTTATTTACCATTTGTCTCCTGTTCTCACTTCTAAGTTTAAATAGCTATATTATTTTTAGTTCTATAATTGGTTATCATGATAATTTTGTTTCATTTTCTTTAATATTCTTCCAGAATTATTTTTATAGATCTAGACAAATATACCCTAATATTAACTTTTACAAAAATTATAGTAAAAACTAACTCTTCTGACTCTTACTTTTTTTTCACTTAATATATTGTGGCAATCATTTCATATGCATAGATAAGAACCTTCTCTACTCTTTTTGCAGTTTTCTCTTATATAAAAAGGCATATCATTGTTTATTAACAAAATTCTTGCTGATGCACATTTAGTTTTACTTTCCCAATTTTTTGCTATTATAAAAAAATAGCAATGATTAAAAATATATTTAGTCCTGACTCCTCATCTTCTGAACCCAAACTAGATATTGAAACACTACTGTCACAGACTGCACACTCAGTTCCTGCTCTTGCTGAGGTTTCACACGTAACTGGACTTCTCAGTTTTCTTGGTTCCTTCTGAGATCTAGCATTATGATGCTACCCACTTTCCCCTGTGCCTGAACTCCACTGCATTTGGCATGCCTTCCATTTAATTATGAAATAAAATGTAATTGTCTCATAGATCTGATAAAAATTAAAAATAAAAATGAAGTTTCCATTTTCCATTTCTAGTTCCTTTGCTGTTCTTAGATGATTACAAAGAATAAGAAGGAATCCTGGTTTTACACCACTGCCTTCAAACTGCCATAAGATTTCAGATCACTATGATTTTCAATAATATACAAAAATCTCATTTGCTTGTTAAATACATTTTAGACAATAACCATTGGTGCTTCATTACGTAAGTAGAGGGAACTGCCCCTACAGAATCTCCATCTCTCCCAGCCCCATCTCTATTTTTAATGAAGAATATTTAATTAGTAATAAGGCAATATAAATATAATTGATAGTATCACGACATTTGAAAATTAACCGAATAAGCGAGAACATTTTTAAGATGGAAGTGGAGGATAAGAGAGGTAGGTCTTTTTTATTTTTTCTCTGAGTATGGGAGTGAGTTAAGGAAGGAAGGAAGAAGGAAAGAAGTGAGGAAAGAGAGAAGAAACTTAGATGTGTCAATGTCATAGGTAGCCTTCATTCTGTGGCCTTGATTGCTTCCACATATCTTCAGTGATTCCAAAGGGAGCTGTGGAAACTGAGATTATCAAGCGCTTCTTGTAGAAAACTACCTGAGCAGAGGCTGCAGCCCCATCCTTTCATGGCCTTTATCAGAGACCCGCCACCTCAAATCTGTTCTCTTTTGCTACTAGCTACTCTGTTTTCTACATCCTTGGTAAGTGATAACAAGTTCACATCAGTTACAGTGTTATCAAAACTGCCTCTGCAAGACTCATGAGTCTAGTTCCAGCTGCCATGTTTCTCACTAACTTTTAGTTATAGCTTTCCAACTTTAGGTTTTAATGATACATAAAATGTCCTTTATGATACTCAATTTTATTTTAACAATTGGGCACTCATCACGTACAACTAAGTGAGTTAGATGTTCAAAAGGAAAAAAAAAATCGGGCCAGGCACATGTTCTGCCTTCAAGAAGGCTACAGTTTCATTTTATTTAACAGGTCTAATGAAAAGTTAAAAACATACTATGATTGAAATTCTAGTGTAAGTGCCTAATTAGGGAAATTGGTACACAAAAATATTTGCCACTTACTCCTCTCCTCCGAAAAAAACCTTTATGTCATTAGCTATGATTGTTATAGTAATAACAGACAAGAAAGCCAATAAAGCACTACCTTATGTCTACATTCTGGGCTGAGTTTTAGTATAATATTCCTTACAACTTATCTACTGCAAATGTGAACTCTATCGTTTAAATTTAATAAAGAGTACCTATCAGTCAGTATGCATTGGGAATTGCATGCAAATTTTACATTAATCTTATAGAACAGGGCACATATCTAGCACACTAAATCTGCATTGGTTTAAATATTTTTATGTTTTTTAGAGGTAATAAAGTTAAAATCCTACCATCACTGAACAGTAATGTTTGTGAAAATATGACAGAAATTTTAAAAATGTGTTTTCACTTTAGCCCAGAAATTCCAAATGCATTTATGTATCCTAAGGGATTATTACCTAAAATTTTAACAGATCCAAGTAGAATATCATTTGTTGTATTATTTCTAAAAGTAATGAAACTAGATAGTGTAACTATTGATCAATCTAAGAATTGATTAATAAATTAGGAAAAATACAATGGTCGCATTATGATTATGTTTTAAAATAATACTTATTATCATTGACATACATTCTTAGTAAAATTTTAAGCAAAAACTGTTATGTTGCAAATTACTATGTATATCATGAACCCATTTTTTGCATAAATATTATATACAGTAATTAATAATAATTCATTGAAAAAGATTGAAAGTTATATATACTAAAATATTTATTGTGTTTTGGTTTACTTGCTTAGATAATGAATATGAATCACTTACATAAAATATGAAGCAAGGTATGCTGAATAGTGTCAAATGAAACAGATTAATAAGAATAAATATTTAAAAAACATCACAGGTATTGAAAATGAGAATGTTTTGGGTAACATTAGGGGTCATGTTACTAGTTTCAGATTAAAAAGAAAGAGCAGTAGCTAGATTCTGATGGGTTGAAAAATTAAATTAAGAATAAGTGGAACCAGAAAAATTAGATGTCTTTGAGGAAGCTTGTATGAAGGAAGAAAAATTATAAGGCAGTGGATAGGATCAAAATTTAAGAAATATATTTGTTTAAGATGCTAGAAACCTCAGCATGTTTGGTGAGTATGGTAAAGACATAACTAAAAAGACTGAAGAGACCAGGGAATGGTGACCATCAGTGAAATAAGATTCCCAGGAAAGGAGTCGTCAAAGCTGCAGATGAAATGAGTGGCCTTGATGAGAGTGAGAGATAAATCATCCTCTGGGATTTAATTAAATGTAGTAACAAAAGGTAGAGGCAAACATATTATTAGATTTGGTAGCAAAATGTTGTATGGGAGCAATTTTCTCAATGGTTTAAGAGTAAACTAGATTGTCCTCTGAGAATTAAATGCCCACCAAAGGGCCACAGAAGAGGAGCGATTAGGAATAGTCATGGAAGGTCCAGGGTATGAGAAGACGCAGGGTCAGTAACATGAATTATCATATATGGTTTTGGGTAAGAAATAGTTTTAGATAAGCAGTGTTAGGCCCTGAGATTGAGTGACATGTCCCAGGCCCAGAACTAAGATATCAGATGATTTGTCTCCATAGGCATTTAACTATTCTTAAATTTTACCAGAAAAAGCCATTTGGGAGAGGAAATATACCAGTCAGACTCAGATCATCTGGGAAGCAAATGATGAAGTAATGAGGATGATATCAGCCAAAAAGAAATATGAGCTTTTATACAAGAGTGCAATTAATGTTCCAGAAACAGCTTGAAAATTTAAACTTCTGCTTTGCTCAGAAGGTTTGGAGATAAGAACAATGGGATAGAAAAATACAATCAGGCATCAAATTCTTTTATTTTGCTAAAACATTTAAATGTGTAAATAAGTGTGCCTGTGAATGTGCATGTGCACACAAACACACATAGACATTTCATGTACCAGAAAAATATTTTTACTAAATACTATGAATGTCAGTTTCAGCTTAAATAAATAATTGCTTTTAAAAGTAGATTTCTTACCACCACTAATCATGCATTTCATGTATTTTGTTATTTTAAAAATAATTTGAATTTTGAATTACAGCCTATAAACTTCATGATTAAAAAACTATATCACAAAAATGATATATAAATAATGCATATCATTATATAATATGCAGTACATAAGTAATATATAGTATATATAATTCTCTCAAATTTATTTATTTGTTAATGCCTGTATTATTAGCTTTTCATTTCTTTTAAAGTAAGATCTTCTTTAGATTATTTGTGATAATGCTTTTCGACTTTATATTTTAAGATCAATGCCAAATTTTTGGGGGGAACCATTTTCTTTTTAATGTTTTTGACTAAATCAATACTCTGATGTAATTTGGTCATCTGAAAGAGTTACATTGTAACTATTAATAATTTTTACATTTATTAAAAAATTAAAATATTATACATTTCTCATATCATCTATTCATAATTTAAGTGAAGAAGTTTAATCTATAATCTACATTTTTCTACCATAAACTCAAATAATTCCCCCCAAAACCCATAGAATATGCATTTTGGTAAATGATACCACAATGTATTTATGTATCGCATTTGCTGTTGTAAATTTTCTTGGCTTTTTAATGATGCACGGAAATGAGCCTCCGTGTTTAAGGATGCAGCACACTAGAAATAGTTTTAGGGAACAAATAATTAGTCTTTTGGAAGTGTGTGTTCATTTCACACAGCAATCTGTTCCTTCATCTCCTCCTCCTTCCTGTTTTGAAGGCAATCGTGTGTGTTACATGCACCATCTGCAGCCTCACTGACAGGTGCAGGGTCAATATTATCCCTCCAAGCATGGAGTTTAGTGCAAGCTGGAAATTTCACCAAGGCAATTTAGGAGAATTTGAAACCAACCAAACACTGACAGTCTATTTTATCAGTAGATATGAGCATTTGTTAGAAATGCTCGTAAGTGTATTTTCAAGGTCACATACAAATATCTGGTTTATGATATTATCCAACAATAGGCCTGTACAAATAATGCATATTTTTACTATATGTAGATTAGAAATAATACCAAAAGAAAACTGAGTAACGTGTTATAGATTTAGTAACACAAATTATTGGCATAGATTAATATGAACATCGTTTTAGCGTCTCTCTACTAAAGCCCATTTAGTCCTCACTCCACTGGGATCCTATGTCCTGACAAGTTAGCATAGGAATAGTCTTGTGTACCTCTTTAGGATTGTTGACAGGTGAGATAGATTTGGAACGACCAAATAGGAAACCTGCAATTTCCTTTACATGTCAAGTTGTACATAAATATTAGCTTCTATAACTCAGTTATATTTTTAATGAAATTAACATTTGTGAGTTAGTCTAGGTGATTAACCATCATTTTTTACATCAATTCTGCTAACTAGAGCAATATTCTTGAGATTTCATATACTTTCCCGAACTGCAGGCTTAATATGTAGGATTCATCCTGAACTTCCACTGTGACATTGTCTTGGTAAATTTTTCTTGATTTGGGATTTTTCTCCAACTATAAAAAGTCCAGGCACTCAGTAATCACACTGAAAATAGATCCATGGTTTAGGAACAGTATTAATAATTATTTTTGAGACGGGGCATTAAAATGTGTGAGATAGTTTATTATTTTAAAATTAGAAACCCTGTCCATAACAAAACCTAGAAAAACAATGCCCATTACTAGGGGGCAGGCATGATAAATTAAATTAGAGCCATATCAGAGAATACTAATCATCAAATTATTAAATAATGTCTGATATATAAGCATATAGAAAATGACTAGAAGTATGTACAAGAGAAAATTAATAATTATTACCCCTGGCAGGAAGGTCTAGGTTAGAAAAGAACAGAACTGCCATAGCATAACTGCATTCTCATGACCAGCAATGTGTTTCCAGATATGCAGATCTATGCTTGATACAATCTATCCTCAAAAGGTTGCTTAGTCTACAAGGAAGGAAGAAAAAATAATTCCAAAATACCTTTAAAAATGTTTAACTTCATCATATTAAAACAACGCTACAATGAAATTAGGAGGGATAGCTTTGCCTTGGGATTCTACCAATCAAAATCTACTGGTCAGGATTTCTCCCCTGGATCGTACTGTGATGAGTTCTATGACTATTTCTTGTGTAACTTCAGCTTTTCTGTGCATTCATTGCAAACCAACTCTTTGTTGTTAATACATTCTTTCTCTAGGTATGTAATGAATTTCTATGTAGCCAAAGGTCATCTTACCTGGAATGTTGCAATAAATACTCTGTTCAAGTTTGAATATCTGTTCAATTTAATTACTATGTATTTTCTATAACTATTACTGTAATACTATTATACATTAATGTATTCCCCTTCACTTTCTTATCAAGGAGACTTTAGACTTATCTTGAGTACTAATCTTTTAGTTGATGTTATAACTACTTCTCTGTCCATGTACTTTCATGCTTATTAGTATCTGCTGCACTACTCCTACCAATTTAAGTTTACTTTTTCATGTAACATGGAGCAACTTTACTGACCTTTATAATACCATATGAAGTCAGAGTTTGTCAAATAATTCTAGGGTAAACTTGATCTCAGTGACCTGTGGTAGCAGACAGTCCATTAATTCTATACCACTAGTAAATCATATACGATATAAACTATTGTGTAATTTTTCATTCTTTCAGAATGTCTAGTTTTGGTTCTAGGGTGACTGGGTTATAAGGTCTAGAGAAGAAAGCAATCTTCATTCTCATTTTAATACCTCATTTTTCAGTGTTTCATGGGACCATGTTTTAGTATCATTTTTCTCTAGTTTCCCTCTAGGTGTAAAAAATAAAATCAAGTCAAATATTTACAGATGACTGCAAATAACCAATGCCAGGCAACTTGGCTTTTGGAAGTAATTTGTTAAACAGCCTAACACTATGATTTTTTAACCACCAAATCTGATCAGAATTCTTACCAATATTTTCTGTATGCATTTACATTTGTATATGAAATAACATTCCCTTCCTCCACCATGTACCATAAAATGAAAATTCATAATTATCTTAAAGAATACTTCAAACTAGGAAGAAGGAATTTTGAGACCCTCTTCTCCTCAGATTTGAATATGATGTTGATTTTTTACTCATAAATAAAATCGTTTTGGATTCATCCTGAAGATTTTTTGCTGCATTTGTAATTTAAAACTATATCTACTTAACCAAAATTGTCTGAAGAGAAAGAGTCAAAAATGTCACTTGATGTCATGTAGAAAAAGAGTAGGTTTGGCTAAATATTGCCTTAGGTCTGTTTTCAGTCATGCTATGTAGGCATATATCTTAAACATGATGTTAAAATAATGCTTTTCTATTCCAAACTGTGATTCTGCTAACAATAATAATAACAACAACAGCTATCTTTTCTTGAGCATCATGCTAAGAGCTTTTCCATTCTTTATCTTATTTCCACCTAATAACCCAATGTGGCATTATTTCTCTATGCTGATGGAAGTAGAGATAAAAGGAAAGTAAGTGATAGAAAAGCAGAGATTTTTTAAAGGTTCTCTTAATATAGCACTTTTCAATTTATGTTGTTTCAAGACTCCTTTACATGCTAAAATTATTGAAGATCCCAAATAGTTTTTATTTGTATGAGTTATATGTTTTAATATTTACCATATTAGAAATTAAAACATAAAATTTAAGTGTGTATATATATATATATATATATATATATATATATATAGCCATCACTTCATTTAAAATAACACTAATAAACTTTTTACATGTTAACCAAAGAAACACATATTTTATAGAAGATCTATTTGTGCAAAAATTTAGTAAAAAGAATGGTATTATATTTACATTTTTGTAAATCTTTTGAATTATTGGTTTGATATACGATGGCTGGGTTCTCATTTGCTTCTGTGCTCTATTTGTTGTGCTATCTTATTTCATATAGCCTGTGGAAAACTCCACAGTACATTCATGAGAGAATGAGAGTGAAAAGGCAGAATATATCTTAGTATTACTATGAAAATAGTTTTGAGCCCACAGACCACCTAAAGGGTCTCAGTGGTCCCCAGAATTTCCCATAATACACATGGAGAATTGCTGACCAAATAGATTAGATAATAAATCATTCTCATTTTAATGCTTTGGTTTGTGAATTAATTCATGAATTTCCCTTACCTAAAGCCCTAGGTCACTCTATATTTCTGTGAAGTTTAACCATTTTCTGGAATAGGGAATAACATGAAGGGCTTGTTAATAAGGACAAAGTAGTATGGGGAACTACATTTGTGATTTTCTGTATAATCTGTGGATACAATTCAGGTATCTGTAACTTGCCCTACACCAAAATACTTATTTCATAGTGTTAATAAAATCCTTATGGAGAAGTAACCTGGCATGAAGATGATGATGATGATAATGATGATGATGATGATGATGTTTTGTTCACAACCTAAATACATTGTAAAATTATCTTGTATCATTTTGTAGCATAAATAATAGGATAAATTAAATTAAAATGTGTTAGGTAATTTGATGTTTACAAAATAAGATAAACTTACCAAAATTCAGACTTATACATCACTACATTCCCATTCGTTATTTCATTTCTTTCATTCCTATTTTCTAGACATGTAGTTTATGCCAGGTAGTCTTATAAGTACAATATATCTATGATGTAAATTAAAGAAAGTAT
The DNA here is from genome assembly GCA_004027375.1 of Macroglossus sobrinus. NCBI lineage: Eukaryota > Metazoa > Chordata > Mammalia > Chiroptera > Pteropodidae > Macroglossus > Macroglossus sobrinus. The sequence continues at coordinate 27,327 of PVKZ01001889.1, forward strand.
GTGTGTGTGTGTGTGTGTGTGTGTGTGTGTGTGTGTGTGTGTATAAAAATGTAAGGCCAAGTTCATATTTCTAAAGTCTAAAATCTTTTAATAAAGCAAGCTCATTGAATTTTGCTCTTTTGCGCAGTAAAAAAGGAACCACTTTACAGTATAAGGGGAATTATAATCTTGAGAAATCCTTGGATATTACTCTAAATACTGTGGAAAGTCACTATTAGGTTACATATAGAGAACAGGAGTGATCTAATTTAGTTTTTTAAAAGGTCAGTGTGGTGATGTTGTAGAGAATGAGCTGTCAAGGGGCAAGAATTGGATGTAGAGAGAACAGTTGAAAGCAATTATGATTGTGCAGACAAGAGCTAATTGGGATTAAAATTACAGTTGTTGTGATACAGTTTATAAGAAGTGACCAGGTTCAGAGGGTATTTAAAAGTAGTTCTAGCCAAATCTGTTGATGGATTTTATGTAGTGGGTAAGGGAAAAGAAAAATTAAGAATGACTTCTAAACTAAGGACTACTCTTGAATAACCAAGAAGATATATGGTAGAGTTGAATATCAAAAAGTTAAACAGTTGCATTTGGGACATACTAATTTTAAATTGCCTATAGCAATTTAACCTTATAGCATAACTGCCTATAAGACTACATTGATCATTTTCACTTAACCAATTAATTTCTACTTGTTACTAATGTAATATATACTATAAACTTATGAATTCAATATAAGCATTAAACCAATTGTACTTAAAAAATAAAAATAAACTTCACTAACTTTCAAAGTTTCCAAAGTACATAGGACACTATTAAGCTATTTTCCATTAACAAGTACCAAAAGGCATGGATATGGTAAATGAATCAAGGGTATGCCAGACATCCATATATGCAAAGGTTTCTTTCTTCCTTTTCTAACTTTTGATATCTTTTCCTAGCCAAATTTTGTCATTTTCATATTTAAATTTAAAATCAACCCTATGGAAATATAATCTATATGCAACAAATTTATTAGTTTTATGTATGCAATTTAGTGAGTTTTGACATGTATTTAGCTGTGAGATGACCACTAAAATCATGATATAAAACATCTCCACCAGCCCAAAATATTCTATTGTGATTTGAAGTCAATCCCCTCCTAAAACCACTGGTCTCTGGTATCTATTAATATACTTTCTGTAACTATAATTTTGTCTTTTCTAAAATTTTATATATATATAAAATCAAACAATATGCTTTTAATTTTTATCCATATTTTTGTATATAAGAGCTCATTACATTTTATTGTTCAATCGGATTCTATTGAATGGATGCCCCAGAATGGTTTTATACATTTTTAACTGTTAGAAAAGTATACACACTTTTAAACTAAATATCTGCTGTTCCAATTTTATGTATCTATAATCTAGACAAATGTTTACACATGTGCACAAAGGAAAAAGTAAACATTTTCTTAGTAGCATAGTTTATAATAGCAGGCAAACTACAACAATCCAGATGGTCATCACCAGGAGATTGGATAAATGCATCCTGGATTGAAAAGTATGTGAAAATGAATAATGATAATGACCAGGATGCTTTGAACATTGAAACAGCCATCAAGACCAAAAGTGTAGATGAGGTCACCATCATCAACATTTTGACCAGCAGCAGCAATAAAGAGAGACAGGATGTTGCCTTTGCCTACCAGTGAAGGACCAAAAACGAACTTGCATCAGCACTGAAGTCAGCCTTGTCTGGCCACCTGGAGACAGTGATTTGGGGCCTATTGAAAACACCTGCTCACTATGATGCTTTAGAGCTGAAAGCCTCCATGAAGGGGCTGGGGACTGATGAGGACTCTCTCACTGAGATCATCTGCTCAAGGACCAACCAGAAACTGCAAGAAATTAACAGAGTCTACAAGGAAATGTATAAGACTGATCTGGAGAAGGACATTATTTCTGACACATCTGATGACTTCCATAAGCTGATGGTTGCCCTCACGAAGGGTAGAAGAGCAGAAGACATATCTGTCATTGATTATGAACTGATTGACCAAGATGCCCAAGAGCCCTATGATGCTAGAGTGAAAAGGAAAAGAACTGATGTTCCACAATGGATCAGCATCATGACTGAGTGGAGTGTGTGTCACTTCCAGAAAGTATTTGAAAGATACAAGAACTATAGCCCTTATGACATGTCAGAGAGCATGAAGAAGGAAGTCAAGGGAGACCTGGATAATGCTTTCTTGAACCTGCTCCATTGTACCCAGAACAACCCCCCTGTATTTTGCTGATTGACTGTATGACTCCAAGAAGGGCAAGGGGACTTGTGATAAAGTCCTTTTCAGAATCATCATTTCCCACAGTGAAGTAAACATGTTGAAAATCAGGTCTGAATTCGAAAGCCCAGCAAGTCCCCCTACTACTCCATCCAGCAAGATACCAAGGGGGATTACCAGAAGGCACTGCTGTACCTGTGTGGTGGGGATGACTGAAGCCTGCAACAGCTCGGACATCCAGGAGTGGTGCCCCATGATTCTAGCTAACAATCCTAAAAACCACTTTGTGACAAGTAGCCTCTTTGTGCACATCCCCATGAGCATGATGTTAGCATTGCCCCCTGCCCCATCCTTATTTCAGTTGCCTAAGCATTGCCTGGCTTTCCCATCTAGTCTCTCCTTTTAGGTGAAGAAATGAACATTCCAAGGAGTTGGAAGTGAAATCTATGATATGAAACATTTTGCCTCTTGTATACGGTGTTGTAAACAGATGACTAAACTTTAAAAAAACTTAAAAATAAGTTACAGAAAAAAATTGTGTCTCCATTTAGGTAAAGGTTAAACAACTTGAAAAATTAATGACACATTATGAAACCAAAATCCACCGTGGGATTTCAAACATATTTATCATATTCCCTTTCTTAAACTGTGTGGTAAAGATAAATCAATCTGTCTACCTCTGTGTGTATATTTTTCTAGTAGTTGATCAATTTAATATATTTTCTAAATCAGTGAACTACCACTGAGCGTTCAGTAAACACCTTGGGGAAAAGTTGGCAGATAGGTGCATAGTTGCTCTGTGGCTGGGAACTCCTACATTTGGAATTTGTCTTATCACTCAGCATTAAAATCTCACAGCTATGGTGAGTGCCGCTTCCTCCTTTCCATCAGGCATGAGAATGGCTGCAGGTCTTTTTCCGCTAAGAAGGGCTTTTCACTCTATGGAACGTACTTTGTTCAGAAAAGTTTCTTCGTTTTCAGTTTCTGGTTCTTAGGACGAGGGCAATGCTCTCTTGTGACTTCCTCCATTCAAACTTGAATCGAAAGGAAAATCTTTTCAATTTTGAAGTGTTTAGCTTATAAACCTTTATTCCTTAACAACTGATATTTAAGAGGCACATATTTAAATATGTCCCTTTTATATTTACTTTTGAAATTTCCCATTATGTCATTTGTCTGGATATTTTTTTTCTAGGTTGATATTATAAACATTATTTTTATCCCTTTGGGAAATTAGCTTTTAATTATTAAGGCCACAAAAAGCCTACTGAAGGATTTTACCATTCTGATATCTCTTACATATTGAAATGTGTTTCTGGGTTTGTTTTTTTAAAATAACTTTTCCAAGTATATCTATAATATCTTTCTTTTTTGGCAAACATTCTGACATCTTTTTTGAAAATTATTTTTTATTATACCTTCACATCTGAATGATTATGGTGCTCAATATTTCATTCTTGATCTAAACATATTTTTCTTTCATTATTTCATAACACTATTTATTTTGTGTTCAATTTTGCTGTTGATAATTCCAATATAATGCTTCATTCTTATTTTTCTGTAGATTATTTTCTTTTTACCTGAGGATCATTTAAAATTTATGTCTGCCATTATTATTCCTGAATATTACTATAATGCAGGTATGGATTTTTCTTCTCCCTTAGCTCTCTAAAAATACTGTCTAAAGCTTTGATCTGTTTTTCTTGAAGCCTATGAAATTTTTAACTATTAGTTGTTAAAACAATGTCTTCTCTTTTTCTTTTAACTTTCTTTCTGTAACTCATAAAGCTACCCTACTTCACTCTCAGCTTTAGTCTTACATTATGATTTATTTTTCCTTTCAGATTGCCATGTAGAAGAAACTATCAACTTCACCTTTCAACTCATAAAGTAGTTCTTCACATGTATCTATACTACTATTCATCCAGTTATTGTGTTCTGATTTCAAATATTGCAAATTTTATATGAAACATTTCATTTGGTTTTAATTGAAGTTTTGTTGTTAATAATTTTTATTGCTTATATTATCTCAACTATTTAAGTATGCTTAAATTTTTGGTGCTTCTGTTCTGTTTCATATGACATCTGTTGTTTGGTTCATTGCCTTTCTTTTGATGTGACTGTACCTTGGGTGTCTATTATACTTGGTCTGAGACCTCATGTTCCCTGGTGTTGTTAACTATTCTGCTTGGTGTTGGAACAAAGTCAAAGTCCAGGTCTTGGATAGTTTCTCAGTGTGAATTTAAAGAGAGAGGCAGAATATCTGGAACCGTAGAAGCACTGTATGTCACTCCCAATTACTGCCACTCAACAAAATAAACCCTGTGGCCAGGATCTCATTTATACTCTTCATACAAAGCAGAACTTGAGGGAGAAGGTTTCTCTAGGTTATAATTCACTGGACTTTAGGCTTGGAATGTGAAGGCATAGAGATATGAACTCCCATAAGTGTCTGGTTATTTTGAACTCATTCTTGTAGAGTACCGTTATTTTGAACTCATTCTGTTCTGTACCATTATTTTCTATACTGGTAGTCTATTATATTGGTGCAGAATACTTTGCTAAAGGGCTGATGGCTATTGTTTCAAGGTAAAAGAGAGAGGCAAAAATAGAAGTTAACATATTCTTTCCATCATTTTCTTTTATTTCTGGTTCAGGCTACTCTTTGCCCAAGCTGCAGCACACACCATTCAAGGGAGTCTGTGATCCCTCAGGGGTTTCTCAACTTTTTTATTATTATTTTTGCTCAGACCAATGCTACCTTTTTATCTCTATAAGGTCCTCAGAGTTGATTCGGAGGGTGAGATGTGTAGTGGACATACTCTAAAGTGAACTCCAGTGTGTCATACCTTTATATAATCCTCTCCTCTTGAGTGCAGGCAGAATCTGTGACTTGATTCTAATCAATTCTCTGGGTGGCTTTGAAGAAGCAAAGAACCTTGCTATGAACTGTCTATGAAAGCGGCAATGTAGCAGGGAGGACAGCCATACAATGTAGCAATGTATGGCTGTCCTCCTGTCAACAGCCAGTAGGTAACCAGGGACCTCTGTCTCATAGCAATAAGCAAATTAATTATGTCAATGGCCTGAATAAACTTGAAAGCAGATTCTTCTCTAGTCAAATGTCCAGTAAGACTCCAGCTGGCCAATATCTTGATTGCAGCCTGAGTAGAGGACCCTGCCAAGCCATGCCAACTCCTGGCCCACAAAAATTGTGAGATAATAAATGTGTGTTGCTTTAAGCCATTGTATCTGTAGTAATTTATTATGCAACAGCATAAAACTAACACAGTAGGAAATAGTCTGAGTTAGTTCTAGAACTTTATAGAAATCAGAAGTTAGGGGTGAGAATCTTTTATAAGGTAAGATTGCCATGGTTAAATAAAGGTCATCCACTAAAAAAATTAGGATCACAAATAATATTTTTAAAATCTTTTTAAAAATTTGAGTGAATAGCTATAGTTTATTATAGATTGTTGAGGATGACTATCAATATTTCTTACATTTCACTTCTCTGTAGAATGTCAATAAAATGGATTAACTTCAATGCTATTCATACTCATGTTCAATAAATTAGTACTCATTCTTTCAGCAGGAATTTCCCCAGCTGTCATATAAATTTATATGTGGGGAATCATAATTTTTATCAAAGTTTACTATCTTTAAAATAAAACTAATTTAAGATTCATGAAGAAGTACTATATCGGCCTAATAGAATCAGTCACAGGTTATAAAAAATAATTATAATGTTGGCATTGTAGTTATTTTGCCCATAATTCTCTTTTAAAAAGTATTGTTAGGAGAAGCTCAATTGAGTCTTTTAGAGTATACCTTATGAATGAGTACAAAATGAGTGGATTAAGGTATATATGACCTCCACATAGGTTATTTCCTGATAAACTGATGACAAAATGAGATTTGGTCTTTCTGATAGTCATCAGTTTCCCGAGAAGCTTCATAAATGTTGATTATTTTTGCTTCATCAATACCCATTGATTATATCACAGAATTTGTGCTGATTGAAATATAACAAGTATCTGCTGAAATTTACATTGTCTTTACTGCTCATACTCCCGATGACCATTTCATATATACTAGTTCTATCACCTTTTCCTGCATCTTTCTGTTTTATTAACTAATTTTAAATACTGATTATAAAGTAAAGGCACTATTTATAACAGTTATTCCTCTTACAACACTCAACTGTAAGAATATTAACCCTTACAATATTAACCCTTAGTTCTCAGGATACTGGCAAAATTTGCAGATGTGAATATTCAGTTTGTATAATCATGGAAACTTACTATTTTGGTTTTCTCTTTTTTGTACAATAGAAGAATAAATAAGATTATTCTCTCTCACCTTTAGAAAGTATTAAAAGAATAAATAAGCCCATATCAACACATAAAGAAGAGAAAATAATTTCTTTGTAGCTAATGATTTGGTCTTTGGTCTTTGTCATTATAATTTCTTATGTAAAGAAAACAAGAAATAAAAGGAAGAGGAAATGGAGATGAAGAAATAGGACCCAGGGGAAGAATTCAGAGAAAAGGAACTAGTGTTGGAGATTATTAGAAGTGGGTAAAGAAACTTGGTTGTTGATTCTGGGGATGCTGCAGAAAAGGCAATGGGTAAATTATTAGAAAAATATAGATAAATAGAAATAAAATGAAATATCTCATGGGGCAAAGTGTAATACATAATATCTATGTAGAGGATGATTCTTTACCTGCTAATCATCAATTATTTCCTTGAATAAGAACTCATGTCATATTCCCAAGCTAGCTGATCTTTGCCTCCTTCCAAAAACAAATTTGTTCTGTTTTAATCAATATCTTAGCTGTTGAATGGCCCAGAAAGAGATTCTTGGCAGTGCCCATAAGCTTTGTTTCATTTAATGTCCTGGGACATTGTATTGTACAATGAGAGACTCTAGATACTTGCTATGATAAATTTTTAGTGAGAGATGAAACCATCTGCATCAACATAGTTTAACAATTAAGACTAAGAACATTCTCTTCTGACACTCATTCCAGATATAATATTAAGACTCTGGCAAGGTAGTGCCCATCTTTACTGAAGTAAATCTAATTAAATTTGATTTCCTTGATTAACAGGGTTTTTGGTGGTCTCTTGGGGGAATCAACAGTAGCAAAGCCACTGAAGTTATACGTGGGTTGTGGGGTTGCAGGAAACAGTCTGAGAACATTTCTATTGTACTTATAGAAAATATTAATGTGTCAATGTCTTGATAATTTAATATCAATTTCCTTTTGGGTCTAGATTGTATGTGATTTATCTTGGTATAGGGGAACAACAAAGTCCAGTAATTTATCATTAACTGATACTTATCTCTAATATCTCTTTGCAAAAAATAAATAAAAAGATCAGTCTTTTACTTAACAAGATATGCTATATGTTGCATCTTAGGAACTTACAAAAACAAATACCAAGCTCTATGATGTGTCCGTGTATGTGTCTCTGTGTGCACATCAGTGATGTACGTATTTGTATATAGGAGAATAAGAGAGGTGCATGTGTTGTGTGCACTCCTTAGCATTTCATATAGTTCTAATAGGATCTCATATTTCAAAGGATCATAAACCATGCAAAATACCTCAAATGCTGCAGGAACTCTAAACCTCTAAGCAACCCTTTGGATAGTTCTATAGAATTGCAGAAAGACAATATTTTGAACTGGTAACCAGTGTTGAAGCCAACATTTAAAAATAAGATTCTTGCCAAGGACTTTCTTGATAAAATAACTGGAAATTCAATGTGCATCAAACTTTCTTTGACATACTTTATGTCAAATTCCTTCTTCAGGTATCATCAGAAAAATGATACTCCTTTTTAAATAATCATTTTTTCCCACTAGGTTGTAATTATTGTTTTTTATAATCAGTTAGTCAAACTACTTTTTGCATAGTTTATGTGATTTTCCTTTGCCATTAACAGGGAAACAAAATTCCTTTATAAATAAGTATTTTGTTCTACTAAGTTTTAATTATTGTTCTTCATAATCAATTTATCATGTCTTGGCTACTGTAGTGGTAGTCCACTTTTCAGGCTACCCTCTTACTTACTCCAATTTCCTGTTACTTTAATTTCCCTTATGAATTAGCTTAACCTGATCAGAATAGCAATGATTGCTATTGCCACGTCACATGGTAGAGAAACTGATGATGATAATGTCTTCAGGTCCTAACTGCTTTTTGACAATTTTAGAGAATAGTGCAATTTTTGAAGCTTTTATTTTACCACTGCAATTAAAATGATTACCACACTCTGGGTTTGAGAACCAACTGGGGGTATAATAAGAAGGAATAAATATTTTTGTGTGTGTTTATATATACAGGTTTGGGAATACTGATATTAAAAATATTTAACAGCCATTATGGCACAGGTAAAAAACAGTCATTATGGATACCTGTATGGTCATATAGGTGAAAATTACCTGAATACTGGTTCTAAACACAAATCCAATTTACAGGTAGAAACTAGGGAGAAATTGCAAAGGAGTGACTCATAGCATGTGTCTTTTAGGACACAGTTATGGGAGGCAAAGCAGTCTCAAAAATGTTTGAAAAGTATAATTTTAGCAAATTCAAAACATATAGCAAAAAGCTACTTTCTTCTCTGCTATACAACTCTGATTTTCTTATATATATATAACCTAGCATAGAGTGTTAAAGTGGACTTAAGAAGTTGATATACTGTTTTAATAAATCGTTGGGAAATGTTATAGAGTTATTTAAAATACATAATATTCTATGCTTACTTTAAACTAAAAATGTCTTAAGGCATCTTAGTTGGAAAATGTGGAAAAATATAGCACTAGTTAATATACAGTTATTCACTTTCATTAAGGTGAGTAAATAAATTATGTGTCACTTTGCCACTATTATTAATTAAATTATAAGTGTTTGGCCAGTTAGATTATTTGATTAAAAAAACTGGTAATAATTACTCAGCCATAAAAAAAAATGAAATCCTACCATTTGCAATGACATGGATGGACTTAGAGGTTAATATGCTGAGTGAAATAAGTCAGACAGAGAAAGATAAATACCATATGATTTCACTTATATGCAGAATCTAAGGAACAAAAAGAACAAACTAATCAAAAACAGATTCACAAATACAGAGGACAATCTGGTGATGGCCAGCGATGAGAGAGTTTTGGGTGCTGGGATAATGAGGTGAAGGGTTAAAGAAGTACAAATTAGTAGTTGACAGATGGTCATGGGGATGAGGAGCACGGCAGAGGGAATGTAGTCAGCAGCAATGTAATGGCTAGGTGGAGGGCCAGAGGAGAGAAAGAGCATTTAGGGGCATTGTTTTATAAACTATATAAGTGTCTAACCCATGTACTATATACTTGGTTCCCAGAAATTAGGACGTGGTTATCTTTGGGAGCCATTATTCTGCCTACAACATACCAACTGATAAAATGGTTAACTCACCCTAACTATTGCTTAAAGTAGGTACAAAACTATATCTACCTGAAAACTTTTTTTTCTTTTAAACTATATTCATGTAATTACATTATAACTCACAGATAGTAAACAATTTTAAAATAAAATTTAAAAACAAATTATTTATATATTCAACATGGTGGTTTCTGACCATTACTCAAGGCTAGTAAGATCAGAGATTATAAAACTATTTTTTCATCAGCAATTTTTAAAATAATTTTTATTACAAATTACATTATTCTTATTTCTTTATTTCTTTTATCATTAATTTATTATTCTTTTCTACTTCCAACTTCTCTTCTAGGTCTCTTAGGTGATACACTTCCTTTAGAAGGTGTCCTACCTTTTTTTGTTTCATCCAATGCCTTCATTTCGCAGATTGTGAGAATACTACCATAAATCAGCCAGCTTTGACTCAATGTTTAGAAGCCAATTTTATTATATATCTTCATGTGCTTTTTGAAACATTTTAGAATCTGGAAATAAAAACCTCAAAATGGGAGAAAAACTAAAAATTTTACAAACATGTAGAAATTAAATGGCACACAACTAAATAACCAATGTGTCAAGAAAGAAATCAAAACAGATATTAGTGTCTAGACATCAATAAAGATTAAAATATAGTATATCAAAACAAATGGGATGCAGCAAAATCAGTATAGTGATAAATGCCTGCAGTAAAAAAAAAAATATCTCAAATAGGCAACCTAATTTTACACTCTAAGAAATTATAAAAAGAACAAACTAAACCCAAAGTTAGTAGAAAAGAATAATAAAGATTAGAACAGAAATAAATAAAATAAAGACTAGAAAGAAAATGGGGAAAAATTAAAAAAAAACTAAAAATCAAAAAGAAAAGAAACTAAAAGGTATTTTTTTTTAAAAAAAGATAAAGAGAATCAACTAAATTTTAGCTAGACTAACAAAGAAAAAAAGAGAGGTGATTCAAACAAAATTCTAAATGAAAGAGGAGACATTAAACTAACACCAAAGAAATATAAAAGATCATAAGAGGCTACTATGAGCAATTATATGCCAATAAATTGGAAAACCTAGAAGAAGAGGAAAAATTTCTAGAAACATAAAACCTACCAACACTTTAAAAAATCTTAACAAATCAATAAAGACTAAGGAGATTGAAAAAGCAACTAGAAATCTCACAACAAAGAAAATCTCAGGACCAAATGGTTTAACTGGTGAATTCTGCTAAACATTTAAAGAAAAATTACCACTATTCCTTCTGAAATTCTTCCAAAAAATCCAAGAGGAGGGAACACTCCCAAACTTGTGCACAAAACCAGCATTACCTTGATACCAAATCTAAATAAGGACAGCGCAAGGAAAGAAAACTATAGGGTAATTTTCCTGATAAATATAGACAAAAAATTCTCAAAAAATTCTGGCAAACCATATTTTATAGCACATTAAAAGGATCTTATACCATGATCAAGTGAAATTTATCCCTGGGATGCAAGGCTGGTTCAATATACACAAATCAATGAATGTGATACCCCACATTAATAGAATGAAATAGAATAAAAACATCTGATACTCTAAATAAATGCATTAAAATATTTGCAAACCATATATCAGATAAGGGATTAATATCCAAAATATACAAGGAACTCATATCTCAATAGCAAGAAAACAATCTGATTACTAAATGGGCAAAGGACCTAAATAGACATTATTTTTCAAAAAAGACATATAGATAGCCAACAGATATTTGAAAAGATACTTAACACCACTAATCATCATAAAAATGTCAATCAAAATGTGAGATGCTACCTCACACTTGTTAGAATGGTTATTATCAAAAAGATAAAAGATAACAAATATTGGTGAGGATGTGGAGAAAAGGGAAGCCTTATGCACTGTTGGTGGGGATGTAAATTGGTAGAGCCATTATGGAGAAAGTATGGAGGATTCTCAAAAAATTCAAAATAAAACTGCCACATGACCTAGGGATCCTACTTCTTTGTATATATTTGAAGGAAATGAAATTGCTATCTCAAAGAGATAGCTGCATGCATTTTCAAGTTCACTGTGGGCTTATTCACAATAGCCAAGAAATGGAAACAACCTGTTATCATCAACAGATGAATGAAGAAATGTATGTGCATATACAATGGCATATTATTCAGCTTAAAAAAATACCTGCCATTGGTGATAACATGAATGGACTTTGAGGGCATTACACTAAGTGAAATATGAAATAAGTCGGACAAAGGAAGACAAATACTCACTTACATGTGGAATCTAAAAAACCATGCCAAACTCATAGAAATAGAAAGCAAAATGGCGGTTGGGGGCGGGGTGAGGGGGAATGGGGAGATGTTTGTCAAAGGATATAAACTTCCAGTTATAAATTGAATAAGTTTTAGAGATTTAATATACAACATGATGACTATACTGTATTATATATTTGAAAGTTGCTGAAAGTAAATCTTGTATGTTTTCATCACACACACACAAAGTGAAATTATATGAGGAGACAAATGTGTCAACTAACCTATTGTGGTGACCATTTCACAATATGTATACATGTGTGTCAAATCATTATATTGTATACCCTTAGTTTAGGAAATGTTTTATGTGAATTATATCTCAATAATGATGGGGAAAAGAAAACCAAGCCACTCTATTTCATACATGCATTGACACTGTTAAGGAATATTTTAGAATGAAAAGAAACATGTTGACTTTTTAAAAATATTGAATGATTGTTGTTATAATTATTTAATGTATTTTAAAAGATACTTAGCTAAGCATATTTTTGCTCAGGGATACTTTGCAATACATGCGTCAAAACAGAGACCTGAGGGTGACAAGAAAGAAAAAGCATTTAATATTATAATTAATATGGTACTGCTTCCGAAACTCTTCCTGAGAATAAAAAAAATAATAAATGCCTAGCTTGTTTAAATAAATGTCATTTCCATACCTTGTTACCAGCATCTAAATATAGTCTCAACTGCTACAGTTCTAAGTCTTTCTCAATTCAAAATCATTGTGCATTAGGAGGAGTAACTGACTTAATGTCTTGAGGCAAGGAAAAAAATTATAGGTTGGAAGACCTTGTTGCCAGAAAAGAAAGATGCCTTCATAATAGATCTACAGTAGGATTAAAAGATCACAAAGCCCTGCCCTGTAAAAGCTCCTCCTGGCTATGAAAAACTAAAAAATCAAAAGAAGAAAAACAATTATAATTATTATAAAATTGTTTTATTTGTGAAAAACCTTGAGTACATGATGATACTTGCAAATGAGAAAGTTAATTTAAAACCTATAAAATTAATTGTAAATATAAAAGCTGATAACTCTAACAGAATATGCTTAAATATAATGGCAACCTATTGTGGATTTTTTTTCTTTTTTTTTCTTTTTAATTATGGGTTGCTATATCGATTTGTATCTCCTTTAAGCCAGGACTATAGGCTATAAGGAACTGTAGGAAGGTTATGTAATTCCCAGAAGTCAGGCACTGTATAAAATAAGGAGGCAATATCAGCAGTGGTGTTCACATACAATTACATGACATATGAGAGGATAGCAATGAGTTGCAAGATGATAGATTAACTAAAAATCCAGAGACAAGAACTGATCACATAGACATAATGCATGCTTTTCTTGGAGCATACACATTTAGGTAACCTAATATCTAATAATAAATTCCTATAAGATATTATGAAGTAACTTTTAAACTGAGAAAGAATAGTCCCAGATCAAAACTTGATGGGCATGTAAGTAGAGAGAAACCACAATCTGAGATCAGGTGCAGATCTGTAAATTATAATTGAATTAGCAGTGAATCTTAACTCTATGGAGGGACCTAGCCTGTGAATTTTGGCTCAGGTTTGAATCCCTTTCAAAGACTAAATTAAAACCTGTGTCATGGCCAGAATCAACAATCTTGGCTGATCTGACACGATGCTCATTTTTTGTGAGATCTGCTAGTATTTCTGTACCCTCAGGTAGAATTACGTATGTATGGAATTAATTAAGAAATATGACCAGTCTTCAATGTTGATATGTTAATATTGGTTTAGCTGTATATGTAGTAATCACTTTTAATAGTAATAATTTATATATGATGAAGGTAATAGAAGGAATTGAGGACCTTTGAGATATTGGACTTAACATTATGTAGATACATTAAGAGCATTTGACTAAGTTTATAATTGACATTTAAATGTCTAGCAATATATAATATATTGTACTTATTTTAATAATATTTGTGGAAGAATATTTAATTTTTTAAAATTTAATTTGAGAAATTATAACTTTATTGAATTTCCAAAAAGTAGTAGTAAATATTCCTCTCCAAATTCTATAAGAAATCATTACTTCCAGGATAATGTGCACAAAAATTTTTTAGTAGCTATTCACATTCACATTCAAATTTGAATAATAATAACAAAATCAGAATGAGATGTATAAATAACACACACACACACACACACACTCACACACACAAAGCAAAGATGTACAACAAAAGAAAAACTAAACCATGATAAAAAGCATTCCAACAAGTAATTTTTTATCATCTTAAATTAGTGACAGGTATTTTTTCCCCAAAACAAGACAAAACCATTTAATGTTCTGAGCAAAGGTTTTAAAGAATATAATAAAGACTTTATAGAGAAAATAAAATATATTGTGAGTTGCTAGGGCTCCAGGATGCCAAGGAAGAAAAATAACAATCCAGATATTAAAGACATTAGAATCGACAAAATTGCACAGGTGTGAATGAAAACATAATGAAGAACATGAATATCAGGCTTGAGATTATTATTAAAACAAAACTAAAAAGACCAGAAGACTAACCAGGGATAACAAGAATGATAAATATGGAATAATTACTAAACATAAAAGATATTTAAATGTAAAATAGAATATGTCACCATTTTAATAAATACCTTAATGTGTACATCAAAGGGCACATGATCTCTAGAAAAAATAAAATAAAATAAAATGCTGAAGGCCAAGACATATGGTGGTAAACTACTCAATATTAAGTACGTTAAACTATATAAATAGACACTGGTAGAAGTGAAGCAAGTCAAGCACAAGGTGGTGGAAAGTATATTGACTGTGGTCTCCTACAAATCAATATTCAACTCAAGATTATGCAGCGAAGTTACTCCATTGTGAGAGAGAGACCATGGTTCAAGAATTTTACAGCCAGTTGAGTTTTTCTTCAAGTAAAAAAACAAAAACAAAACAAAACAAAACTCAGGTATATTATACCCAGAAGATATAGCTTCCTTCTTACAAATCAAACTCACAAATGAAAACTACTTGATCACAAATTACAACTAACCAATTGTGTGATTTAAAATAAAGAAATCAGGAATGATGCAGACAGAGTAAACCTGGTTATGAGCAATAAATCAATTTAAATTTAGAGAATCGATGCTATTATAAGTTTAGAATTAGAGAAGAGTATATAAAACTTGGCAACAGTAAAAGTGTTGTAAGTGAATAAAAGCTGAGGAAAACGAAGGAAAAGTTGGAATAAGTAGCTGAATGCCAGTTTTCTAAAATTTCACTGAAAGGTGGCAAAATGTATTGTGTAGATTTGAAAGAAAAACATGTATTAGGACCAAAATAACTCCAAACTCAATGTTTTTGAAAATCTATTGTTTAATTTAGCAATATCATTGATATTGTTAAAATAAACATTTATCAAAAGCTCTGCTATTCTGTATTTACCTTCAGTTTATCTTATTTTTTTGTTTTCATAAAAATAAATGCATTACTTTGTAATGTAAAAAGAGCACAACGGTATGACTGTATTATTGTAAAATTGGTAGGATTTTGGAGTATTTGAGTTTTTATAAATTAACATATTTTAATTTTTAATAAGCCATTAATGCCATTATTTTTATTAAAGGTAACTCAAAACATTTATATTTATAGATGTTTTGTATGTTCTATAAGACACCAACAAGATACGAATAAAATGACAGAGTTGGACATAGCTAATCCATGGTGCATCCTTTGTAATTTAGAGGTCTTCATTAAGGATCACATTGTATTTGCAGAGACCTCTCTAATCTTCCTCATTATTTTCTGCTATATTCACATAGATCAGACCTAACTGATTCTTAAGAAACAAGTGAGCAATTGTGCTCTGCAACTGACAAACTTCCAATTAAGGAAGTCCAATTAAAAGCTCATTTTTGTAATTGAGCAGAGATGTACTCATGCTTAAAAAGAAGCAGAAGAACAAGATGCATGCATTTCATTTAGGGGAATGGGGATAGTGATTCTGAACTTTAATAATTTTAAAATAATGTCTATGGTCCCATCAAGTACATTAAATTTCTCCTCTATTCTCTTCCAGATCAATGGCTGAAATAAAGCCACCATGTCAGTATAGTGGGAACAACTAAAACTCAAAATATGAATGAGTTTAGAAGTATACAGGTTTCCAGCCAAAAGCAATTCTTTAAGTTATTTGCATTCCCAGGAAAGGTATATTATCTTCATGTTTCACAAATTAGAATACCCAAACTATAAATTAATTATAGAATTTTCAAGAACTCTTTACTGAGATTATACCTAAATCAGTTATTGTTTAATTTAATCGAATTCTACATCTTTGACTAAACATTCAATTTTTTCAAGAAACTGATTTGATTTTGACAGAAACAATAATATGCTTAATTTACTGAAAAGGTTATACTCCAAATAATATAATTGAAATCAATATCAGGTAGTGTTTATTTTGCCACAAATGTTTTGGGAATTAAACTAAACTAAAAACATCTAGCATATTTATAGAGCAGGTAATATGCTGAATATTATTCTATTTCTTATAAACATTTCAATAAAAAAGTTTATTTTGTTTTTCTAGTGAAAATTTGAAATATTTTTCAAACTAAAACAATCAACAAATAAAATGTATTACTTTTATTTTGTTTTACAATATTATTGTGCTATCTTATGTAACCAAGATTAAGAAATAAAAATTATATATTATACATTTTAAATGCAAATTCTGCCTCCTTAAGAAAATGTTTTAATTATTGTATGCTATTTTACAGGCGAATATTTTCCCAAAATTTTGATGTGTACAATTAATATAAATACTCAATCTTTTTTTTTATTAAAAGAAAAGTTCAAAATTTATAGAAAAAAATGTATTTCTTTATTTTCCCAAATCCAAAAGTAGCTATTTGTATATCCAGTCCACTTAGAAAAATCAGTAGACAGTAATAGTTCAGAAGAACTGGTAGATCTTCATAAAAATTCCCAAAATAAAAGTCGCATTCTCTATGATCTAACATTATATCCTTATAATCCATGTTTACCCCTCAACCCAAGGCATTATGTAGACATTTGTCCTCTTTTCTTTATCTTTATTGTTAAAAAATATTTTTTAAGTTATATTTCTTATTGGTGTTAAACAATTAAATTTTCAGAGATAAACTTAAGTTACTTCAGTGAAACTACAAAATACTGAGAATTAGTAAAGTGCAACATAGAAATAGTTTCTCTGCTCCCTCACTAAAACCTTTAGGGTTTAGTGTTGAAAGTTTTATAAACTTATGCTGTTGACAAGAGAAAATTAAGAAAGGATAATGTGGAATTTTAAAGGATAATGTGGAATTGCTTGTTAGATGATCCAATGGTAAAAACATGCATTTTACTAGAACTGTCTGAGAAGCATAATTTTGTTATATTTTTATAAGTGTGAAAGCAACTAGGAGAGGGAAAAAGTATAGTTGTCTTTAGAACAAGTAAGTTTAAGGGTGAATAAACAGGAAATTATAAATATATCAGATTTTTTCACTGACGTCTATGTATATTAAGCTGCAGAATGAAAGATTAAGATTCATAATTTTCATAAAAGTTCAATGTATAGTGGGCAAACAATAAATATATGTTAAGTAGAGTAGTGAAAACAAAATAAATTTAAGAAATTTTATATTCATAGAGCATATTCTCTTGTGTACAGTACAAACTAATTGCATCATATATTTTCAGCCTCAGTGATTAACCTTAAGGAAGTTCTCCATCTGCCTATTTAATATTCTCAACCCTTATTCCTCCACTTTTTCTTTCCATATTCTTAAAGATTCTGGCCTTAAAACAATTGGCAATCCTTGGCTCAGCTTTCATCTCAATAACCATCCTACTCTTTCTCAACTACATTGTCATTTCTTTTTAACTCTGTGTAGAAATTTTCCAATTTAACCTTTGAACATATACTGTCTTTACAGTGGTTTCCCAGCCTAGTTTGACCCATCTTCTTGGGGAGTTCTTGGCTACACACCAATTTTATATATACTATAAAATGTAATCAAAATGTTGAGCAAGGATCTTTTTTTAAAAATTCAAATACTATTTCCTCATTTTGAGTATACAAGCAGTGGCACACATACATTTTAGAAAGATGCCCTTACATTTTTAAAGTCCCAATCTGCAATTTTACTAAAATAAAAAGAGCACCACTGTATAAGAGCAACTTTTCCAGGGCTACTACAGTATTGGGTTCATATTTTGTTTTGTTGTTGTTGTTGTTGTTGCCTTTTTATCTTTATTATTTATTTTTATTTTTTAATTAATTAATTTATTTTTATGATGACATTGCTTAATGAAATCCAATAAGTTTCAGCTATACATTTTAACATTAAGGCATATATATATATATATATATATATATATATATATATATATATATAAACTGTGTGTTCACCTCTCATAGTTAGATTTCTTTCTGTCACCACATATTTGACCCCCTTTACCCCTTTTACCTCTCCCCCCCGCACTCACTCTCTGGTAACCACTACTCTACAGTCCATGTCCATGAGTCTCTGTTTGTTTGTTCCATTCATTTGTTGCTTTTAGGTTTATATCCCACATATTTTGTTTTTAATACCTGACCTGTTTCTTCTTTGTAGTGCATTCTTTTGCAAAAATTTCCTACAAGAGGAATGTCTACTTTTACAAATTAGCTAATCTCACATGTATGTGAATACCTGTTTAAATTATAAAATAAAGGTCTCTCAAATCTTTGATTGCTGTTTAACTTCAAATCATGTTTAAATTAAGTAGCTACTAAAATGAGATTTTTATCCACCTATCATGTTGTGATGGACAGAAAGAGGCACCACATACTTTTCCTTCAAGGACAGACTCATTGCTCCAGTTACTCTCAGCCCCTTCAGGTTATTGTTTCAGCTGCCTTGCTCAAGGGCACACCTCTCTCTGGCAGCCAAGATCCAATGATTGCTTAATATGAGGGTATAAAGGTCTAGCCTTCTGATCCTATGAAGGACAATTCTGAAGGACTAGTCTAACTCCAGAACTTCCCCGTGGTATGCACTGAGACCCTTGATGGGCCTACCTCAAAACTAGACTTCTCCTTCTTCATACTCCTGTTTTTTTCTCTCCTCACTTCCACAGCTTTAATTCCTAGGGCACTCTAGCATAAAAAACCTGCAAACTAAACTCTGTCTCAGAGTCCTTCCCAGGGAGCCCAACCTCGACACATCTAGTCACAATGTGCTATACAAGCAAACTAACTTGTTTTTAAAATCTACCACATTGCAGCTGAGTACCTGTAAATAATTGTATAGGCATTTTAAAATGTCATAAAAGCTCCCTGCACTCAACAAGGCAGATATTATCTAAAAATAATTTGGTCAAAGACTTCAAATAATGTCTTGTGTGAAAAATTGTCAGATTCCTCTGATTAGGGTACTGTGTAATAATGTAGTCAAATTGCTTTTGAAAACTTCTGCATTAATCTATAATAAATGAATAATTGTAGAGCATCTAGTCTGGTGACTCAAAGACAAAAGTTGAAAAATTCTAGTTTATGTTAATTAAAATGAAGATTTTAAATATTTCAAGCCTAAGAACCATCATATATTTAATTATTATTGTGTTTACTCTTTACAAAATTGACTAATTAAAAAATTATATGTTTATTTTTTCCAAGATAATTTTTTTTCCAAAGTATTTAGAACTGCTTACTATTCAGCAGGAAACTTTTAAAGAAAATAGACTTTCATAGGAAATTCTTTCCATGAAGTACGGTGATTTCTGGTTACCAGTCTGCCATATAAAGAGCTTGGAAGTCATAAACTCCCATCCTTATAAAAAGCTGAACAAACTGAAAATCAACAACTTATCTGAAATGCATTAGAGAACTTAGGTCACAGGGCTATCTGCTGGTCCAAAAACTAGAGATAGAGATGGGTACAGAGAATCAGAGTTCACCTGGAGCAGAAGTCATAGCTGGAGATTTAAAGGAAGACTTAAAGGGTAATTCATTAATTGTGTTAGACTGAGTGTGGACTAATTTGAGAGATGAAAACTCCTGTGGGCCCATCCTTATGGGAACCCCCACACTTTTGCTACTAGGTATTAAATTTTGTTACCAGGTACTGAATTTTACCACCAGGTTTTCTGGGTGAAGATCAGAGGAAAATCTCACACATCCATCAGTGGGAAGGGAAAAACAACCATTTTGAAATACACCTAGAGAGTCTGATCTCATTAGCAAAAGACTGCCCTCAAGGGGAATTATTTTTCCAGATCCTCAATAATGTGGATTTTAACAGAGCCTCACTAATATAGGGAAGAAGCATGAGAACTACACAAATTGACAAGTTGTATTCAGAGCCTGCAATGTGCTACTGGATCCAAAAACCTACAGAACAAAGGAAGATTACTGCTGAGATAACTAACAAACTATTTACCAGTAGCATGAAAAGGAAAACAGTCTTTAAGTCGTATCCTACATCAAATAAACCAACCATTCATTCCCTACAGCCAGACCATGGAGAACCTACAGAACAAAGGCTGGGACTTCTAACATGCCTTTAACACTGCTTACCCATACTTTCACGCTGCATACCATACCATCAAAGGAAAACAGGTAAACAACGTCTTTAAACTGTAACTCATAGAAACTAAGAATCACATATGAACTGAATTCCTAGAACATTTGGGGTCTCTCATTCTGTCTTTGAGATGAGACTACGTCCCTGTCTGTGGAGCATTATTTCTTTTCTAATAAACTTTCGCTTTGTCTCTAACTCTGGTGTGTGCTTGAATTCTTTCCTGCTCACAGTCAAGGATCCTTTCTTTTGGTGCAGGACTTGAGTCCCCACTCAGGGGATTTGCCCCATCCTGCATCATAACTCAGGTATGGGAAGAGAAATATCCAACTCCAAATCTCTCTAGCCTTCCATATAGGGGAAAGTAAATACCCAAATCTGGCCCATTTTAATAATCCTGTATCGTATTTTTTAAAAGTTGAGAGGTATTGGTGAGGTCACAGTCCAGGGCTACAGGTGTACTGAACCACTGAGACCTAATCAGAATATGGAACACTTCCCTTCTGCCCCCTTACTTATCACTATATCAACAGGCTCCTGAGTAATGATAGGGCATTGAAGCTGAAATAGATAGGAGTAATGAAATTAATGTCACTGAATGGTACACAGAATGGTTAAAAAGGACAATTTTATATTCTTTATAATTTACTACAATTAAGAAAAAAGTAAAGGAGAAATAAGATTTTCACAAACATAAATTGAGAATTTGTTGCCAGTAGACCTACCTTGCAAGAAATGTTTAAAGAAATTCTTCAGAGAGAAGGAAAACGATATATGTCAGTGACTTAGAACTACATAAACGGAAGAGCATTAGAAAAGAAATAAGTGAAAATAAAATAAAATATTTTATTTTTCTTATTATTAATTGATCTAATAGATAATAGTTTGCTCAAAATAATAATAGCAAAAATATATTCAATGACTATAGGTTACAGTTAAGTGTAATAAATGATAGCAGTGTTTTAAGGATGAGGGAGAAATTGAGATTATTTTGTTTTAGGGTAGCATACTATCTGTGAAGCAGTACAGTAATTTGAAAGTGGACTTAGATAAGTTGTATATGTATATTGTCAACTCTTGGGCAAATAGTAAATTAAAAAAT
Source organism: Macroglossus sobrinus (assembly GCA_004027375.1). Classification (NCBI taxonomy): domain Eukaryota; kingdom Metazoa; phylum Chordata; class Mammalia; order Chiroptera; family Pteropodidae; genus Macroglossus; species Macroglossus sobrinus. The sequence goes on from PVKZ01001889.1 coordinate 49,020, forward strand.
ATATAATCGATACACTAAAGAGGAGAAAAAATAAAATCATATAAAATGCTAATTAAAATCAGAGAAGACAGAAAAAAGAAACAAAAAAAGCAACAAATATAAAAGAGTAAAATGGTTAATATTAATTCAACTATATCCATAATTAAATATAAATAGTCTAAATCCACCAATTAAAAAACAGAGACTGTTCAAGTGGATAAAAATATAAGCTCCAACTACATATTGTTCAGAAGAAAGCTACTTTAAATGTAAAGGTGCATATAAATTAAAAATAAAGGGACAAAGAAATATATACCCTGCCAACACTAATAAAAAGAAACCTGGAGTAGCTATATTAATTTTAGTAAAGCAGACTTCAGAGCAAGGAAACTTATATAAAATAAAAAGGGTCATCACCTAATAATAAAAGGGATAGTTCTCAAAGAATACATAACAATCCCATAAACTGTGTTTAGAAGATCAGTCTTATAGCTCAATGTTATATTATCATATTATCATATTAACTCTCAGAATCTAGCTAATGATACTCAGTGTGTCCCAGCAATAGAGACAGACTATATTAAAAATGTCTTCTTTTCAGTTTAGGAATAAGATTACTTAATGATGAACATTCAGAACACTTACCTTTCATTTTAAGACATTTTGGTGCATTACTTTTAATAAATCTTTTTGACCCATACCTTCATGGTGGACAGAATACTCTATATTAACAACTAGGCAGGTAGTCAGTGTTATGTAACATCATTTGGCCTACTTCAGAAAATGCAGAGTATTAATAAGTATTTTTAAAGTCAACACCACCGAGTTTGCTTCTGTACCTACATTTAGAGTATATTGCCATTATTCAATCGGTTCCAAATTTTCTCTTTTCCTATCTTAACATCTTCTCAAAGAGAATAAAAGTATAAGAAGGTTCTGATACCAATTCCAATGTGTGTGTGGCGGGGGTCCACACCAACAAGCAATTCTCAGGATGCCATCTGGGTGTCCGATGAATTCAATTCAATTCTGATACTATCTATATGAGATAGCCTCAGATTCCACAGGTTAAAGGTTCACCCCTGCCTCCACTTCAGATGTCAGTCACAAGGCCACGTTGTCATCTGTACTTCTGACCAACTGACTATAATTCAGAAGTTGCTATACCCCCTACTCTGGTTTGATTAACTTTCTAGAGTGTTTCACAGAACTCCGAAAAACATCTTTACTTACTAAATTATCACTTTACTATAAAAAAAAATATATAACTTGAGAACAGCCAGGTAGAATTGATACACAGGACAAGGCATGGGGAAGGGGCACGGAGCTTTCATGCTCCCTGAGAATGCCAGTTTCCCCAAATCTCCACGTGTTCACCAACTCAGAAGTTCCCTGAACCCATCTTTTTGGGTTCTTAGAGAGGCTTCATTACATAGGCAACACTGATTAACTAATTGGCCATTGGCAATTGATTCAAACTTCAGCCCCCTTGCCCTCCTCGGAAGAGGATGGGGTACTGAAAATTCCAACCTTCTAATCACATGGTTGGTTCTTCTGGCAGCTGACCCCCATCCTTAAAATGCAGTCTAAAAACCACCATTAACATAACAAAAGACACCTCTATCACTCTCATCTCTTAGGAAATTCCAAAGGTTTTAGAAGCTCTGTGCTAGAAATGGGGATAAATGTCAAAAATACATTTATTATAAATCACAGTATCACAAAGTTCTTGCCCAAGTTAATTAGGACCAATACCACACACGCACAATGATATTTAAAAACTGAAAATGATCAAAATCACTACCAAATAACAAAGCTCGGTGAAATTAAATTGCCTGTCTTATGTGATTTGGGGCAAATCATTTAATCTTGAGAATCCTTGTTTTTTCATGTGAGAAAAATGGGAAAAAAATAAAGGGTTGTTGTTATAAAGATTAAAGGATAAAGTATATCCAGTTGCTTAGCAGAGTATACAGGATTAGTTTTGAATAAAGATTAACTCTATACAATGCAAATCCAAAACATATAGCTTGTGGCTATAGAAGTATATTTACTTTGCTCAAGTTATTTTCAATACAAACTGCAAGTTTAACAAACATTCATTAATAGCAAGTATCTGTCAGGCTTTGGGCTGAGTTGAAGAAAAACACACTTGGTAGTTTGGCAAGTTCTGTTAGCTGCAACAGGCTCATAGCAGATCTCTGAGGCACTAAAAGTGGTGGATTCACTTAATTAAAGGAGCATCTAAATCCGAATCTCTTTTAGAAAAGCTTCTCACCAAACAGCTAATTATTTCTGGCATAAAAAGAGATACTCTTCCATTTTGTTAAGCCGCTGAAATGGCAGCAGATATTCCACTTTGAATAAGAGACAAAAATAATATGCGGCCCTTATACTTGAGGTCATTACTATTTTAATGGTAGACAGCACATACATACATTTTATCACTGCCTATGATTGTCTTTCTCCCCCATAAGATCATAAACGCTCCTGGTTTTTTTAAATTATATTATCTGTTTGTTTTTCTCTCTGAATATGGTAAGATACTTGAGCCATATTTTGTATCCTCAGTATCTAATATAACTCCTGGTGCCTGATAGGCACTTGATAGATATTTGATGAATAAATGAATGTGTGAATTCCATGTGGAATCTAAATCCTAGGTCTTATATCCTTATTTCCTTAAAAATTAACATGCATGACAGTATAAAATTCAGTTGTATTTCCTGTTCCCATTGCTACTTTCATTTCATTAAAATGTAATATTCAGAAATATGCTTTTAAAATTGGACACACGGAAGCTAATAAAAATGATAAACAAGTTATTTTATAAAGGAACAAATATGTATTTAAATATAGGATATATAACTATGTCTCAAATATTACTGGTGATACAAATTTAAATAACTGAGTTTATATTCCAGATATATATTCCATTAATTTATCAAAAAACAAGTAGCTCAATGCAGAATGATATTTCTAAATCTATGCTTCTGCCATTACTTATTCTAAAACTTTACTTCAGTCACTACTATAAAATTATATGCAATCATCTTTGTTTTAAAGTAAACTATTTGTGAAATTATTTACTTAGGTAGGGTAGAAAATGCTCCCCTATTTCCTTCTAGTATTTATTATATATTAGCAAGTATACAAGAAAGAAATCTATACAATTGCATATCTTGTAATTTCATTTGTTTTTAAGAAACAGAAATCTAAGAGATAACAAGATTTACTATCAAGTATCTGCTCACAACATAAACGTAATTGTTCAATGAATAACTAATTGAAGATGGGTTTATAGAGTAAAATATCAGGAACTCAATATTTATAGAGTAAAATATCAGGAACCAAAAAGGAAAGAAAGTGACTGGCTATGATCATAATCAAGGTCGGATGGTTTTACCAATGCCTAGAACCACGAATGTTCTGAAAATCTACAATGTATGTAAAGTACTATTTTTCATTATAAATACTTCCACAAATTTCATATAGGGAATTAAATAAAGTATAAATGAATATATTTTAGTTAACTCATAGTTTCAATTTCTTATTGGAGTTGCATATGTTAATTTATAGAAAGTTCCCATGTAATTAATTTACTGTGTTTCTATATCTCTCTATATTTTTGTTGAAGTTAACTTTCTAATTTCTAAATAATGTTCTTAGATATTATGTGTGCATTCTCATTTTTTTGTTTCATTTTTTTGTTTCAAGAGCATAAAATTGAATAAACACAAAATGACTGCTTTTCTTATAAATACATACAATAAGTGTTTGAAAAGCTATATGCCTTAATTTTCTCATATGTAAAATAGGAATATTATTGACTCATAAATTGACTGAGAGAATAAAATGTATGTAAAATAATTAACATGATATCTGACATATGCGTTTAAGAAGTGTTAATTATAATTTAGTTTGGGTTGCAATTACAAATTGAGAAAAATTGAGAAAAAGTACTATAAGATTTAAACAAAAACAAATTATATATCATGAGATAAAGGAGATTCATGTGCTAGATACTTAAAAATTCAAACTATGTCTTCCTTCGTTCCTTAAGTTTGAAGTGGAGTTATCATTAGTTTCAAACTAAAGATCATCAAGAATTGAATACACGGCTCTCATATAAATATAAATCTTTGAAATCCTTAGTGTTGTTCTGTAACTTTGTTTAAGAATTTGATTTAAGCTTTAGATGATGCAAAGCAGGGACTATTGAAATGATGTCCAAAATTAAGTTATACAACATATAACTGTTAGAGTTTGTGTGGAGTTTTAAAAGATAGTGTTCTCCCTGAAACAATAAGAAAGAAGGGTAAGTATTTGAAGCAAGAAATGCTTCCCTCCACATTTATATTTTTCCCATTGTTAGAAACCTAAATTGGTAGAATACTATAGCTCAGGTGTTGCCTTCTGTATGAAGAGGGTATTATCAAAATAAATGTGAAACCCAATTTAAAGTTTGATTGTTTTTCCTTTTTTATTACATATTTACAAATACAGAACTCCAGGCAACAATTCAGACTGCTAGTGTGTGGATATTTTGCTGTCGGTTTCTGCTGGTGGATTGAGAACTACCAATAATGCTATATGTATAAATCTATTCTATCATTATTATAGAGAAATAAATTTTCATCTCTACTTTAAAACCCTCTTGTGCTCTGTTTAATTGTGTTCTTTAGAGTTATGTCCTGTGGAAAAAGACTAAGTTACAGAGGAATCATAGAAGTCAGTGTTATATAAAATATCAGAATCTCATCCAAACACCAACAGGCAAGCAGGGAAGAAAAATTAATCTTCTAATTAAAAAAAAAGGATAACCAGGAGGTACATATGTTGGCATGGGAAATAGATAAATAGGCTTGAAAATATTTTTGCTTCTGGTTACAAACTTTTAAAAGGAAGAAAGGAAAAAAAAGAGGAGGAGAAATAAACTGTGGCTCTCAGAAAGCCAAATTTTAAGTACATAAGAGATTAATTTTAACCATTTCTGATTCCACACTCTAAACTATTATGTTCCTACTTATACAAATAATTAAATAAAATGTGTTATATATTTAATGAATCTATTACTTAATATATTTTATTATATTAGATGATATATAATAATATATGTTATTTCATGTCAAATGCTAAGGTAAGAAAACCTACATATTGCCCTTGCCAAAATTAAAAAGAGCAGCTTATCTCCTTAACTATGTTTTGATCTCAATCTCAAAGAAGTAAGGACTATTGTGTAAAAAATATATACTGTTGACTTTCGATAACAATTTAATAATCTCTAACAAAAGCAAGACTATGCATACCCTAAAACTCAGCATTTTCAATCCTAGGTGCATAAAATACAAGAATATTTATAGCAACATTGTAGTACAAACAACTGGAAACAACTCATAATGAATGAAATGATTTAGGTAAAGTAACTTGTATTAACATAGATGAATCTCTAAAAACTAATGTTGCAAAAAAATGACATTTTGCTGCTGGATAATTGTAGTAAAATATAATTTGTATGAAGATTAAATTTGTGTAAGAATTGTCTATAGTGCTTAAGGAAAAATATATAGTTGAACATGGATTTAAACTGCACAGGTCCACTCATGAACAGATTTTTTACAATAAATATACAGTTGGCCCTCCATATCCCTGGGTTTTGCATCTGCTTATTCAACTAACCACTGATCAAAAGCAGTGTTTTCAGTCCATGGTTGGGAATTCACAAATGTGGAAGACCAATTTAAGTTATCCTCTGACTTCCAACTTTGCCAGGAAGGGTTGACACCCCTAACCTCCATATTGTTTAAGGATCAATTATATATGTAAATATGTAGGATATTATTAAGAATAAGAAACAGCATTATAAGACAGTGATTACTTCCTAAGGGAAGGGAAGAAGATATGGTTGTACAGAGATGTACAGGAGGTTGTTATTACATTTGTAATGTTTCATTCTTAAACTGAATAATTATTGAGTGTTTATTTTATCTTTATAAATGTTCTGTATGTCTTAAAGTTAATTTTTAAAAATCTCTGTAGAATATTAACTCATTAAAAATATTTGTGCTTAGGAAGAAAAGGGTGGCTGGTAATAAATACACTCTAATTGTTTTAGTTATCTATTGTTGCCTATCAAACTACCCCCAAAATTAGAAATTTAAACCACCATTTTATTGGCTCATGAAACCATAGGTGGGGAATTCAGAACTTAGTTTGGTTGTCCTACTTTAATAATTCAGCTGCAATCAATTAGTGACACACACATATCTGGCACCTTCGTATTCTTTCATGCAGCCTCCCTCTCTCCCCTCATGTGGCCTATCTGAGCTTCCTCATAGCATGGCTACTTTACATGTTAATTGCTTTTTTCCCAGAAGGGAGCTTCCAAGTGGTATAGTTTGTAGTTATAGATTTCTTAATGTCTACTATTACAAGTTACTCTTTGTCTCCTCTTCTGCATTGTGTTGCAGAGTCCAGATTCAAAAGGAAGGTCACATTGCAAAAGAGCATGACCTGGTGTCTTACTTTCTAAACAATAAAATAAAATAAAAAACTCAAAACACATACATCTTTAAACAAAACCTCTCTCTTGGCTCCTTATCTGCTCCAACTATTATTTACCCCCTTTTTTCTAGCTTTTAAAGACAAGCTTCTAAATTTATTGGGTAATTTGTATCTCCACTCCTTTGCCTCTTATTTATGCTTTAACATATTCTAACTTCCTTTCTCCACCATCGCTATATAAAACTGCTGTTTAAAAGTCATTAAACATTTATGTAAAGCCAGTACCAAGAAGAGAGAATGGCAACTCAACAAATAAAAGTTATATCTGGGGAAAAATTGTTAATGCAACTACAAGTGCAGGAAATTAAAATAAGTTTGGTTAATATCAGTATTACATAGAACAATAACAAGAAGTCATTTTAAAACACTGCATTTTTATGTATAAGAAATAATTAGAGATGACAGCTAAGATAAATGATAGAATGAACAGAAAGAAAAGTAGATTAGAGAGTGAGAAGTTATACCCCCCAAAATGAGGGGTTTTCCCCCTAAATGGCAAGAAAAAGCAAAAGAAACTTTTTTCAAAGAGAATTTGAGAAAGAAAATTGATTTAGAAGTCCCAACATCTATTTAAAAGATAGTTTAGAAGGAGAAAATAGGGAGACTGGAAAGGAAACAATAGTTTAATTCACCATGCTTGAAGGGAATCCCAGCACTATTTATCTCCTAGACTTAGCCAGATTGTTAAACTATAACCATAAGCCATTCAGACACTCGAGCTTAAAACCTGGAGTATTTTTGATATATTTTTCCACTCAATAATCTCAGATCAAACATAACAAATGCTTCATAATCTCTCCAGTTTCTGTCACCATTTTGTTCCACCTTTCTAATACTTTGTAAATAGTTTCCTTGTGTATATTTCTGTTCCAGTTCTATTTATTCTCCACACCATACCTACTGTATGTATAAATATGTATGCATATGTCTATAATATTTTCTTTTGTAAACTGCCAGTTTATTGTCTTTAATTTGTTACTTTATTGTATGCTCATATTTTTTTCATTGATCGAAAATGTATTTATATTAACCCAATGTCTCAAACATACATATAAATACAAATGGTCATTGATTTGAAAACTTTTTTGATTTTGTTTTTGTTTTTAACTTACAAACACTTTAAATTTGAAAGTAGCCAAATCCAAGTATTTATTTAAAATGTACCTTAAATATGTGATTATGTTTGTGTGTGTACGTATATGCTTGTTTCTGTAAATTAGATTCTGCTGTATTGATTTTTACATTCTTTTTTTAAAATACATGTTGCTATTATGATAAATTTATGAATTTTAAAAATTATTTATAAATATATATTTCTATTATTTTGGGTTTGTTTACATAAAATATTTATAATATATTTAAAGTAGAAAGTTGAGCACAATTTTACTATGACTAGATTCTCAAGTAGTTTTTTTAAACTTAATTTTGAGTTGCATATTCAGATTGTTATTTTCATAGTGCAATTATGTTATGTCCTTATCTTTGAGTGATGGCTTCTAGGAAATAACTTGATTTTCTATCAAGAAGTAGTGGTTAAATAGATGATATATTTTTCTCTAAGAAAGAAGAGTTTAGAGAATTTCATTTAGTAAAACTTAAAACAAATCATACTACCATTTTATCATCTAACTTTTTCTTTTTTGATCATAAATTCTTTGTGACTTACTTTAACCAATAGAATTGATATCAGACTTCTGGATGTACATCTTAAAAGTCCTTGAGAATATCCTCTTTCATCTTATTGAAATTCCTTCTCAGTTATGTGATGTAGCCCAGGCTAGTCTATTGAAGACATGTGGGCCAACTGACATCGAGCACCAACTGTCAGAATGTGAGTATAGATTATCAAGGCCTCACTGAATGACTGTCATCATTTGAAAAACAGTAGAAAAGACCGGCAGAAGAATTGTGCAATTATATTCAGTACTCACTGCTGAT